>LNAC01000397.1:594821-686502 GCA_002007465.1 Ailurus styani | reverse complement strand
ATAGATTTTTTTTTTTTTTTTTTTTTTACATAAGTCCTTACACCCAATGTGGGGTTTGAATTCATGACTCTAAGATGGAGAGCCGCATGCTTAGTAATGACCCAGCCAGGTACCCTGATAGACTTGAGTTTTTGGAGCAGTTTTAGGTTCACAGCACAGTTGAGCAGAAGGTATAGAGATTCCCCATATACCCCATGTCTTTACGCATGCCTAGGCTACCCCGCTAACAAAATTCCACATCAGAGTGGTTTATTTGTTATAACTGACATCGTACACAGTGTATTACAGTGATGCAGCATTATCATCAAAAGGCCATAGTTTACATTAGGGTTCACTCTTGGTGTGGTACAATTTATGGGTTTTCACAAATAAATAATGATGTGTATCCACCATTATAATATCCTGAAAAATAGTTTCACTACCCTAGAAATCCTGTGTGCTCCACCCGTTCATCTTCCCCCTATGTTTATGCTTAAAAATGTGTCTGCTGTATGCTCTTAGAGATACAGATTTATTTACAATTTTAATCCAAGGATGGCTAAACTATGCATATGAATACTTTTTTTTTTTTAAATAGATTTTATCCATTTATTTGACACAGAGAGAGACAGCAAGAGAGGGAACAGAAGCAGGGTGAGTGGAAGAGGGAGAAGCAGGCTCCCTGCTGAGCAGGGAGCCCAACACAGGTCAATCCCAGGACCTTGGGATCATGATCTGAGTCAAAGGCAGACATTTAATGACTGAGCCACCCAGGCGCCCCTGAATACTTTTTAAAAGGTTTTTGCTTCCATAAATGATTTCTGTCCAGAAGAGTTAAAATAAAAATGCTCAAAGGACTCTTGTGTTCCTTATATAAAACATTTTAAACAATCTGTTTATATTTTGAATAGATCTTAAAAGCATTTTTGTTAAAGTCAGTGTACCCCTTTACTTTTTTTCAGGTAGATGCTGCCATTAGCTTTACCAGTTTAGTTATAAAATGTTTTGCAGAAACATTCTCCACAGGTGAATGAAAACTATTAGTTAATTGTGATTAATATGATCTTTGAAACTAGGTTTCTAAGGATAAACATCTTATACTTGGATGCTTTTTAGTATTCTGTATTCTGAAGCTAAGAGGACATTAAATCAGGTGTGCTTTCTACCTGCCTTGCTAGATAGACATAGTTCATGTCATGCTTTCTCTGGTAATGTCTTTTCCCTAGCATTCTAATCGTATTAACTTGTTAAGTAAGCAACTGTAATTTATGCTTCTCAGTTTTGTGGAAAAGACTGTTGTATATATTCCCTAATTGTGCTCTAATGTGGTGTTCTGATATTTTAACAATATCATGAGCCCCTTTAGGTGAGGGGCTGACTCTTACACTTTTTTGGATTCACCTCAGAATTACGCACAATTCTAGGTTTATGGGAGGCAGTTGATAAATTCTTAGTTTCTGGTAGCTTCATTTCTCTTTCTCACAAATGGGAATCTTTCTTTTCTTCTTGCCCCCTTTTCTTTATCATTTTCTCGTTTTCTTTTTTCTTTTTTTAAGTTGCTGAGCCACCCTTTGGTTTTCTCTGCCCTCCTTTATTTTCTCTCCTTTCTCCATCTTATATATACTAGCTTTATGCCTGACTATAAATATACTCATGAAATCACTAATCTTAAATGCCAGTCCTAATCTTTATTAGAATATTTTCCTTTAGTCATAGTTATAAGTTTATGTGGAAACATGTGGAATATGTACAGAATGTAGTTCAAATATACACTTTAAATCTGTGTATAATTGTTAGAGGTAAAACTAATTTTTGAATTAAAAGAAACTATACATCACCTTGCTAAAATTAAGGTAAATGAGAGTAGGTGCAGTTGAGTTTCTTTATTATGGCTGCAAAGTCTCAAGTAATGGAAATATTTTCACTACTCAAAGTTTGTAAGCCTAAGCTCCAATGTGAGTCTTACATAGTTTTGGTATTAAGATGCTAGATGTCTTTATGTTGAAGTAGTAGCTTGCATTGATGCAACTTCACAGCACTGCTTGCTTCAAGACTCCTTGATATACAGAGTAATTTTTTCATATAGTAGGTACTGCATAGTCTATAGTTAGACTAGATGGTTTTCTAAGCATGGAGAATGTATTGAATTCAGAAGGGCCCCAGATACTAAAAGGGTAAATCACTGTACCTTCAAATGGCAACAATTTATTACTAGTAAAATGGCTATGCTAGAAAGGAGTTTAAAATTTGAGTTAAATATTTCAGCTTAGCTCTACTGACTTTTTGAACTATACATTTTCCAGTACTACCCTTTCAATGTAATCTTCTTTAATTTTAGCAAGATGAGTATCATATGGTTCATCTAGTATGTACTTCTCGGACTCCTCCCAGTTCTCCAAAATCCAGCACCACTAGAGAAAGTCATGAAGCATTGGCATCCAGCAGCAATTCTGTGAGTTGTTTGGGGAGGAGTAAATGTTGAAGTTTTCTGATTATCCTTTGAAGTGAAAAACAGAACAGTTGGAGCTTGTGGGTTGTGAGATTGTGTTTTCAACAGCTTGAGTTAGGTGTTAAAACTTTGTTATTAGAGATCCATAGTGCATAGTGTTATCCCTGGAAGTTTGATTTATTTGCTATAGGGATTGAAGATCCAATCTTTAGGGGTTAAATACTAAAATACTCAGAAGACGGAGTGATGATATGATTACATAATTTAAAATCTAGAATCAGTAAAGTTTCAGAAATGTTAAAGATATTTGATAATACTGTATTTTATTCAAGGTGGATTAAATTATTTAAATTTTGAGTGTGCTAAATCTTTTTGAAGTAGATTGCTTGGTCAAGAATTTTGTTTTTTAAAATGACTGGATTTGGGCATATATTTCAACTTCAGGAGGAAAAATTACTTCACCTACTCACTTCTTTCAGACTTGGGTATTCATTTTTCCCTTCTTATTTTTCCATCTGCCTAAATTGTTTTGGGAATTTTTAAAATGTTGAACTTTTTAACTTAGACATACTCATACTCATACAACTTTTAAAGACATTGTTTATGTTAAATTATTTTTGGTTTCCCATTAAAGTTTTATATGTCACCTTTGGAGGTGAGAGAAAAGGAATGGATGAGTGCAAGGTTGCTTTAAACCTCTTGGGCAAGGAACTTACAAACTGCTAAGTATACTTTCCTTCTTGTCAAGAATCCAGCCAAAACTTGAAGGAGGGGGTGGATGGCAGAGGTGATAACTAGTTGAAGGATCTTTCAGTAATTACTGGTTAACAGTTTCTTTAAGAAACTAGATCCTTTAGTTGCTTTATTTAATTAGTATGGCCTCAGTGGTAAGTATTTTCCAGCACTAGCTGTGGGAATTTAGCTCTCATTAAACTGAAGTTTGGTTTATCAGTAAACCCAAGGGTCTTTCTATCTTTACTACCATTCATAAGAAGGGGCAAAACATTGGCATTGGCACAGAGTTCAGGATATAGTCTTTGGAAATAGTTGTATTGCTTCAGTTTTTGTTAATAAAGACCATTCCTGACTTGTCTCATGTTTCCTCAGCCATGATTTAATGTCATTAGTTTATATATTCAGTTTTTTCAAGCTGTGTTATGAAAATCTGAAAAGTATCAAGGGAAAATTAAGCTGAATTACCCTTCATTTTTTTATGGCTGAGAAATTTCAGTGGGATTTGATAATGTCTTAAATATCTAGTCATTGAAAGAGTTATCTAATAAGGTCAGAAAAAGATTAGGCTGTGCTGCCAAATGGCTATGCCTTTCTTCTGTTAATTTTTTAAAAAATTACTACCATATTATGCTGGTCCATTTAATGAGAAATTTTGACAAAAAGAAAGCCTTTACCAGTTTATGTCCCTAAGAATCAGACTCCCTAGACTGATTAGGTAGACACCTACTTGGTGTCTTCTTTATGTGAAATAACGTCTTGAAGAAAGCTTTGTTAGTTTTGGAAAAGACTGCCGTTCTTGGCAGGCACATTTTTACATAGCAGGACTTAGGAAGATAGACATACAAAAAGACATCCAATCAATAGGAAGGCAGTACAGGTAAATATAATTTTAATGAAGTTGGGAATATGTTAAAATTATATTGTGTCCAGCTACTTTATATTTCAAATGTAATTGTTTTAAATTTACATAAAACGTGTGACAAACTATTTTCAAATAGCAGCAAATTGGAGTGGTCTTCAAGCTGTTATATTTTTAAGGTTATTGAATCTGTGAGTTAATGACATCATCAGAACATGAGAATTTTAAAATCTTGATTGGTATCTTGTACATTTTGTAAAAAAAAATGTATCTTTGATTTTCTGAACTTTTAATCTCATCAGAATTAAAGTATCAGCCTATTATGTTGGCCCAAGATTCAAATCAGTATATTTCTAAAATTCATTTTTTGCAGATGGATTTCATAAATACATTTTTAACACTGTGTCTCTAATCTCATGATTGCAATGAATTAAATCTCCTTGAAGAAATAATTACATTTTTGTTTGTAGAGTTCAGATCAGTCAGGATCAACAACTCCATCATCCAGTCAAGAAACCTTGTCTTTAGCTGCCAGTTCTTCCTCAGAAGGATTGAGGCAACGTACCCTTCCACAAGCACAAACCGACCCAGCACAGAGTCATCAGTTCCCTTATGTAATGCAAGGGTGAGTGAAATCGTAGTTGTGGGCTTCTTAAAAACCTGTTACTCCTGACTTTCAGGATAGCCCCTCTGCAATAATCAAAGTATATTTGAAATTTATTCATATTCTTCCTTATACATTTTGAGAATTAGGCGGTTAAGTAGAGCAGTGCTTTTTGAAAGCTGGCCATACCTCAGAATCATCTAGGGCAGTGCTTTTCAGTCTTTACTGTTTGTGCTAATCACCTGGGGATCTTGTTAAGCTGCAAGTCTAATTCAGTAAGTCTGATGGGCCTTAGATTCTGCATTTCCAGCAAGCTCCCAGGTGATGCTGATGCTTCTGATGCTTTGACCACACTTTGAATAGCAGGGATCTAGGTAACTAAAAAAATTCTTTTTTAGTCAGTTTCACTATGGATCTACTCACATTAGCTTTCTGGGAAGCTGAGGGGTGAGTTGAGTGTTCATGGAAGAGTATAAGGGCCAGTAATCTGGTTTTAAAAAGTTCCACAGGTGTTTCTGATCAGCCAGGCTTTGTAACAACTGTGAGGTATTAAAAAAGATATGTTAACTGTTGCATGTTATCTAGAGTCTGTGTTAGAGGAGTCTACCCAAGAAGCTTGGTACGGCTACGTTATATTTAGCAATTATAGCAGGCAGCTTGGATTAGGCAGTTCTAGGGGGAAATGCAGCCAACAGCCACAGCACATCCTTCAGACAGCTCAGAGAGGATCCTGGAGAATACGGTTTGGACCTGGGTTATGTATGAAACCAAGGTATTCAACTGGGGTACTGTTGTTTCCTTTGAAGTAAAGGAAACATGAGTAATAGGTAGTGAGATGGTTTTGTATTGCATAGCATGCTATGGTCCTGCAGTGTGTGGCAGTGCTCCAGATCTATGATGTGAAACTGGAAGTAAGGAAATAGCTAGGACCTCAGAATGATAGAAGGGACATAACCATAGCCATTGACGGCTATGTTAAACAGGATAGAATAAACATTCAGATAATTTTTACTTTGAGCTTTAGACTTAATTCAGTTCTTTTTCTTTTATATTGAATTATATTTGACATAAAACATTAGGTAATTAAGGTGTACAGCAAAACTCTATTCTTAATGATGAAAAACAAAGCTGAATATATAGCAAAATACAAGAAAACTCATTGTTTGCTATTTTTTGAATGTGAAGTATTTTCTGTAAAAGTATTTAGATAAGGCTGATGGTAGGCTTTTATGAAGCACCTACGAAACTATTTTTGTTTTTAGAAAGTGATTACTGCATACCAAAACTTAGTTGTTTGTAAAAAGTAATGTTCACAGGGTTTACATTATGGAATAGTAGCTTAAAATATTTTCTATCTTATGACAGTAATTCATTTCCTCTCTTTTTTGCAGAATAAGACAGTTTCAGTTCCTCTCAGTTTGTCCAGTGATTTTACTTATTTGGTGGTAGTGCTGGAAAGTGAGAATATAATGCATATAATAAATCTAGGAGAATATATAATGACATGTTAATAATGATAATAAGATTTTTAACTCTCATACTGAATATATTTTGTAATAAAACAAAGCTTATAAGTTGCAGGTCTTCAGAATAATACCATAGATACCTTGGGAAAAGATATCTTAATTTCCCTAAAATTAATAACTAATAATTTCTGTTGAGGAAGTCAACATGAGACAAAAGCATTCAGCTCTTAGCAATGTATTAAATGGGTCAGAAAATTCAGAAATAATGTTTATTTTGCCAAATATAAGTATTAAGATGATGACAATAAAATCTTTAAAGATATTACAGCTTTACTTAGGGAATCTCTTATTAGATGAATAATGTTTGGTTTCACATTAGGAAGGTGGTACAGCTTAGTGACTGTACAGATTCTGGAGCCAGCCTGCCTTGGTTTGAATCTATCTACTGACTAGCTTGGGCAAGTCTTTTCCCTTCTTTGCTTCAGTTTGCTCATTATCTGGTGATAATAGTACTTATCATACAGGATTCCAGTGTGGATTAAAAGGAGTTCATGTATGTAAGGTGTTTAGTGATGTGTTAGCAGTTACTTACAAATTCATTCATACTTACAAGAGAATGTTTGTACATTCATTCAGCCAACGGATTTGAATGAATGAATGCCAGTACTAGGTGCTGGAAAATAAATATTGGGAAGAGCATTTTGTGATACACAAAGCAATTTACTGAAAGTTTAAGAGATTATTCAGTTTAATATAATTTAACTTAATCTCACAGGTATAATTTTTTACTAATGAAGACTTTAAATCTATCTTTAAGTAGATTTTAACATGGGCTTTAGCCTTAAATGTGCAAGAGTAGTAATTCAGTGACCTTGATGAACTCACCAACAAAATAGAAGCTCTGCATTCCTTTTTCAAAGTTCAGTACAGCTTACATTTAACTAGTCACATGTTTTTCACCATGTACGTTAGTGTTCTCAGTCTTTAGTGAGCTTATTAAAACTGCTAAATCCTGGTCCCTACTCCCTCGAGATTTTGAATCACTATGTTTGGGGTAGTGCTCAGGAATTTGCCAACTTAATACTCTGGGAACCTCACTTTGAGAAATCCTAATACGGGTGATTATTTGCCCATATCTCGGTCTTGAGGAAATGTGAGAAGACCAAAGCAGTACATGTACATCACCACATTGGCTGCCCATCATTTATAAATCCTAACTGACTGTTTTGGACTCAGTCTTTTGTCACATTTAACTCCAAAAATTACTAGTTGAGTTATAGAATACCTACTGTTTGTGTGTCAGATTTTCCCCCTGAAGTACTAACAGCTTTGTTTTATAATTAACAAAAACAAACCCTACTTATTGTACTCTTCCATATTGACTGTATTTTTTTTAAAGTAAAAATTGCTGGCGTGCTTGAGTGGCTCACTTGGTTAAGTGTCTGATTCTTGATTTCAGCTCAGGTCATGATCTTAGGGTTGTGAGATGGATCCCAGAGTTGGGCTCTGTGCTGGGTGTGGAGCCTCATTAGGATTCTCTCTCCCTCTGCACCCCCCCAAAAGTAAAAACTGCTTATAGCTCACCACCTAGAAATAGCTAATATTTTTGTAATATTCTTTCACTTTTCTAATTTATTTATTTATTTATTTATTTAATTTTTTTTTTTTAAAAGATTTTATTTCTTTATTTGACACAGAGAGAGAGAGATCACAAGTAGGCAGAGAGAGAGGAGGAAGCAGGCTCCCTGCCGAGCAGAGAGCCCGATATGGGCCTCGATCCCAGGACCCTGAGATCATGACCTGAGCCGAAAGCAGAGGCTTTAAGCCACTGAGCCACCCAGGTGCCCTTCTTTCACTTTTCTAAGTAAACTTTTTAAATAAAAAATAATACTGTTATATTTTGTAAACCTTTTTTAAAAATATAATATTTAGCCAGGACATATTTCCAGTTCAACTATAAATCTACCACATTTAAAGTCTTGAGACATATGGCACTCTGGATGAGTTCTTATATTTACACCAATGTTTTTTAGACTTTTGTTCAACATTCATTTAGGGTGATTTAGCTCTGAAGTAGAGTTGGGGGTGGGGATAAAGAGCAGGGAGAAAGACCATTAGGTACAGTGCCCAAACAGCAAAATAAAAGCCCTGCAGCTAACCAGGAAGTTCAAAGACCAAGTATTATTATTGAACATGAACATGCTTACAAGGCCTTTAATCCCCTTTCCAGCACCCCAAGCAGCTTATCGAAATATTCCCTCCACATGTGTGTAGTTCTCCTGAGAGAAGATCCAAAAAGTACAAGTTTCTCCAGTTGTTGATGTTTTGGTAGTGTCTTAGTTTAACATCCTGACTGGCTACCCCTTAGTCGGCTTCTGTACCCACTTCTTATTTGAAACAGCCTTTGTTTATCACTTTGCCAATCATGTTCCTATCATGCGCCACCCAATTCAAAGCCGGTTCTTTCCAGGGAGACTACTTTGATGCATGCAGGACATTTTCTCTTCCCAGCATTGTCTCTGTATGTCTCGACATCTGATGTCCATTTATTTAAGAACGTTTAAGATTTTTCGTTATGTGGATATGCCAGTTTGCTTACTCTTCTATCGATGAAGAATGTCTTTGGTTGGTTTTACTACCTAATGACCTCAAAAATCTCAGTGGCTTACAACAACACACCTCACTTTTTCTTGTTCATGAGTCTTGTTAGTCACTTGGGAGAGCTCTGCTTCAGGCTGTAGATTGAGTTCTGGTCTGTTTCATGTTTCTCATTCTTTGGACTAGAAACTCCCTAGGACAGGTTCTTTTTATGACAAATGACAGGAACACAAGAGGAGAAGCTAACCCCTGAGCACATTTACAACCTCTGCATGTGTCACATTCACTAACGTTCCATTAGCCAAAACAAGTCACATGGCCATGCTCAATAGGATTGAGGTATTGCCAGGTTGTTAGTGGTGTGCTGGTAAATGCTTACCAACTCGCTTTTCCTGCGGGGAGGGTGAATAAACTGATCTGTGGTATTTGCTGACTTCTCTGGTGTGAAGTACTTTCACCATTACTGACTTCATGATACCAAGGGTTGGCTCACAAAATTCTTGAACTTGAGCAATTAGCTTTGTGAATTAATATTAGCTGGCATAAGCCCGCTTTGCCACTGTATGCCAGACAGTATGCATGTGTAATACTGTTATAGAAGAGTGAAGAATTGGGGCAATATTCTATCATAAATGTTTGGGTTGCTTAATTTCTTCCCACTAAACATCACTACAATCAATATTCTTAAATACTCACATGTTAGCAGTTATTCTTTTAGGATAATTTGTAAGAAGGGGAATTCCTGGGTCAAAGTGTTTCTTAAGACTTCTTGAGACTCTTCAAGACTATTGCAAAATTGCAGTAAAAGAAAAGTTTTATCAGTTTATTCTCCCAATAACAGTTGTTAAAGAGTCTGATACCCCATACAAATATGTACTTGCCAATGTGATAAATTGTAATGTTCCTGTTTTAGTTTGAATCATGATAAAGAGACATTCTTTTTTTTGTGTGTGTGTGAAATACTTATTTGTTGGTGTGTTGCTGTTTTTCAAAATTCATTTGTGACAGTTCTTTATCTAAAAGAATATTAATAATACTTATAGAGCACTTAGCATAAGCTAGGCATTGTATTAAACACTTATACGTGCTATAATTCAGTGCTGTACATTGACTTTTACATAAACTCTCTGGTCTAGGTACTATTTTCTCCCATTTTATAGATGAGAAGGAGGCGTAAAGGCTTCAAGATTGCTAAGTTCACAGAAGTGGTTAGCAGCAGAGCTAGAATTCAAATCCATATCTCTCTTGAAAGTCTGTGTTCTTAACAGTCTTGTTGAAGTGACTCTATTTTGTCATTTGTTTTAGTAGGTTGCCATTTGTTTTTTGACTTCATTTATAATGGTGTTTCTCTCCACTCTGCCCTCCCATTTAAAACTTTATTCTAGTCAGATCTACTGGTCAGATATTAAGTATTGGTGACTGAGCAAGCAAATCTGTTTCTTTGGGGACCTTGTGACTTTCTTCAGTAAAAGTTTACCTTATAATTTGTTATATGCTGGACACTGAAGACAGGAAGATGAATTATGTACTTGCCCTCAATGGAAGTAGTTCAGATAGACAAATAAATTACCATCTGCTGATATGCTATCATGGTCTTGAAAAAAGTTTTGCAGGAGCCTGGAGAAGGAAGTGACTGTGTCTGCTTAGAGGAGTGGGGAGGGCTTCATAGGTGGTAATGTTTGAGCTGATTTTTTTAAAAAGATTTTATTTATTTATTTGACAGAGAGAGAGATCACAAGTAGGCAGAGAGGCAGGCAGAGAGAGAGGGGGGAAACAGGTTCCCTGCTGAACAGAGAGCCCGATGCGGGACTCGATCCTAGGACCCTGAGATCATGACCTGAGCCGAAGGCAGAGGCTTAACCCACTGAGCCACCCAGGTGCCCCTGTTTGAGCTGATTTTAAGGGGAGTTCAGCAGGTAGAACAAAGCAAGTGTGGAAAGTCTTGTGAAGGCATATTCTGGGAGCAAGGTGGGGATTCCCTGCAGTTGCTGTGACTTCATATGGAGTGGTAAGGGAAATGGGGCTGACTTCACAGGTTTTTTGGGAAAGAATTTGTTCCTGAATTTTGAAGTTTCCAGTTCCTTTTATCTTCTCTCCTTTGTAATTCTTAACTTTAAAAAACATACTAATACTAATGAGTGTCTTTTGGTATAGCTCTCAAGTATTTGTTTGTGAATGACAGTCTTTCAAGTTCTTGGTTTTTGTCATGATCCCTGTTAAACTCAACCATTTCCATGTGTTCCGGTGAATTTCCCTCACCCCTTTTTTTCTGTTTAGTTTTTATCAAATAGTACTAAGTGGTATAGTCTGTCTGAAAAGGGAAAAAAAAGCGGTTAGCACTTGTGCCATCAAATGATTTCCTCACACAGGTATATCACAGCAGTTTCCTCACTAAATTTTCTTATACTTTTTAAACACTCACAAGTACAGAAAATATTATAATGAACCCCCATTTACCTAACACCCAGCTTCAACAACTGTTAACCATTCTTTATCTATTCCCTCTTGTTCCTCTTTTTTTTCTTGGGCTGAAGTATTTTCAAGGCAAAACCTAGACATCCTCTCATTTCATGGGTAAATACTGGGTATCTGTGACAGATATAGACTATAAGAAAATCTTAATCAAAATACCAGTAGAATACTCAGAAATTCTTTAATATCGTCAAATACCCTATTTGTATTCAGTTTTTCCTGATTATCTCAAATGTCTTTTTATAGTTGTCTTGATTGAATCAGTAATCAGAGAGGTTGACATTACATTTGGTTGATGTGTCTTAAAGCTCTTCTAATCCTTTACTCCACCTCCCCTCTTTTTTTGTTTTTTAACAGATTTTCATAATGTTTATTTTTCATTTTATAGCTAATAGCTGCTATGTTTTTAACAATATTGCTAATATAAAATCATTTGGGTAGGGCAGAGATATGAAATTTTTTTCCATATTTTGTATTTCTTTAAGTTAATTCTCAGAAACAGAATTATTTGAACAGTTGGGTAAAAGTGAACATTTTTAAAGGTATTTAATTTTGTAAGATTGTTTTTTAAAGCCTTATTCCAGTTCATCCTGTTAGCAGTGAAATCAATTATTGCCAATTATACATTAATAGTTTTTTGAATATCATATTAAAAATTTATGAATTTATTAATTATTCTTGTCTCATTCTGATTAGACCCAGTTTATATCAGCTAAAGATAAAATTCAAGTAATATGAGGAAAAGGAAAGTCAGCAAATACACAAATTCTGCATTTACTCACATGTTTATCCCTATACTCGTCTTGATATATGTGAGTTTCTACAAATCTCACATTACACACTTTGGAGTTGTTTTCAGATTTAGGGATAAGGAACAGTAAAAATAAAAATAGCTACATTTATTGAGTATAGACTAACAAACTCTCATATGAGAGGGATTCTGTTATTAGCCCCATTTTACAGGTGAGGAAACAGGCATAGAGAACTTAAATATGACCTTCCACAACTTTGATTGAGTTAATAGACATTTAACCTACTTTAAGAATGCATGTATATATATATGTCCTGCCAATTTTGGTTTTTAAACTAAAAAAATATTTTACAGACTTTTATAATATTTTTTTATTTTATAGCTAATAGATGCTACGTTTTTAATAATACTACTTATATAAAATATCATTTTGGTAGGTCCCCCATTCCTCAAAATATTTTGTTGTGAAATTTATTTGAGGGCTTTTGGTTCTTAAGGAGAGTGTACTTAAAATGTAATTAAAAGTATTTTTGGCCTTTTCTGCTAAAATGAGAAGATAGCAAAATGTTCAGGCTTGCCATACATTTTGTGGGTGATTTGCTTTATGTTCTTGTTAAGATTGGACTGAAATGTTAGTTATTCTATATATTTGGGGGCCTGGGTCATCTTATGTAAGTCATAATCTTATTTGAAGAATGTTGAAAATAAGTATTTATTTTTTCAGTATGATTTAGTATATTTTGTTAATGAGTGGCTTATACTTAAGAAATAAAAATTCTGAGAAATGCTTTCAACTTTTAGAACATGAAAAGACATTTCTTTATCTCTTTATTGCAGAAATGTGGACAACCAACTTCCTGGGCAAGCTGTTCCAGCTGGATTCCCAGTGTATCCCGCGTTCAGCCCCCTGCAGATGCTGTGGTGGCAACAGATGTATGCTCATCAATATTACATGCAATAGTAAGTTAGTTTGAGTTTGTTTTTTTTGCTTCGTGTGCTACTTGCTTTATTTTCTTTTTCATCCTAGGTAAGTTGATTTGGGATTTCATTTACTGATGTATTTTACTGGTTTTTAAAAATTACTATGAGAATGAATTCACCAACATTTCAGAAGATAGTTCCTTTTAAATTACTTGGCTAAAGAGAAAAGGTTTCACATCCAGTTCACATTAGCTAAACCTGTTCTTTGTTTCTCCCTCTCTCCCCTAATTACATTTAGCAGCATTGAGATGTTTTTTTTAATATAACATTTTATCTCCTTAAGAAGAGNTTACATGCAATAGTAAGTTAGTTTGAGTTTGTTTTTTTTGCTTCGTGTGCTACTTGCTTTATTTTCTTTTTCATCCTAGGTAAGTTGATTTGGGATTTCATTTACTGATGTATTTTACTGGTTTTTAAAAATTACTATGAGAATGAATTCACCAACATTTCAGAAGATAGTTCCTTTTAAATTACTTGGCTAAAGAGAAAAGGTTTCACATCCAGTTCACATTAGCTAAACCTGTTCTTTGTTTCTCCCTCTCTCCCCTAATTACATTTAGCAGCATTGAGATGTTTTTTTTTAATATAACATTTTATCTCCTTAAGAAGAGAAAACTTAGGGAAGTTTTACTGGAAGTCAGCAAATCTACATGAAGAGATAGGATGCTAAATGGAAGGCAGTCCTGTGTCAGAGAGATTCATGTTGACATAAGGCTAGTAATATGCTTTCTGGACTGTCAGCATTTTCATAAGTCTTGCTTTTGGTCAGCGTGGATCTTAGCACCGAGCATAGCTTCTCAGCCTTCATTCTTCTGGACTTCTATGCATTCATTTAATATTTCTAGCTTCTCTTTAATGTTCTCTTATTTCTATGATTTTGTTATTCTCTTGATTCTTTCTGTTTTTCTGATCACTCATTTTGTGTCCTTGATGGTGCATTTTTTCCCCTTCTTCTAAATGGTAACATTGCTTGTTTAGTTAGATATCTGTGTACTTGCCATGTACCTTATGACAGTCTGGTAAGTAAGACAGGATTTCGTCCTGGGCCAGTCCTCTTGGATTTCTTTCTTCTGTGGCCTTAGTCGTTAGCTCTTTGTGGATGACCCCTCTTCTTTATCTCCTGTGCTTCATCCTGGTTGCTGGAAGAGTTCCATAGGGAAATTTGCCTTTCCTCTAAATTCAGGCTGTCTCAAATTTGACACCACTGTCCTTTTAAATGTGTTCTCCTTCCTGACTTGTCAGTGACACAGTCTTTTCTTATTCATTCTCCAGGCTCTTAACCTTAATCAGCTTTGACTCTGCCTTCAGTTACCCCTGAACCCAACAATTTACCAAGATGAGTTAATATGTTGTTTCTAACTTTTGTTCTTCCCTATACCTTACTTTCAATATTTTGTCCAGGTCTTTTCTCATTTTGGACCTACTTTACAGCAATTGTTCTTTCTCCTTTTAGACTCTATTATATATCATCCTGCTGCTGCCCAGTTAATGTGCTTAACACAAAGTTGAGACAGTCATTCCCTATTCTCCCAAACATGTGATTGTTCCCTTGTCTACAGTGTGAAGTCTGTATCCTTATCCTTACTCCAGACCTTCCCCCATAAAGCTGATGTGCTTTATGAACCTCATATCCTAATGTCTCTTACACAATCTCTTGCTGCAGACAGGCTATTTATTTGTACCTTACCTATTGCTGTGGTAAAAGTTACCATCGGAATGACTGCTTTGTGCTTAGTACTGTGCTAGATGCTAGATGCTTTACACCTGTTGTCTCATTTATAACCTCCTGAGAACTGTGTAAGATAAGTGGGGCTTATTATAGCATGCTACAAGATCATACAATATTTGTACATTATTTAACTTCTGAGCCTCAGGTTCTCTCCTTTGATGAAATAACTCACCTATGAATCAGAATATCCGTGAGATAGAAAGTGTTGTTGGAAACTAAAAAGCTCCCTACAGATACAAGGTATTAGCATGCTGAATTAAATAGGCTTTTGTAGCCTGGGAAACAGTAGTTTTGCTATCTTGATTTTTAAACATTTTATTGTAGAAAAATTTTAGCATGTGAAAAGATAAAATAGTGAAATGAATCCCTGTGTACTCATCACCCAACCTCAACATTTATCAAACCATGGCATTCTTGTTCTAGAACTTGTCCCTCCTGTGCTGGATAATTTAAAGCAAATCCCAGATATATTATCATTTTACTGAGAGCCTCGTATAGAAGATTTAGTCTTTCAAGCACTCAGATTATAAGCAAACTTCAGGACTACAATTCTTCAAAGGTTTACGAGTACCTATTCCAGTGGTTCCCAGGTGGAGTTCCCAAAAGTCAGGATTGGGGTTGAGGGGTTGTTATCTGAGATCTAGTTAATATCTTAAAACACAAATATAAATCATCTGTCACTGACAATGGACACACAGGGTAATGATCACTGTACATTTGTAGACATATTTTTTAAAACATGGCTCTACAGTGATAGTCATTCCATGTAGAAAAACAAAAGGGGCCATTAGTGAAAAGATTTGGAAAAAGATTTGGTCATTACCGTATAAAGTGATTTAATGAAAGAGAGAAAAGATAATGATTACCATGGTCTTCTTTCTCTTCTACCTCTCCCCTACCACTTAGACTGTAAGGCGAAGGGAGCATCCTTTCTTGAGCTACTCACTCCTGCCATCAGTCTTGGCTCCACTTTTCCACTGGCATTTGTGCTTACCTAAGAAATGTGGTACTGGAGTTGTGATATTCCATATTAGGGTTATGAAAAATACATATGGCTCCCCAAGGACATTTTGTAAAATACAGTAGAGTATGAAAAAGTTTTTGTTTTTCTTTTTAATGTTTGTTTTGGTGAATATTTCAGTCAAGCTGCAGTTTCGGCTCAGGCCACATCAAATGCCAACCCAGCCCAGCCTGCTGCTTCACAGCCTCTAAATCTGGCACATGTTCCTGGCGAAGAACCCCCACCAGCTCCAAACCTAGTGGCCCAAGAAAATCGACCCATGAATGAGAATGTTCAAATGAATGCACAGGGAGGTCCAGTGCTAAATGAAGAAGACTTCAATCGAGACTGGCTAGATTGGATGTACACGTTCTCACGAGCTGCAATTCTCCTTAGCATTGTATACTTCTATTCTTCTTTTAGTCGGTTTATCATGGTAATGGGAGCCATGCTACTGGTTTATTTGTGAGTGATATTTGTTAACTTTTTGTGGTTTCTTTTAATTACTTTCTAAAACTGTTGACAGAATTTGGCATGCAGTAGTCTGTCATCACTGCTGAGTGAAGGAATAGGAGTTCTGGACTCCAGATATCTAGCACCAAAAGCAAAGTAGGTTATGTTGAGTAAGAATGTTTATCAGAACTGTTTTCAAGCAGATTTTTCTTTTACTGTCTTTCATAAAAATTATTAATTCATTTAGACACGCTCTATTATTTAGCACTTGAAGTGTCTGATGCACTATTGCATAAGGATAGTCTTTTTAGTTATAGTTATCAATAGTAAGACCTATAGGAATAGGTCAGACTTTTTTCCTAAGTAGACTTTTTCTTGCCTCCCTTGACCCCAAGAGGCAAAGAAATAATGTAGTTGAATTCCATTTTGAAAAATATTGGAAGAGATGTTATGACTCTCAATATGTTAGGACATTAAGACAGCTGGGTTAGATGTTAAGATAACTAGCATAGAACTAGCAAAGCCCATGATAGATTTTTAGACTTAAGTTGATTCCTACTTTGCTGTCATTGCTCTGAGAGGGGAAGTTCTTGGCCCTAAGGAAATTTGGTCTTTTTATTTATTATAGTTGAAATAATTTTTCTGTTGTAGGACACTAATGTTTTATAGTGTTACAAATAAAAACAGTTGCGACTTTTCTTTTTTCTTTATTTTACTGAACAGACACCAAGCTGGATGGTTTCCTTTTAGGCAAGAAGGAGGTCAGCAACAGGCACCTAACAATAATGCCGAAGTTAACAATGATGGGCAAAATGCAAACAACCTAGAACTTGAAGAAATGGTATGCTAATGAGGCTTTTGTATACTTCAAATATAGATGTTCCTCAGCAGTGTAAGAAACCGACTTGATAAAAGAATCTTGGGTCATTCCACAAGTTTTTGTGGAATGGCAGGGGAAGAAAAGTTAACATATAAATTGTATGATTTTATCTGGGAGAACTTAGAATATAATACTGTATCAGTCATATATTTGAATTAGTAGAGTGTGCCTGGGTGGTTCACTTGGTTAAGTGTCCGACTCTTGATTTTTGCTCACATCATGATTTCAGGGTTGTGAGATAGAGCCCTGTGTTGGGCTGTGCATTCAGCAGGGAGGCTACTTAAGATTCTCTTTCCCTCTCCTTTTGCCCCTCCCCCATGCTTGCTCTCTTACTCTCTCAAAAAACAAACAAACAAACAAAACCCAGAAAGAGTTAAGCAGGAATAATTAACATTATTCTTCCGAGAAAGAAAATTATGCACATGGTGAGAATTTACTGTATTAAATTGGCAGTTAACCCTTTGAACTTGAACACAGGAATTTATCAATTTTGGATTTAAAAAAGATTTCTAATGACCAGATATGTACCACTTCCTTATTACATGCTCATATTCCTTTTCTGTAGGGAAGGATCTAATTCTTTTTCTGTCATGAGTTAATGCTAACTTCAAATCCCTTAGGAGTATGTTTCTTGTTTTGTTTGAAAGGAGCGTCTTATGGATGATGGGCTTGAAGATGAGAGTGGAGAAGATGCAGGTGAAGACACCAGTGCAGTTCAAAGGCCTGGATTAATGGCGTCAGCTTGGTCTTTTATCACCACCTTCTTTACTTCACTGATACCAGAGGGGCCTCCCCAGGTTGCCAATTAGACCTGAAAAACTGTGCCAGCTACAAAGGAGGGTCTGACTTTAGGAAAGTGTTTTAAATAACAGTGCAATTTCAAAAAAATTTATTACTTTCTTTTCATCATCATGTACAGAGGTGTTTTTTTCTTTAAGCTTCTCATGCATATGAATATTTTAAGCACAAATGGACTACTAAATGTGTGATTTCTTTTTTAAGATCCTAACAGAACATAGTGTAACAATATTGGTCTTCCAGGTTTTGTTAATTTCAATTATGTATATTATATCAAGGCAGATCTATTTGTGTCTTATTTCTTTAAAGAGCTGCTTCACATATAAACGTCTATAGCCCATAGCCCAGCCCTTCAGTGTATAATTTGAGTAAATATATCTATTTTCTGTGAATTACCCTGAAAGTTTTAAACAGAATGACCTCATAGTTTTTAATAAAGAATATTATTTACCTAAAATGTGCTAGCAGCATCTTGCCCAGCCGTAAAGCAATAAACTTCTCAATAATCTTAATTTTGACATTTGGATAAATAATGGAAACTTTCTATTTTAAGGGCATGTATCCCATCAATTGGATTTAGTACCTTAAAAAAAAAAAGGCAGCTCTTCAATGGAATTAATAGTGATATAAATGTTTGATACAGGCAGTACTTTTATAAAATATGCTGGAAATTGCTCCCTGTAATTTTTTAAAATAAAAGGTCAATTATGGTAAACTGTCTTATGGGATATTTGTTCGAACCCTTCACTAATGTACCCATTACATGTAAAAATCTATGTAAATTTTAGTAGTTGGTGGGAAAAGTTGCTGAAGTCTTCTGGGTCATTTTCACCTCTTTGTGTTCGAGATGGATATCTCTTAGTTCTCAGTCTATTTAAAGATCTCTGTGAAAGCCAATTCAGTATTTTATAAGAAAGGAGTAAGTTTCTCATAGGGTAGCTAAAAATTAAAATTGGACAAATGAGGATGGGAGAACTTAGTATGCAAGAACTTCATCTCACATGAAATGTATTATAAAGTTACATGTGGCACTGGTCTGGTAATATATGATTAGATAATAGGACAAAATAGAAGATTAAGAAAACATAAATTATTTTCTAAGTTGTTTACTTATAATGATAAAAGTGACATTTCAAGGGATAACTGGTTAACCCTTTGAGAAGTGAAATTAGGTTTCTGTTTATAGATGTCGGTCAAGATATCATGATTCAGTATGAGCAATTGAACATGCAAATACTAACAGAAAATATAGATGAATACTTCTCTAATATTGGGGTGACAAAATGCCTTTATGGCAGAGTCCCTAAAAGAAAAGGTTGCTATATATATAATATTTTGACATACATAATTAAAAGGCAAACAATTAGGGGAAAAAAGATTTAAGAGATAATAGTAAATCTTAAATTTGTTAAAAGAAGACAATGTCCCAGTAAGGAAATGGACAAGGATACTCTCCAGTCTGCTTGGACTGGGTGGCTTACACAATAAACATTTATTTCTCACAGTTTTTAAGGCTGAGAATCCAAGATCAGTGTGCTGGCAGATTCTGTCTGGTGAAGGCCCTCTTCTTGGCTTGTAGATGGCCATCTTGCTATGTTCTCAAATGGCAGAGAACAGAGCAGAAGCACGCTCTCTCCCATCTCTTCTTACAAGGGCACTGATCCTATTCCTGAGAGCTCTGCTCTCATGCCCTAATTACCTCCCAAAGACCCCACTTCCTAATACTATCACATTGGGGGTTGGGATTTCAACACGAATTTGAGGGGGGAACACACAAACATTATGTCTGTAACAGATACAAATATTGGGAATAAGTTGGAAAACAGATGTAATGAGTCCCAAGGTTAAAACTATTAAATTATTAAGATAATATAACACTCAGCGTAGGTAAAGCTGTAGGGGGATATAAAATAGTATATAGCCTTTCTAGCAAGTATCAAATTTTCAAAGTGTGCACAGAATCATTTAGTGTCATCCTATTGTTCCTGGAATAAAGATCAGATCCTTAAAGTTCTGAAAGGTTGGATCCTTGGACCCTCTCAGTCTCTGCTCACCATTAATGCCTCTGTTTTAGCTAGGCTGGTCTTCCAATCCCAGTACTCTCTCCTTCCAGCCCCAAGACTTCTCAACTTCTCAGTTGTTCTTTTTGCTTGGAACACAGTCTCTTCCTTTTTTTTTTTTTTTTTTTTTTACTTGTTAACTTTAACTAATCATTCATGAGATCTCTAATGGCATGAGATAGCTAATGGCCAGTTCTGTAGGGAAGCTTTAACCTGGTAACACTGTTCTTTGCAGGTTACACCATTGCAATTTACATTTATTTCCTTTTGTCTCTCCCACAAGATATGAGGACTATGAAATAGGGGACATATTTATGCTCATTATTATATCCCCAGTCCTTGAAGCGTGCCCAGTAATTAGTTCAATACTGAATGAGTGATTGAAATTGTGCATACCCTTTGTTTTTTTGATTGTTTTTTGCACATACCCTCTGAAGCAGCAAAAGTTTGAAAGAATATGGTGCATGTGTGAGATTTAGCTTTTAAGATACTCATTGCATTGTTTTAACAGGAAAGAATTAGAACTGATAGATGTTCAACTGGGTGAGCTATGGTACATTTGTACACTGTTTGGATCATGATTAGGAATGGCTTGTTTCAGGGCTGATGGGAGGGAGTGCATTCAGAGGAAGGGTCTGGGTTTTAACCTGGGAGCTAAATAAATAAACTGTCAAAGCTGTAAGAAGTGCTTCATGGGTCATATCCTAAACCAGAATGGGTGGGTAGGGTAAGAATGCAGAGATAATTATGAGACAGATTAGTCTTTCTTCTTTTGGGAGCTAGAGATGGGAGAATTTGAGCCTTAGAATTCATAGAGGGGAACAGCATTGTAGAGGATACCCATGTGGAGGAAATGAACAGGTCACTGTATCCTAGCCACAGATTGGGGCTAAGGAGAAAAATGTTCATAGACACTCTCTCTAAAGGGGGGTGGCTAAGGATCCTAGGAACACTGGAATGTGCTGCTGGATTTTAATGATTTTCTCTACATTATTAATTCCCTCATGTTAGGCTGACTTTTGGTAAGTCTTTGTCAAAACCTGCAGCCCAGTGTCAGCTGTGCTTTAGAGGATTAAGGGAGGAGCTCTGTCCATACTGGGGCCAGATGGTGCCTAGGGGGCTGTGGTAGTTTGGAAATGGTTTCCAGATGGCAAAAGAGCAGCACAGCAGCCTAGACACCGGTCTCTAGGCCAAATGCTGACTACCAACAGCCAGAATGGATTTGTGGGATATAAACACTTCCTACGACTTCTGTTCTTTACACATCACAATAAAGACTAGAATTTGTACAGCCAAGCAGTATGGGTGAGAGGGTTGGATTATGTTAGGTAGGTAAAAGGAAAGGGTGATCCCCAGCCCAGGGCTGGAGAGTTGGAGACAATTCTTGCCATAGTTTGGTGGCATTGTTCAGTGCCACCATCCATCATTATTCTAACTGGTTTTCTGGCTCCATCATCACTATTGAAATTTGACTTTTCAAATGAGGGGAGAAAAGACCATGTTTGGATCCTCGTTTGTACAGTCCTGGTGGCTGTTTTTGTTTCACTGTGGAAAGACTAAAGTTTGTTGATTTATAGATCAGCTTTCTCTAAGTCTGGTATAAATCAGACAGGCCTGTCATATCTGGAATTTCGTCGCTGGGTCTGCAAAACTGCAGCAGGCTCTGGAATGTGGTGTTCTCAACGACAAAGTCGTTTCTGGGAGTCCCAGTGTGGCTGGACTCACCTCCGCATGTGGATCATATGCTCTAAATGTAACCTGGGAAAGTGAAATAAACTGGCCACATGGTGAGTACAAAGCATGCTTCTGGTATTCTATCTTACATAAATATAGTTTGGATGTTTCAATACTTTAAGAATTAAAAGTACTTTAAACATTTTTTTGAACATTTTTTTACATGGTAGGAACATTGAACATGAGATCTACTCTATTAACAGGTTTTATGTGTACAATACAGTAGCATTTAAAAACATTTAAGACATTTAAAATGATGCCTCTTGAAGTGTTGTGAAGCTGCGTAAGCCTCTTATTAAAATACCACGGAAGCTTTGAAATAAAGGCTTTTCTTACAAAGAGAATAATAATTAGTTAGGGTTCTTTTTCCTTAGCACCTGGAGCTTCTCTGTGTCCAGGAGTCATAGTAAGCAGAAAGCTTTTCCCAGCGCAATGAGGGCCCAGCCCTAATATGGGGAGGACAGCAAAAGATCTCCCTTTTCCAGAGCAAACCTTGATGGTTATTTTCTCTCATTACACTTGGATACACCCTCGAGGCCATAGTGTAGGAGGGCTAATTTCATGAATCTGACTTCCTTGATCCTGTTGGTAAATTCTTACTCCAATTGATCTATTTTCCAAAATGAACATATGAATGGCCGCATAAACTATTTCATGCAGTGCAGTAAGTCACTAATCCAAGGGTTCGAAAGCCATAGGAAGGTTGGAAAAATTAAGATCTGTGTTGGGTGTTTACCAGTTACCACCCCTCACAGAGGGTGCATAGGAGAGAGGCTGTTTTGTGTTAATTTATGTAAATTATTATAGTACTTTGAACATAGTTATCACTAATATTTGAATAACATTTGAATATTTGCTACATTCCTGGCTCTGTCCTCTACCTGCATCTTAAAAAAGAATTCCCTAAAACAACTCAAGGTAGGTGCTATTGTTATTTCTGTTTTTCCAGATGAGGACACTAAGATGCAAAGAAGTTAAATAGCTCATCTAAGGTCCCATAGCTAGTTAAGTGACAGTCAAGATTTGAACTTGTCTATTTTACTTCAGAACTTAACTCTTTAAAATTAATTATTCCAGTAAGGCATTGGAGGGTTCAGCTTCCAGCAATGGGTGATTAGCTTGTTTTGCACCAACCCTTCTGCTGAGAAAACTAGAAAAGTCAGAACATGTGTATCTAATAAGAGATCAGAGCGCTATCAAGAAAACAAAGGCCAGTATTCCAGACAGGTGCCACCTACATTTGGTGCCACTCTTTCCTACCTCAAAGCCTTGTTCATTCAAGCGTAGTGGCTGGGGCAATGCGCAAACATTTTTGGGAGACTCACAGGTAACAATAATTAAAAGTCCAGGATGCACTGACTGGAAGTGCGTTTGAACACCCCAGGCTTTCTATTGGCACCCAAATGGCTACCTACCCCTCCAAGTACACAAACTGGAAATGGGCCTGTTTTCACTGGAACCAAAGCCCAGTCTCAAATCACCTCCACCCCTAACTGAATGAGGCAATTTGCACCAAACCTCGTAACAGTCAGAAGCAAAAAGAAATCCCGACGGAAGATAACATCATGTAGTTTCTCAAACTTCTCTACAGTTTTTTTTGAATTCTGTTCATTAAAAAAAGGTAACTAAGAATACGGAAACATAGGATTTGACTAAAATGAGAAGGCGAATGGAAACAGCCCCTCAGAAAATTCAGATATTTAGCATTACGTGACAGACCTTAACAGCAGCTCGATGAAAAGGCTCAGGCACGAAAGGTTCCGGCCCAAGATGGCGACGCAGGAAGAGCCGGATTTCACCAATTTATGGAGCGGTTCCTCCTGAGGAAGAACTGAGGGCCCACTGAACAGCTCTGGCACGACAAAACATAGAAGGCAAAAGAGAACAGCAAGAGAGATGGAGTCAAGGTAAGGCGAGAACCCCCGGCCGGCCGCGCTGCGAAGGGCCACGCGAGGGCGAGTGCCGACGGCCCGAGCGCAGACCCCTCTGTCCTCGGGCCAGGGAGAAAGCCGCAGTTTCCGAAAGAGGCTGACGGGCCGCTCCAGGACTCCGCCAGCAGGCCGGGCGTCTCTGCGGGACTGCTCTGGGCTGGGAGGGGCGGCCGCCGGTCCACGTTCCCCCTCCGCCCTGAAAGCCCTGAAAGCGCAGGCCGGTGCGCAGCCTGGGCGCCCTAACCCGCCTGCCGCCTCGGGGCCCCGCGTCCCCAGCCCGCACCGGCCCCAGCCGTTCTCGAGGGCGGCCGCAGGGCACTGCCCAAGGGACGCCCCTGATTAGTGCTCACTACAGCCCCAGCCCTTCGGCCAAGCCGAGGCCGAGGTGACAGCGGTGCCGGCAACTCCGGAACGCCCCAGCGCCACACCACTTCGGCTTCAGATGGCTTGCTAGAGCAACCCCTGCCCAGAACTCTCAGGACATCCTTCAGACGTCAGCCCTGCCGGGATGCCCCCAGCGCCCGTGCCTACATCAGTTCCCGCCCCCTTGCCAGGGCACCCCCTGTGGGGAGCATCCCGGAACCCTGCCACCTGCTCTGGCTTTGGCTCCGGGCGTCAGGCCCTGAGCTGAGCACCCTGAGACACCCTGGCTTGCACCCAGTTCAGGTTCAGCTGTCCCACGAGGTCACCTTCAGTGTGGAGAGCCCCAGAACAACCCCCTTGCAACCACTTCAGTTTCAACTGTCTTGCTAGGGCACATTTTGCACAGAGCCCAGGGACCTCTGCCCAGCCTAGCTTTAGCTGTCCCGCTAGGGCTTCCTGTGAGCGGCGTGCCCAGTACCCTCTGGCCTGGGCCCTGCCTTGGCTTCTGTCACCCCTCCAGGGCACCCTTTGTGTGACAAGTCCTAGAATACCCCAGTTTACTCATTTCAGCTTCAGCTATCTTGCCAAAGTGCCCTCTGTGCAGAGAGCCCTGGGTTCCCCTGGCTGGCACCCACTTTAGTTTCAGCTATCCTGCCAGGGCACCCTCTGTACAGAAGGTCCAGGGACCTCCCAGCCTACACACTGCTTCAGCTCCAGCTGCCCCAGCAGGGTACCCCTGAGAGTGCCCCACAGCCCCTGGCTTGCACCCATTTCAGCTCCAGCTGTCCTGCCAGGGCACCCTGAGCGCAGAGTGCCCCAGGTACCCTGGCTTGCACCCACTTTAGCTTTGGCTGTTTTGCCTGTACCTGCCGTGCAGAAAGGCCTGGGACCTCCTGACCTTACCTTGGCTCAGTTCCAGCTAGTCTGCCAGGGCACCCTCTACATGGAAAGCCCAGGACACCCCAGATAACATCCACTTCAGCTTCAGCTGTTGTGGCAAGGTGCTTTCTGTGTGTAGAGCCTCAGAATACCCCTGCTTGCACTCACTTTAGCCTTAGCTGCCCTATCAGGGCACCTGCTGCAGGGAGAGCCCTGGGACCCCTCGCCTATGCCAGCCGTAGCTCCAGCCAGTCAGCAGATCCACCAGGCACACAGTCTACTCAGGAGATGGCCACACACAAAACCATTCCTTCAGGTTTAGGAGAAGTAGCTCTTCTGTGTAATCCATGGAAACAAGCACAGAAAGTCAAGCAAAATGGGGAGACATAAGAATATGCTCCAAAAGAAGGAATAAGACACAACCTCAGAAAAAGAACTAAATGAAATCTCCATTTCATATATATATATAAGCAATATGCCCAATAAAGAATTTAAAATAAGAATTGTAAAGATACTCACTGGGCTAGAGGAGAGTGGAAGGACTTAGTGAGACTTTCAGTAAAGACCTAGAAAATATAAAAAAGAATAAGAATTGAAGACTACAAAATACACAAGAAATAAAATATGCCAGAAATAAAAAATATGCCAGAGGGAATCAACAGCAGATTAGCAGTTGTAGAAGAATGGATTAGCAATCTGGAAGACAAGGTAATGAAAAGCACTCAAGCTAAACAACAAAAAAAAGAATAAAAAACATGAGGATAGGTTAAGGGATCTCTTAGACAACATCAAGTGAGCAAACATGCACATTATAGGGGGTCCCAGAAAGAGAAGAAAGAAGAGGGCAGAAAACTTACTTGAAGGAATAATAGCTGAAAATTTCCCTAACTTATATAAAGAAACCATCAGTAAAACAAAAGGCAATCTACTGAATGGGAGAAGATATTTGCAAATGATATATCTGATAAGGCGTTAATATCCTAAATATATAAAGAACTCATAAATGCAACACTAAAAAACAGTCCAGTTAAAAAATGGGCAGAGGACTTGAATAGACATATTTCCAAAGAAGACATCCAGATGGCCAACAGACACATGAAAAGATGTTCAACATCAATAGTCATCGGGGAAATGCAAATAAAAATCACATGGCACAATCACCTTATACCAGTCAGAATGGCTAAAATAAAAACCAGAAGAAACAGCAAGTATTGGTGAGGATTTGGGGAGAAAGGAACCCTGATGGTGAGAATGCAAACTGGTGCAGCCACTGTGGAAGACCATATAGAACCTCCTCAAAAAATTAAAAACAGAAATACCAGATGAGCCAGTAATTCCACTATTGAGTATCTATCCAAAGAGAATGGAAACACTAATTTGAAAAGGTATGTTTATATTTTTACACCTATGTTTACTGCAGCATTACTTATAATAGCAAAGATATTGATAGACAAAAGGATATGGAAGATACACGTGTGCGTGTGCGCGCGCGTGCACACACACACACACACACACACACATATATGGAGGACTGTTATGCAGCCATAAAAAGGATGAGATCTTGCCATTTGTGACAACTTGGATGGACTTAAAGGCTATTATGCTAAGTGAAATAAGTCAGACTGAGAAAGATACATGATTTCACTTATATGTGGAATCTAAAAAACACGAATAAGCAAACAAAAAGCAGAATTGGACCTATAAATACAGAGAACAAACTGATAGTTACCAAAGTGGAGGTGGGTAAAGGCATGGGCAAAATGAGCAAAAGGGAGTGAGAGATACAGGCTTCCTGTTATAGAATGAATAAATCACAAGGATAAAAGCTACAGCATAGGGAATATAGTCAGTGTTATTGAAATAATGTCATATGGGGACAGATGGTAGCTACACTGTGGTGAGCAGAGCATACAAAGAAAATCACACTGATTACTTCCTAGTAAATTGCTGAAAAAAAGACAAATTTTAAAAGTAGCCAGAGAAAAACTTTGGAAGAAGCAACAGTAAGTAAGCCTAATAGGTGATATTTTCAAAGAGCTGAAAGAAAACAACAGCCAACCTGGGAGATTATATGCAACAAAAATATCTTTCAAAAGACACTTTCAGGCAAGTGAAGGTAGACTTTGTCACCATCTGGAGGTACCAAAAGTACCAAAAGAAAATAATACTAATGGGTGTTTGAGTGTAAGGAGAATGGCCACAGATCACTCAGAGGCGCAGAAAGGAATCAAAAAGCAGTGGAAAGGTAAATATGTGTATAAATCTAAAAAGATAATGCCATAAAATAGGAATTTGGTGCTTCATGGGGTCTTACATATATAATGAACTACAAAAGTAGCCTATACGTCTGATGGGAGGTAAATGGAATTGAATATCCTGAGGTCCTTAAATTGTCTTGGAAATGGAAATGTTGAAGACACTAATTTATATTATGAATTAATAAAGCAAGGTATACATTTCAATTTCTATGGTATTTACTAAAAGAATAATTAAAATGTAAACCAAACAAATCATGGAAAGGGAATATGACATTTTAAAAATTCGAAAAAATGCAAGAATGGAGAAGAAAGGAGCATAGCACAGATGGGAACAAATGGAGCAAACGGTAAGAAGGTAGATTTAAATGTGAATGCATCAATATTTACATCATGCATAAGTGGACTAAATAGTACAATATTTACAATAAATAATGCAATAAAGTCAATATTGCCAACCTGGATAAAGAACAAAACCTAGTTCTATGAGACTTAAAAACAAGTCTGAAATATAAGGATATGGAAAGGTTGAAAGTAAAAGAGTATTTGAAAAAGCCTTCCCATGCAATTATGAATCAACAGGAAGCTGGTGTATTTAGTTTCCAAAGCAGACTTGAAGGTAAGAAGCATTACTGAAGTAAGAGGGATATTTCATAGCGATGGAAGATTCACTTTATGAGGAAGGTGCAGCTCCTTCCACGTAAGGGGTTTGGGCTGTTTATGAAGCCCAGATAGGCTGTCCAGGCCTGCTGCATCTTGGTCTGGCCCAGGAAGCTAACAGTCAAGAAGCACCAGACTCAAAGTAACTATTTGGAGATAGAGGGCAGGGCTGTGTGTGTGTGTGTGTTTGTGTGTGTGTGTGTTTGGGGAAAACACAAGGGATGGAGTAGTAGTATTCAAAAGGACAAGAAACAAACCTTGTAACATTTTCTTTTTATAAATCAAATAAATGTTGGCATTCCCAGCCCTGCATTTTTGGGTCAGCAACATTAAGAAATATTGTTAATACTAGACCACACTCATCAAATGTTGACTTTTCTAAGTGCCTTGCACGTATTCATTTACTTAATTTTCACACTGACCCTAGGAGGTAGGTATGTTTATTACCATTTCTATTTTACAGATGGAAGCCAGCAACTGGCAGAGCTGGTATTCAAAACAAGGCAGTCCCCTGTCACAGTCTCTGCTCTAAGCACTATGCAGTCTGGCTTCTGGATTTTACAATGTGTCTGGCTTTTTGGATAAAGTTATACCTCTCATGAACTGTCTCTTCCTTTTCAATGACTTCAATTTCAATGAAATTGTGCACAAGGGCATAGAGAGGAGCATGAGAGGCAGTACGTACTTATTGGGGGCCTACACGAACCCCGGGCTCATCACAGTATGTTGTAACAACCTTAAATGTAAATGTAACTCTACTACCCTCATTTTAAATGTGAGGAAAATAAGGGTCAGTGACATTTAGAGGCGGAACAAGCCACGTTGAATACAAACAGAGAAGGGACTCTCTCCTGGTCCATCTGACTCCAGAGTGTCTCTGCCCAATAGACCACATTGACTTGTCATACTATGAAATTAGTCAACTAATTAAATCTTGGCATGTTGCTTCTTCAAGGTTGTCAATCTTTGCTAAATAACTAGTCTTATGCTCCTAATATCAGCAACTGGAGAGGCAGGGATAGCATTGTTGCACT
This sequence comes from Ailurus styani, assembly GCA_002007465.1. Lineage (NCBI taxonomy): Eukaryota > Metazoa > Chordata > Mammalia > Carnivora > Ailuridae > Ailurus > Ailurus styani. The sequence goes on along the minus strand of LNAC01000397.1, from coordinate 657,832 downwards.
TCCTTATTTCAGCACTAGATGGTGATGTCCCACTGCATATCTCTACTACTGTGAGTCCTAGAGGAAGGTTACTCAGAGCTTGGGGGCACTGTGGGGCAGGCAGGTTGCTATGTCACAACAGCATGAGAAAGCACGCAAGAGAGGAACCCCTCTCTTGGCCCTGACAGTCTGGTCTTTTATGCTACACTCGGGGAAGGCTGGAGACCGTGGCCCCCACTCAGCTCCAGGACGTGTGGTACTGACAGTCTGGTCTTCTCAGTTTTGGGTTGAACTCCTCCACCAAGCTCTGGTGAGTGGACTTGGGCCACACACTTATGCACAGTGGGGGCCCCCCTACCTCAGAAGTTCCCACAAATGAGGTGAGCTTTCTGGGCTTCTAGGAGCTTGGCACTGTGGTAGAGGCTCTGGAGACCTTAGAGTTAAAGACTGGGTGCAGAAGAGTCCTGCCCCTGCTCAGCCACTTCCTTATCCTCCTCTTGCTCCTTCTGGGGATTTGCTTGAGGTGACAGCGTCATCTGAGATAAGAACCCATATCACAGCTCTTCCCTGATGTGCTGGCAATGATCTGAAGAATTGCCTTCAATAAAACTGCTTTGGGGAGATTGACATAAAGTCCATGGGTTTAACTGTTTTACTCTGTTCAAAAGTGTTAAGGATATGAAAGACAAAGACAGAGGAACAGCCCCACATTGGAGACGTGGCCACTAAATGCAGTGTGTGATCCTGGCAATGGGACACAGGAGCCACAGAGAAAGGGCATTAGTGGGGCAGTTGGTGACATTTGAAGATAGTTTGTAGATTAATTAATAGTATTCCTTCCAAGTTAGCGTCTTGGTTTTTGATCATTGTATTACGGCTATGTAAAATACTAACCTTTAGGGAAGCTGGGTGAAGGGTGTACTATTTTTGCAGTTTGTTGCCTGGAATTATTTCAAAATTGAAGGTTCAATAAGAAAAAAATCTAGAAAAACATGACCTTAATATTATTATGGAATATTTCAAACATACAGAAAAATACAGAGAATAACCACTTGTGCAGGTGCCTCAGGGGTGCTGTGGGGGGCGCCAGAGAGGTGAGTGGTTCAGGAAGGAGTTAAACATTGTTGTCTCACTATCTTCCTGTGTCCAGAGTTGACTCCTGGTGGTTGAATCAGACCATTATTTTTCAGGTGAAGGTCATTTAAATTTTTGACAACCTCTATTTTGGACAAATTCACAGAAAACCCACCAATAAGACCACAATTTTTTGGTCTTATTTGGTCAGATAACACCCTCTGTCTCATGCCTTACATCCACGGTTCCCTTGGGAGACACTTTTCTTCAGTCCTCAGCTCTTATTATAGGGGTTTAATCATTACTGTCTAAAACTCAAGCATATAGATAAAAGTGACCGCAATTGCTTGATATTTCATTTGATCTTTTTCCTTGAGCTTCTTTAACTTGAAAAAATGAATGTTTAATTTTAGAACAGTTTTAGGTTTACAGAAAAAATTGCAAACATAGTGCAGAGAGTTCCCATGTACCCTGTACCCAGTTTCCCCCATTATTAACAGCTGACACTAGTATGGTGCATTTATTGCAATTAACAAACCAATACTGATATGTAGTTATTCACTACTTTCTTCAGATTTCCTTAATATTTACCTAATGTCCCTTTTGTATTCCAGAATCCTGTCTAGGATATCACATTACATTTAGTTGTTATGTCTACTTAAACTAGGCTGTGACAGTTTCTCAGACTTCACTTGTTCTTGATGACCTTGACAGTTGGAGAGGTACTGGTCAGATATTTTGTAGGATGGCCCTCATTTGGGATTTGTCTTATGTTTTCCTCATTAGACTAGGGTCATGTGTATTTTGAGGGATGATCACAGAGGTAAATTGCCCTTTTCTTCACATCGTATCAAGACTACATGCCATCAACATGGCTTATCACCCTTGATGTTAACTGTGAGCACCTGGTTGAGGTAGTGTTTGTTAGATTTCTTCACTGTAAAGTTATTCCCTTTCCATACTCTGCTCTTTGTAAGGAAGTCACCATGTATAGCCCACACTTACGTAGTAGGAAGTTCTGCTCTACCACTTTGCAGATGGAATAGTCTACATAAATTATTTAGAATTCTTCCACATTGAAGATTTGTCTCTTCTCTCCCATTTATTTTTCCAGTCATTTGTTTATGTCTGTTGGGATCTTAACCTATTTTATACTTTGGGTTTTAATCCATTTCTACTTTATTCTGTTGCTCAAATTATTCCCGATTTGGCCATCATGAGTGCTTTTAGTTGGCTCCTGTGTCCCTTTGACATACTCCCTTCACTGGGATTTTTCTTTTGAACTGGGATTTTTCTTTTTCTTTCTTCCCTTACTTCCTGGCATAACAAGGTGCTCCGGGCTCATCTCGTAAATGTCCTGCCCTGGCCCTAGAATTAGCCATTTCTCTCAGGAGCTCTTGGGAGATATTTACTTCCTTGATTACAGTTAGAATTTTCTCATGAGGGAAGTTTGCTGATGGACTGATGGAACCAAGTACTATGTGATATCATGAAAATTAATTGCATCTTTCTTTCTAGATTTTGCATATAGAAGGCAGTAATTTAAAAAAATGATGAAAAAAGGAAAGTATCTGAGAATTCAATCAACAATAGACTGTCTAGAAGGATTTTATGTGCTTCTCTCACACGGTTAGGTTTGTGCTTCCTAGGCAATTTGTTTTTAACTATAAAGAAAAGCAAAGGACTGATTAACATGAAAGTCAGGAAGGGGTTGTTTCTTGGGGAAGGGCACTATTGCGGAGGCTGTATGTGATGGGCAGCCCCGTTTGGGTATAGAGACAGGCCGCATCTGCCAACCCCCTTTACCCTAAAGTTTGAGGCTACGTGGCAGTTCTCACTAAGAAAGTGGAGATGTGTCACTTTAAAGATTTTATTTATTTATTTGACTCAGAGAGAGAGATCAGGTCACAAGTAGGCAGAGAGGCAGGCAGAGAGAGGAGGAAGCAGGCTCCCTGCTGAGCAGAGAGCCCAGTGCGGGGCTCGATCCCAGGACCCTGAGATCATGACCTGAGCCGAAGGCAGAGGCCTCAACCCACTGAGCCACCCAGGTGCCCCTCACTTCTTGAGAAAGGCAGTTAAAAGCTGATGTGAGTTCTCCATGCTGTCTGTCTTTGTCAGACTTGACTAGAGGGAGAAAAAAAAGTCCAAGATGGCAAAATTGTAAGATGGAAATGCCCCAAAATTACATCAAGGAAAGTTCCTTAGGCTGCATAGGCTGTGATATGAATGGAATATAAATGTATGTGTCTGTATATGAATTTTAATGTAATGAGATTATGTCTGTAGGGGCCACAATATACAAAGGGGGCTTCTAAAGTATTCATAATATTCTCTTAAACTGGGTGATGGGTACACGAGTGTTAATTTTGTTATTATTCTTTAAACTTCATGTATGTTATACATTTTTCTGTATGTAAGATACCTTTCACAATAAACATTTAAAGTCACCCTCTTCTGTATCTTGTTGACCACCTTGAATTTAAAATTAATTGATCCTGGGGCGCCTGGGTGGCTCAGTGGGTTAAAGCCTCTGCCTTTGGCTCAGGTCATGATCTCAGGGTCCTGGGAACTAGGCCCGCATCAGGCTCCCTGCTCAGAGGGGAACCTCCTTCCTCCTCTTTCTCTGCCTGCTTCTCCGCCTACTTTTGATCTCTCTCTCTTTCTGTCAAATAAATAAAATAAAATAAATAAATTTTAAAAATTAATTGATCCTGTTAATTTGAATAGGATATGTAGGAGTATAAATTGGAGTAGTGTTCTGGAAAGTTTTTCACAACACATCTCAACAAGCTAAATGTTACCCTTTAATTCAGTAGTTATACTTCTAAGAGTTGAACCTATAGAAATAATACTAAATATTGGAAAAGTTTTATGCAGAAAGATGTCACTCATTGCAGTATTATAAATAATCATGAAAAATGGAAAGAAAAGAGCATGGTTTGTTAAAGTAGAGCAGTGTCCACCTGAAGGGATGTCACTCAGCTTTTCTAAATGGTGGTTGTAAAGCCTGTGTGTAACTTCAAAAATGCATATGATATGCTAGATGAAAAAGGACAGAATACAAAATCTTCTTTATTGGATGAATATAGTTATATGAAAAAACTGAAACAAAAAGCTCTATGCCTAGTATCTCCAAGCCCATTTTATGCCTAAGTGTTCTTTAGACCATTACTGTGAACATCAATGATAATTTAGGCATCATCCAATGTGTATACTTTATATTTAGGAGGAAAACAGAAATAGTTTGTGTTCGAAGCTGGAGATGAGATCCTTTTCTTCTTCTAGAGTAGTTAGAAAAATTCAAACACAGATTTAATAAACCTCATTCAGTTCAGCAATACAGGTGAAAGAATTGAACTCATTTGTGTGTGAGCCTGGAGGAGGGAAGAGTGGAAAGGCAGGGCTGTGAAGGGAATAGGGACAAGGTTCGTTATGGTCCAGTGGCTAGAACTGTTAACAGATGGCAACATTCAGCTCTTTGTCAAATGAGTGGAAGATGACCTCTACAGGTTCTCCCCTTGTGTCTGACCTTGCATTCTATCATCTGAAAAGAAATTACAAGACTTTATTATGTTTCTTTTCCCCCCAGGCTTTTCGACCATCAAGGTTTTCTCATGAAGGCAGAAGACTCGTGGATGAAAAAGTGAGTTTCTAAGACGATGGCGAAGCCTACCTATCCTACTCCCCTTGTTTCCCACTGAAAGAGCGAACTACCCTTCCTTACCATGGTAAGTTTAGCTCTTCACTATCTGTTGTTTACTCTCTGAGTTAAGCCACTGTGTTCTAAAACAGTAAGACATTTGACCACTTCTCAAAGTTCTTTAAATGCCTTCCAACTCTTCCTCCTTGGAAGGCTGCCAGGGTGATGGAATCTCAGATCACAGACACAGATAAGATGGACAAAGAAAGAAAGATACAAGAAGGAGGTAAAAATGTCCATAAGGAACTCACGCATCTTGAGGAAACCTCTAATCTAATGAGAATGGATTTTGTTGAGAAGATTGTACATGAACAATTAATTATTCATGGCAGAGACGTCATTAGGATTTCATTTTGTTTAAAGGCCTCTAAGTGACTCATGCAATTGGGTTAAGCTGGAGAAGAATTTCAAGAATGAGACAAGGGAAAGCTTTTCATTATATTGACTTTTCATAATATTTTCGAGATAGTTATTATGACTTGGCACATAAATTACACTCCAACTAAAGACATCCAATGGTTTGCCTGGGCAAAAGTCCCTGCATGGGTGTATTGTGGACCAGTATGGTGAGATGGAAACAGACTAACAGAGATTCCTGAAAGGATTAGCAGATTTATTCCATAATTCCATAATAATTCAATTTGGCTTTTTGGTTACTTTGGGAGTGTGAGGAGTCCCCTTGAAGTGACAATGAGATTTGTACAACCTGTGATGTTTACACTCAATGATTCTTTCCCCAAGAGCCATATGGGAAGTGAGCACCTGTTCCTTTGCAGTAATATATTTTCATAAAAACCCTAGAGATCTGGAGTATTATAGGCCCTATTGTCTGCTTATCTTAAAGGCAAACATCAGAGGTTAGTGTCGGGTTGAGATTTTAATGTGGGATTGATTGTAAACACAGAGTTAGACATCTAGGGTAAATTTATAGAGCGGCATTGCATACAGGATCAACTTCAGTGGGTGCTTACGAAATATTAGTTGAATTAATTCAAGAGTTTTTGTCTACTTTGTTTATATCCCAAGCATCCAGGACAGTATCATGCACATAGTAGGTACTCAATAAGTATTAGTTTTAAAAAATGTTGAGGTTGAAATAGTAAATCAGGGCATGTCTGTGTGGGGAATATCATGCTAACCTGGGATGGTGGTTGCAGAGAAGAGTTGGTAAGAGGAATGCCTTCTGCCTATTTGGGGACTAAATTGCCCTATAATTAATTCCTTTAGGACAATGAAGTGTTAGTGTTAGCACCCTAGGCTTGTAGGGTGGGGTGGTCAAGAAAGAGATACAGGTGTGGAATAGGAAGCCCTGGGGCTGAGGTTTTAGCCGGGTCCTGGGCCAACAGCCACAGTAGTAGCAGCAGCCACCAAAGGCAGAGATCTGCATGTTGCAATAGGAGGGAAAGAATCAATAAACAATAAATGCAACAAATAAGTGAATTATATACTAGAAGGTAGTAAGTGCTATAGAAAAAAAATTTTAAATAGTGGTATGCCTAGTATGACTTTGCTTACAAAATACTTTCCATGTTTTCAGAAACCTGTCAAGTGAAAAACAAGGTATTCCCTTATCTTTATACATTTCCAGCGATGAATTATTATAACCGCGGCTTAACTGATGATGGTACCAAGCCAAAATGTCTATGGCTTTAATACAATGATAGGTCTAATTTTTCAGCAGCAGAGAAGTTCTCTGAGTGGCTTCATTATTTGAATATCACAATGAACAATGTTCTGTATGTGTTTATCTATCTCAGCCTCTCTGTACCTCTGTGTAACACAGAGTGGCAAGATGGCATATTGCCTTCTTAGCTTGACACATACCACAGCCAGAATTCCATGGCACCGTTTACACATTTTACAGTTAAATGTTTAGGCCTTGAGAACAGGCCTTCCTCTCTTGAAATCAAATACTTTGCTTTCAACACTGCTTCCTTCATGCGGGGTGAAGAGAAGTCTCACCCCTGAGGTGGGCCCCAAGGGCTCTGGCCCTGAGTGAATCATAAGCACTGGACGAAGCAGGGGCTGGGGTCAAAAGAAATGTTTCTTCTGTGAGCTTTGTTGGCAGTCAAATGGAGAGGATATGTTTTCCTACCAACCAGTCATATCAGAGGGTATGGGAAGGGAGACCAGTGTTTGTGATGGAGTCTCAAGACTGTTCTACACTGACCTGGTTTCTTTTAGCTTATTAGTAATGCTTCAAAAGTCCTAAGAATTTTAGGAGTCTGGAAACCAGTAGTTTATGGTAAAGATTTGGGCTTTTGTTTTCTTGATCCCTTGTTGGGAAAAATAGAATTAGTTGAGCTGCCTTTTTTCCTTTATCTCTATCCTATACAATCCTTTCCACCTTCCATGTTTTAGAATGAAGTTAGCTATAGTTTTTTTTTTCTCCTTTACTCGTTCAAATCAAGGAAGCATATTAGTCAGAGGTCTGAACACTAAATCTCTTTTCTGTGAACCACAGAGGAATAAGCTAGAGGTTTTGTGCGTTGTTTCCTTCACCAGTGGCATTCCATTATTGCTGGAAAGAAAACATATGATGATAAACCTGGATGGAAGGGGGAATTGGTACAATATGGATTCTTTGGAAATGTGTGAGTGGTGTGCATTAGATGCTGGTTTCCATCTTGTGCACCTTCTGCTTGTATGCACTACAAGTGAGTCACCTGCAGAGGTGCTGGGGAAGGAGACCCCAGGCAGTGGCTCCAAATGCCACTTTCACATTCAGATTACTGTTAGGCATGGGGCCAAAGGTTCATCTAACTGCTGAGATTCTTCAATCTGTGGGAGAAAAAGAAAATTTTAATTTCTCCTCTGAAAAAAATGATGTCAATCAAACTTACACCTTTAAGCCAGGCTGACTTGTCCAGACACCATGAGAGCAGTTGGCAAATAGGCACACAGTGGGTGTATTAGCTGAATGGGCTCAATTTTTGGATGCTTAATTCCAGTTCCATCCAGTTATACTTGACTTCTGCTACTGGCTTGGTTTCACAGCATCAGCCCTACTTTTGCTGCATGGGTTTTGTGTTTGAGCTTTGTTTCCTCAATTTTGACTCACAGCTGGCCGAAGAACTCAAGTTCTGGCCTTTCTCCCCTCCAGATAGTTTCAAGTAGGCTGAACCTAGGGTCTGAGGATCAAATACCCACCAGGGCTCTAGTGAGGCCACCTTATTTGCCTGAATATTTGGATTTCAAATAATAAGGACAATGCTGATTCCCAACCACCATGACTACAGTCCTCATTGAAGGCATTCTGGGTGCGCTGAGAAGTCTTGTTCATTTTCTGCAGCCTGAGGCTGCAAACTTCAGCCTTCTTTTGAAGTTTGAAAAACAGCCTGTAAGTCAGGAGGGTCATCATTTTCTTAGAAGTGAGGTAAAAATTTTCTTACCACCTGTGGTAGGCAGAATAGTGGCTCTCCAAAAATGTCCACAGCTGAATTCCCAGAATCTCTGACTATGTTATGTTACATAGCAAGGGGGAATTAAGGTTGCAGAAAGAATTAAGTTGGCAATCCTCTGACCTTAAAATTGGGATATTATTCTGGGTTATGGAAGTGAGCTTGATGCAATTTTAAGGGTCCTTCAAAGTGGAAGAGGGAGGCAGATGAGGAGGTCATTGAAATTAATGAGCTTTGAAGTTGGGGAAGAGGCCGTGAGTCAAGAACTGTAGAAATGTAGGCGTCCTACATGTAGGAGGCTTGTAGAAGCCAGAAAAGGCAAGGAAATGGATTTTCAGTGTCCAGACAGAGCACAGCCCTGCTGATACCTTGATTTTAGCCCAGCGAGATCCATTTCTGACTTCCCTCCTCCCTTTATTTATTTATTTTTTTAAAAGATTTTATTTATTCATTTGACACAGAGAGAGAGATTACAAGTAGGCAGAGAGGCAGGCAGAGAGAGAGGAGAGAGGAGGAAGCAGGCTCCCCGCCGAGCAGAGAGCCAGACGTGGGCCTCGATCCCAGGACCCTGAGATCATGACCTGAGCCGAAGGCAGCGGCTTTAACCCACTGAGCCACCCAGACGCCCAGCTCCTCCCTTTATTTAAAATAATAAATTTGTGTTGTTTAAAGCCACAAGTTTGTGGTAAACGGTTATAGTAGCAGTAGGGGATGAATACACAGCTCAACAACAGAAAGCGTCTTTTTATTTCATGATGAATTTTTATAACCTAAAAAAAAGTCCATTCTTGAACATGGACTACTGGACTACTATTGGGGCGCCTGGGTGACTCAGTTGATTATGTGACTTACTCTTGATTTCGGCTCAGGTCATGATTTCGTGGATCATGAGATCGAGCCCCAAGTCGGGCTCCATGCTCAGTGTGGAGTCTGCTTGAGATTCTCTCCCTCTGTTCTTCCCCCAAATTGCGCTCTCTCTTCCCTTCTCTCTCTAAAATAAACAAACACATCTTTAAAAAAGAAAATAGAAAATGCTTGGACTACTGAATATACATAGAGCTTTGTGCACATCCTTAATTAAATCCTTAAATCACAAGTTTAATTAAGAAAGTGCTTTCTCAAAGTGTGTGGACATTTCAGGCTTTTGAGACAAATGTTCTGATAAAAGGCATAGTCTCTCCAGAAGTGCATGGAATACGTGAGCCCTTGCCAATACAGTGAATTTCTATTTTTAAACCTTTGGCAATTGTTAGATGAAAAATTGTTCTTCATGTACACAATAAATATTCACTGAGTAGTCACTTTGTGCCAAGTACTACATTGAGCACCGTGTTACTTTAATTTGAAAATGTTGAAGCGCTTGTTGACATCGAGCACTTTTTCGCAAACTTGGTATGACACATACATATATATTTCCTCTTTGTAAAGTGCCTTCTGGCTGTGGTGAGACAAATGGGCCATGGGAGGGCCCCGGAGGCCACAACTGAGGTCCAGAGGGCCACAGGGCAGGCGGTGGCTGAGGTTGGCTGGGCTCGGTGTGTGTAGTGGAGGTGGTGAGGCCTGGTCGGGTGTGGGACGTACTCTGAGGGGGAGCTAAGGAGGCCTGCTGATGGACTGCTCGGAGGCTATGAGGGAAGGAAAAAAATCATGGACTTGGTGTGTGAAACGAAGGGAACCGTGTGAAAATTCCTCCTGGCACACATCTACTGAGTGATAATTGCAATTTGTATTTCCGATTTCTTCTGTTTCTCCTGTCATTGGTTCCTTTTTGGGTCAAATGACTCAGTGTAGCTCTTGGTGTTAAAACTGTCTGGAGCTAAAGTTCCCTAAGAACATATCTGTGGGGGAGCAGATTTGCCTGTGTGACTTGCTACAAACAGAGAACACCAGGAAACAACTCAGGATCAGAGCCTGTGTTAGGTGATTTCGTGGAGTATTCCAAGAAGCAGAGTACTCTTCTGGTTTGGATACTGTAAGGAAGTCAAATTAAATCTACGCTTGGTAACTTAATACTTTTTAGGTAGGAAGTGGGAGAAAATGGGGTGGAGCTAAAGATGAAATTGGCAAAATGGCTGTGGTCACTCATGTTAGCTGAAAGAGGAAGACATTTGATTATTTTCATGGTTTTCCCAGTATCCTTGTTCTTGTCTGTGCTCAGAAATAATTTCAAAGGAGTCTCACTTTTATCTCACTGACATGATCCCAGAGTGACCTCATCTGATGCTGGTGTTCTGTGAACTTGTTTACCTTCGGTAGGACCTTATGGTCTTGCTGTTAGTGCCGGCTGTTGGCTTTCAGAGATTTATTTGTCTAACTCTCATTGTGGTCAAGGTTCGGATAAAATGAGGCCACAGGACATTAATTCTCAATACCGAGATATTCGCCATTACCGAGATTCTGTTTATCAGGAGGTTATACAGAAAATATTACTTGTACTTGGACAAATTAGTACTTCTTGCTCCTTTTATTGAAGGGTGCATTGTTGAATGATCTGATCTGACAGTGTTTGTGCATTTTTGATAGTACAGAGTGTCCTGGTCAAGTGGGATACAGGCAATTATGAAAGAAAAATATTAGTTTTTGTATAAGTTGTAAAGTCAGGGCCAGATGACTAATCCCAGGCCAAGAAAACATGGCCCAAGGTCCAGGCGGGTCTGCTCCAGAGGTCCAATTGATGCTTCTTTTTTTTAGTCTAATCATAGACTGTTCCATTTCTTCAGTTGTATTCATGCTGGCAGAGTAAGAGGTATTTTAGCATAAATTCCCTCTTAGCTAGTAAACTTAACTAGTTTTCTTGGGTTTTCAGAGTAGAGATAATGTGTACATAAAAGTAATATTTTAAGGGGAACAGACCTTATTGAATAACAAAATACTACTTCTAGTTTTAATCATTTTGTAAAGTATTCATGTAATAATTTACAGTGAAGGATTTATTAATAACCCTTCATGACTGTATTTAGATATATATAGATATGTAAATATAAAAATAAATGATAAATATAAATATTTTAACTATAGCTTTAAAATATAATTAACCTATTGGTGTGTTTTAAAACAATATGTATATTATATTGGGTTTATCTTAACCATTTTTCCTATCATTCGTATATATTTAAATGATTATTTCATCAATGAGTGAAATAGCATGAAACTTGGTCCTTAAGTGATAATACATCTGCTTCTGACAATCAAATTAGAAAACTTATTTATTGCATGGTTGAGAGTAAGCCAGAAATCATTATAATTTTGGATTTATCATTTGAATATACTATTTTAATAAGCAAACTATTAAATCATATCCACTGAGGAGGCATCATAGGCTCCAAGTAAAGCAGGAAAGGACCCTAAACTAGGGTCCATATCACAGTGGCCTTATGACACAGAGAGGTGGGTGTTGAAGCCTAATGTGAGCATGGAAGGGGGTGGCACCAAGCGTCCCACCCCCAGAGGGGCTGTGGTTGGAAATGTAAACAGTTAGAAGAGGGAATAAACAAAGGAAAGGGTTTGGTTTGGTAAAAGTATGTAAATCCAAATGTAATTATAGAGGGAGCTTCTAGGGCAATAAGTCCTGTCCCCTGCTGATACTGCTCAACTTATCATAGGTGGATAATCATGTAGCTCTCACTCTGTTTTTCTGCCATCACTGCGATGAAGAGACTATGAACCAGAAACAGGCTTACTCTTTAGTGCCCTGGGTGAGCTGACCTTGGACAGCTGCCACTCTGAGGTCATTAATTCTCACAGCAACTGTGGAGTTGTAGATACTGTTGTGATCTTGATGTTTTATAGAAGCCTGAATGTTGGAGTAGTTAGTATCTTGCTCACATTCACAAAGCTCATGAGCTATCTACCCAACAGTGAACTCAGGGCATCCATTCTCATAACCCTAATGCTGTCAGGGTCCCTCCTATTCTGGGTCTTCCCCCTACATCTTTTTTTTTTCAAAGGGTCTCATGTTAGAGGCAAATCAAGGTTGATTCCAAGATTTTCATAGCTGAACAACTGAGTGGATAGTGGTGTCATTTCTTAGGGTGAGGAAGGCAGAGGTAGAGTAGAGCAGGTCTGGGGTAGAAAATGATGAATCAAGATTTCTATTACATTTGGGGTGCGTATGAGACAGCCAGTGGAGAGCTGAGTCAACAGTTGAATTTATAAGACTAGAAAGATTAAGGACAGAGTTTTGCAAAATTTATTGTTCCCCCCAAAAGCTCTTTTCTATTCCATCCATGAATTTCTAAACACACACACACACACACACACACACTTACTCACTCACATAGATTGAGAGAGAGAGAGAGAGAGAAAAAAAAGAGATTGGCAGAATGGCAGAACAGTAACATTATTGAATATAAGAAGTAAGTATATAGGCATTCACTGTATTCTTTTACTTTGGTGAGGTTTGAAATTTTTTTCTAACAAACTTTACATGTGAACACTTTATTGACCTAAACTGTAGATATCTTCACACATCAGCATGCTTTTGCAAGTGATGACATTCTGTTCTCCAACTATATGCCATTGTGGTACTTTGTTATGCTCATTTTGCAGATGAGGGAACTGAAGCACAGAGAGATCAGGGAAGTTATCCAATTTACATGGGAAGTGGTGGGGCTGGAGTCTGTATCTAGGTCTCCCTGATTCCAAAATTGGTGCTCTTTCTACTACACTCATACTTGCTAAGCTGTAGGGTGTGTATGTCTGATGGTATTTAAATAGACTTTCTGTGGCATGGGGATATAATACTAAATTACATTTTCATGGAAAGTTATTCACTTTTCAATTATTTTTATTAATATGTTAATGGAGAAGTCTCAGGTTAGTCCCATATCGAACACCATTCACCTTTTTACCATGGTCCTTTTTATTTTAATTAATTAATTTTTTATGTTTCAGGTTTTTTTTTTTTTTTAAGATTTTATTTATTTATTTGACACAGAGAGAGAGATTTCAAGTAGGCAGAGAGGCAGGCAGAGAGACAGGGAGAGGAGGAAGCAGGCTCCCCGCCGAGCAGAGAGCCCAATGCGGGCCTCGATCCCAGGACGCTGAGATCATGACCTGAGCCGAAAGCAGAGGCTTTAACCCACTGAGCCACCCAGGCGCCCTCAGGTTTTTATTTAAATTCTAGTTAGTTAACATATAGTCTCTATGGTGTTCTTATTTCACTTCTTAGTAAAGAAAGTTCAGGCCTCAGGCTCAGAGCCTTCAGAGAACAGTATCACTAAGTATATACGTACATATTATCCAAGGCTGGGGAGCTTTGAAGGATGTGTGTGTGAGTGTGTGTGTGCACAAATATTTATTTAAATGTGTGCAGTTCCTTTTAAAATAAATTTATGTAAGTAGGAAAGGAAAAGAAGTGAATTTTCCAAACTGAAACAACCAATACACTAGTTGTATGGTAATATAGGCAAAGATTGTAGCCCAAACTCTGAATTTGGTATGTGAATTACTAAAGTTTCGGAATGCTTTTCTCAATTATGGTGCTTTTCACTAGATAAACCACTCCCCATAAGAAAACATGTTTTATCCATAGCTTTACTGAAGAGGCCCACTAAAATGTTAATTATCTGAGCATTTTTAAGCATAACTGAATCAGCTTCCATTTGCTTAGATAGATAGACATTTTAGTGGTTCATAGCAGAATGTAATAAACTGAATAACTGTAGGCTTTAATGTAATCTCACACAATCCTATTACATCCCAATTACTTTTTTGACCTTTTTAGGGTGGTCCTTGGCTTAAAAACACACACAATCTGTAGTTCTGAATGTCTCCCCCATGCTATGCCAAGCAAATCAATAGATCACAAAGAATGAATATCTTGCCATTTCTTCCATTTGTTATAATGCTGTCCTAAGAAAGGCATAATGCATGCCTCCCAGGCATTGTAAGTGTAACATTATAAATGTTTACTTGTTGTTTGTTATAAGCTCCCCATTTTTCATTCCCATAAGTTTCAGGACCTTAATAACATCTTCTATTTACCTTAAGCTAATAAATAAATTTAGGATCAATCTTTTTGCTGCATCAGAAAAGGTAGGAGATTGGCTGAGTTAGACATAGATTTGATCCTGGAAAGAAACTCATTTGGACAGCTATATACAGAAGAATGAAACTCGACCATTCTCTTATACCATACACAAAGATAAACTCAAAATGGATGAAAGACCTCAGTGTGAGACAGGAATGCATCAAAATCCTAGAGGAGAACATAGGCAGTAACCTCTTTGACATCAGCTGCAGCAACTTCTTTCAAGACACTCTCCAAAGGCAAGGGAAACAAAAGCAAAAATGAACTTTTGGGACTCCATCAAGATAAAAAACTTCTGCACGGAAAAGGAAACCGTCAACAAAACAAAGAGGCAACGGACGGAATGGGAGAAGATATTTGCAAATGACACTACAGACAAAGGGCTGATATCCAAAATCTGTAAAGAACTTCTCAAACTCAACACCAAAAAACCAGATAATCTAGTCAAAAAATGGGCAGAAGACATGAATAGACACTTCTCCAATGAAGACATACAAATGGCTAGCAGACACACGAAAAAAATGTTCATCATTAGCCATCAGGGAAATTCAAATCAAAACCACATCGAGATGCCACCTTATACCAGTTAGAATAGCAAAAATTAACAAGGCAAGAAACAAAAAATGTTTGAGGGGATGTGGAGAAAGGGAACCCTCTTACACTGTTGGTGGGAATGCAAGTTGTTTCAGCCACTTTGGAAAACAGTGTGGAGATTTCTCAAAAAATTAAAAATAGAGCTGCCCTATGACCCGGCAATTGCACTACTGGGTATTTACCCCAAAGATACAGATGTAGTGAAAAGAAGGGCCATATGTACCCCAATGTTCATGGCAGCAATGTCCATAATAGCCCAACTGTGGAAAGAGCTGAGATGCCCTTCAACAGATGAATGGATAAAGATGTCATTCATATATGTAATGGGATATTACTCAGCCATCAGAAAGGATGAATACTCACCATTTGCATCAACATGGATGGGACTGGAGGAGATTATACTAAGTGAAATAAGTCAAACAGAGAAAGTCAATTATCACATGGTTTCACTTACTTGTGGAACATAAGGAATAACTTGGAGGACATTAGAAGAAGGAAGGGAAGATTGAAGGGGGGGGCAGAAATTGGAAGGGGAGATGAACCATGAAAGACTGTGGACTCTGAGAAACAAACTGAGGGTTTTAGAAGGGAGGGGGTGTGGGTCAGCCTGGTGGTGGGTATTAAGGAGGGCACGTATTGCATAGAGCACTGGGTGTTATATGTAAACAATGAATCATGGAACACTACATCAAAAACTAATGATGTACTATATGGTAACTAACATAACATAAAAAAAACTTCTCTTGAAAGTAAGTTTGTAATGCATGTAGAGGTGAATGACAGAGTCAATTATACAGTCTAGGTAGTCTCTACATAGAACGATCCACGTGAAGTCCCATTGTCTCCAAACACTTCCACACAAACAATGAGTTTGCCAAATGATAATGATATTAATAAATTAATGTACTCATTCAAAATTAAATAATTTAACTGCCATTTATTGAACATCTACTTATATCAGGTTCAAAGCTATCCTTGGTGTGAACAAAGCTGTTTAAGAAATGCTGACTTCCCTCTGGAGACTTGTGGTTTGGTAGGGAAGAAAGCTAGACCGAGGAAATCCCAGGACAATGAGATGGGGCGAAGACAAAGGAGAGTGCCAGGTACAGTGGTGGCACAGAAGAGGCTGTGATTGGCTCTGCTTGGAAGAGTCTGAGAGCACTTCTGCAGGAGGAGGGGGATGAGCAGGGTCTTGAATGCTGAGGAGGAGTCAGACAAGCTCTAAACAAGGTGAAGGAAGTCATCTCAAAGTGAAAATTGATTTCAAGAAGGAGGATTAATTCTGAAGTGTACTGAAGTATGTTCTGCAATCATTAACTATTTGGGAAAGATCATTTTTAAGGTTCATTATGGTTGCATTCATTTGCAGTGCATAGAAAGCCCAACTAGTGCTTTAATTAGGCAAGTATTTATGTGTTTCAAGCAACAAGAGTGTAGTGTAGACCAGCTGGGCCTAGGCTGATAGTTTGGGGATCCATTCACAAATCAGGTTGTTTTCAGATTTTGCTAGCATTAGTTTATGGCCTTAGTCCTCATGTTTGTGCCTCATGGTCACATGCCATGGCTCCAGGCTCGCAACCACATCCAAGAAGGAAGGTAGAAGGGGAACGGAAGGATGAAGGGATATTATAGCTGAGTCTGTTCTTTTTAAAAACCTATTCTGGAATTTCGTATTAGAGACTTCAGCTAACATCACTGGCCAGACCTTGCTTACATGGCCATCCTATCTAAGTGCAAGGGAGTCTGGGATTCCAGAACATTAGCTTTCCAGCCCATACTGAGGAAGGCAAGAGAAATGAGGGCTGCGGATAGCACGTGAATAGCCAATGCATGAAGTCTAGTGCAGAGGTCTTGCAGGTGAGACATTTCTAAGCCCAAATTGTATAACTTTTAGCACTAAAGGAGGTTTAAACATCTAAAGGAGGAGAAAACATCTCCTCTAAGCTCTTTATTTTATAGATGAGACAACTCAGGTCCAGAGAGGCCAAAGACTTGTTTGGGATCACATAGTAGTATGACAGAGCTGAACTAGAACTCAGATCGCTTGGTTTCCAGCCTGTGGCCTTTTCTCATGGACACTAAACCGACATGCTGAATGTGGATTATAGTTTACACTGATCTTGAATTGAACTGTAATCACAAAATATTATTGAAAATTTCTATAATGATTATAATCAGAACAGAAAAACAGTAGTTACAAGCAATAAAAACTCTAGAAGAAACTAAAAACAAGATACATGAGAAAATATTGATAAAATAGCCCAATGTGTACTTGGTATCTCTGTATCTTACTTTTCCCTGGAATGGAGATAAAAGCTGGAAGACCATGATTATACTGGGCAAGAATAAAAGCTCCCGTCTTTTGAGAAACAAAACTCTAAAGCAAAGTTGGTTGTTCCAGGCAGAATTCAACTAGCCTAGACAGTGATTATCAAATCTTTCTCCTATCCCTTCATCAGATCTTTCAATTCAAGATGATATTCCTCCATAAGAAAGCTATTTTTCGGTGTTGTGGAGCCCATTTCTGATTACAGCACTCCTGCATATCACACTATGTCTAAGGCTTTGGCAAATGTTAGTTTGCAGAGAGGATGATGGATGGGAAACACATTCTGCAAAGACTGTATTCTTTCCTTTGCAGTGAGAAAAGTCCGTTGTCCAATTATTGCCTCTTACCTAAAGGAAGGCCTATGAACATCCACACTACAATTTAAACCATAGAGCACACAGGTTATTTTCTTATAGCTCATAAGATAGATAGATTTGGAAAGGAAAGTCTATGAAAATGTTGTAATGACCTGATAAGGAAGCAAGTATGCCAAATATTACCTCCCACTTGTAAACATTTTGAGAATGAAACATGATCAATGCAGACACACATTATACATGTCTATAAATTCTATCCATCAATATATATTCATGCAAGTGTTTACCCGGATAACCTCGTCTGAAGTCTGTTGTTTTGATGTGTCAGGTATGTTTGTGGCTTATGAAAATTTTGTCTTCAGTGATTTCTCACATTTTGTGACATTGTGAGTTTTCAGTATTTTAAAATTTGTTCAAATTACCTTAATGTCTGCTCTGAATTTCACCATTTTGTACCCATATAGCAATTAGTGGCCTCCTTTGACTTACCACTAATTCAGGTGGGACTTTATTATAATTCCATAGTGTAAACAATCACATTTAATTTTCTTGTGCTTAGCATATAGTAGGCACCAAAACATTGATTAGTTGAATCATTTTATATGTGTCTGCTCAGCATTCAAACTGTGTGTGTGTTGTAGTGAAATACAATGCTTCATTTTACTGAACCACTGTGATGGTTTCCTGCAGACATTGAGTGTGGCCATATTCCCCTCATTTCAGTTAGTCCAAACCATAAGTGGTTTGTATATACTGTATTGGTAACAGCAAGAATGAATGACCTCATTAATCACAATCAGGATCATAGGGATATAGGTGTGGTGGACAGTTAGTGGCTATTAGTGAGTTGTAAAGTGCCTGAGTATCACAGATTGTGTGTTTTAGTCCTGCAAAAACCGTGCATTTTTAAAAAATTAGTTTAAGATATTAATCATTGTCATATATTTTTCTGTTTGATTTCCTAAGGCTCCACCACTTTGCACGTGCACACACACACACGCACACACACACACACACACACTGAAACAAAGTTCCACTTAATTGAACTTAACCTTAAAATGTGGGAAGCATGCTGCTATTTGCCATTCTTTCCTAGTCTCTTCTGTTTTATACTATGTCATTAACAAAAAGGTGGTCAGGCCACTAAGCTGATTTTATTACTGATTGTAAATGGCAAATTGAATAACACAGCCAAAGGGAACACAAAACTTTTGATGGGATAATATATCTTCAGACGCCTAGCACATGCTTAATAACTATTAGTTGATGTGTATGATCTCTTCTCTTCTCTTACAATCCATTTAAGGCACACACTGAGAAGAAAAATCTTGAACGAGAAGTAATGCTATAAATCAGTTACATAAATGAAGTTGCAAGGCTGCGGTATATGATTAAGAAATGAAAAAGTGGTATGGATGATAACTTTTGCAAGTTAAGCTAGTAAGTGGTTATTCCTTACAATAGAAATAGAAACTATTTTTGTGATTAAAAAACCTGATTCTTGGGTACCTGGGTGGCTCAGTCAGTTAAGCGTCTGCTTTTGGCTTGGGTCATGATTCCGGTGTCCTGGGATTGAAACCTGCATCGAGCTCCCTGCTCAGTGGGAGGCCTGCTTCTCCCTCTCCCACTTTCCCTGCTTGTGTTCCCTCTCTCACTATCTCTCACTATTAAAATCTTTAAAAAAAACCCACCTGATTCTTGATATCAGTTTTAATGTGGTCTTTGTTTTTGAGACATATATGACATAATTAGACAATTCAGTAAGCTATAGCAAATGGAGAACAAAGAACACACTGATGAACTACATTTTTGCTTAGCTTCCAAATCCAAAGGGTAATACTTTACTGAAATAATATGTTCTGCTTTAATTTTAAATCTTGGTAAGTGAAGAAACATGTATTTCTCAAGTTCTTCTTCTTTTTTATTTATTTATTTATTTATTTGACAGAGAGAGAGAGAGATATCACAAGTAAGCAGAGAGGCAGGCAGAGAGAGAGAGAGGAGGAAGCAGGCTCCCCGCTGAGCAGAGAGCCTGATGCGGGGCTCAATCCCAGGACCCTGAGATCAAGACCTGAGCCGAAGGCAGAGGCTTAACCTACTGAGCCACCCAGGCACCTCTATTTCTCAAGTTCTTAACTGTGTAACAGTCTAGCTCAGTTATGAACTTGTATATGCAGATATTTCCCATCTGAGTAGGTGTTTTTTCCTTGAAATAGTTTGATGATGTAGAAAATTTACTGTGTTCACAGATCCATACAAATTTAGCAGTAAAGTTTTAAGGCAATAGTTTTCAAACTTTGTTGCACATAGGAACCATCTAAAAATTTTTTACTAATTTTACAAGTTTTACAAATACCTGACTTCTACCCTGCAGTGATTCTGATTTAAATATCCGAGGTGCAACTGGTCATGAGGACTTTGAAAAGTGATTTTATATGCAACTGATAAATTATTGAACACTACATCTGAAACTAATGATGTACTATATGTTAGCTAATTGAATTTAAAAAAAAATTTAAAAAAGTGATTTTAATGAGAAATAAAGTTTAGGAACTGTGTTGAGGGAATTATAGCCTTCCCTTTGTCTCCAGAAGCCTTCAGTGTCTTGTGATGGTCTATCCTTGCCTTGGCTAAGGTGTAAAGACAAAAATGTCTCAGTTAAAAATATGTCCCTTTTATGGGCGCCTGGGTGGCTCAGTGGGTTAAAGCCTCTGCTTTCGGCTCAGGTCATGATCTCAGGGTCCTGGGATCGAGGCCTGCATCGGGCTCTCTGCTCAGCAGGGAGCCTGCTTCCTCCTCTCCTTGTCTCTCTGCCTGCCTCTCTGCCTACTTGTAATCTCTCTCTCTGTGTCAAATAAATAAATAAAATCTTTAAAAAAAATATGTCCCTCTTATAGATGTGATAATTGAAAGAAAATTTTCAGATTTTTTAGATTATCTATCTCATCTCCCTCTTTATTTTTTAGTTTTTAGATTATGTAACTAATCTCTGTCTGTATTAACTTAGGAGAATGAGAGTTGACTATGTGGGATGGGAAAAATATTTACTAAAAACTATTGTTAAATTCCAGATCAGCAGAATTTTATTTTTATTTTTTTACTTTTATTTTCTTAAAGATTTTATTTATTTATTCATGAGAGACAAAGAGAAAGAGAGACAGAGGCAGAGGGAGAAGCAGGCTCTGCACAGAGCAGGGAGCCTGATATGGGACTCCATCCCAGGACCCTGGGATCACAATCTGAGCTAAAGGCAGACACTTAACCAACTAAGCCACCCAGGCACCCCAGATCAGCAGAATTTTATATTGGTTGCAAGATGATCTCATATTTTTATGAAACTGGGATGAATTACAGAGGGAGTGAATGTTGTGTGAAGAAAGGGGGTTTTGGAGGTGCTTATGAAAATGTGTGTTAAAGCCACGTATGTGTGCAAGGTAATTTGATCTTTATTGATTCAGGGCAGTTGATCCATTTCATAAAGATGGAAAAAAACTACAGGACGAAGGCAAGTTAAAGTCAAAATGAGATTGGCATTTTGAAACGAAGGAGCAAATTTTGAATATTCCCTAGGGATTAATCACTCTCTAAGTTCTATTAATATGTTCATTTAACTAGTGACAAGGTGGCATGCTTTAATGCATGCATAGCTGGATTACTTAATTGACTTATTTAAGTCAGTTGTCCTGACATGGCTGAACATTAGAATCATATGGGGAGCTCTGAAAAGGCTCCAGGTGTCAGGGTGCATCCCAGATCAAAGGTATCAGAATCCCTGGGGTGGGAGTCTGTCCCCAGTACTGGTGCCTCCAGTGTGCACCCAAGAGCGAGGGCCCCTGTACCAAGTAAAGAAAAATGTGGGTGTCGGATACAGTTGTGTCCTTCTGTCATTAGAGTATAAACGCCATCACTGGAGTGTGGGGTACACAGCTATAATGGGGTCCTGGAGTTTGGAGGATCTTCTAAAAGATAGGACAAATGAGCCTTTCCAAAGCCTTTTCCTTCTAAGAGAAGTTAAGTGAGAGGGGTTTATTATTATAAATCCCATTTTACAGAGGGTTCAAGAGGTAATCCATAGAGCAGGGAATCTAAGATAGCCAAAACCTACCATCCCTGTGAGGCTTTTTTACACAGCTATGATATAGGCAGTGGTGGAATACATTTCTCCTTATGTACCAACTCCACGTGACTGGTGGTGATTTCCTCAAGCACAGTGAGAGAGATTCTGAGGCCAAGTCTAGCTTCAGCAGAATAAGTACCAGGCTGATTACGAAGTCCACTACAGGTATGGAGGCGAACTGTGGAAATACTTATGCCACCTTTTCCCTACCTTGGGTAGCAAAGACAGAGCTGGAGATGTAAAGTGAAAAGGGGATAAATAAGAATTCCAGTTCCGCTCCTGTAGTGATTTAAAAATATGTTGCAAATTGTTTGACACACTTGTCCTAAAAAAGTGGAGTCTATTTCCCCCTCTATTGAATATGGGCTGGTCTTAGTGAGTTGTTCCTAACAAATAGAATGTGGTCTAAGTGATGCGATGGATAGCCAAGTGTCTATATTTTGGATTGCTCACTCTGAGGAAAGCTGGCCACCATGTCACAAGGACACTCAAGCCACCCATTGAGGGGTCAGCTTGGGGAAGAACTGAGGACTCCCACCCAGAATCAGCCCCAGCCTACCAGCCATGTCCCTGCCAGGTATTCCAAAGACTGCAGTCCCAGCTGACAGCTTGACTGAAATCCAAAGCCAGAAGCACTCATCCCAACTATCTCCCAGCTCCTGACCCTCAGAGACTGTGTGAGATAGTAGATGTCTATTATTTTAAGCTAAGTTCTGGGGGTAATTTATATTATGCAGCAACAAATATGGCTTTTCAGTAGCTTTATTCTCCCAGCTTTGGTTTCCTTATCTATAAGATGGAAATAACAGATATTTTATAATGCTGTTTTGAAGTGTGTTAATAGTAAAACCCACCATAAAATGAATACATTTGAGTCTATTACATAATCTCACACTATAGTAGCCTGTGAATTATTTCCAGGTGCGACAAACCAAAGCCTTTGGAATGCAAGCTGACCCGGGCAAACAACCCTAAGCCTTGTGAAAGGGAGGTATTTTCGTTGATATATGTACTCTTCTTGCATTGTATGAAGTCTCTGTCTCCTTCTACTGGTATTTCTTATTACCTTAAGTGGAAAGAAGTCAGACCTGGGCATTGGCTTTGAGTGTTACCTTCCACATATACAGAAGTCCTCTCACTGTGAGAGTTCAGAGTGGGTAATCAAGCATTTAGGGAAGACTGATCACCCATTACTATGAAAACAAGGAACCACTATATGATGACTGTCTGGGGGACAAGTGGAGGTTACAGGGTTTCATGCTTCTTCTCTGAGAGATGAGCCCAGATTTCTTGTGCTGATGCAGAGAAACTTCTTCCTGGTTAGGGGAAGGCTATGTTGTTCAAACTGGGAGTCTTAGTGGTTAACAGAGAGGCAGAGATTTCATCATGAGCTGCCAACTGGCCACTCAGGTGGGTCTCTTCTCAGATGGGGTCAAGGTTTGTAAATCTAGAAACTTCACTCTCTGGGTATATTAAAATTTTGTTGATTCATAGACTTCAACAAATATTTATTGAGAGCTTACCATATAGCAGACATAGCTCTGAGAGCTGGATAGGAACCAGAAAGGTAAATTAGTGATATGTGATGAAAAATATGAACTTCAACAGGCTAGAGTGTGTCAGGGATGGACTCCTTTATGTAGTGCTGGCTTGTTCATCCACTTTGCCCTTGGAACAGGTAAAACACATGTCACAAGGAGCAGACTTATCTTCAGCCTGGTAATCTAAGACTACCTCCAGCCACCTCTTCATTTTCCTATTTATCTGCTTCTTTTCCTTCTTTTGGCTCTAGACCTTGGTTCCTGGGCTTCTCTGACCCCCAGAATGGACTTGATTTTGACCATAGACCCTTCCCTAAGAAAGCTTTTGATGTTCATCCTCCAAACCATGCAACCCTGGTCATAGTCTCGTTGGCCTTAAGGGTTGGTTGCAGCTTCCATTGATAGTATATGATTCAAGTATGTTATGCTTTAGTAAAAACTGCAAAAACATTAGTAGATATAAACTGACTAGGCTTGGTAGTACAACTTTGGATATAACTGTCCCATATAGCACTGGAATTAAAACAGGACTGTCTCTACAGAATATGAATATAAAGTTTAGAAGGAAGGCAAATATCCCAATAATCTAATAAACCTCATTTTTTTTTGGCCATAGTGACATGATTATTTTAGGAACAAAGGAATTTTATCGCTCTCTTTCTCCTAGAAGAATTTTTGGTCCACTCATCAGCTCTGACTCAAATTAGTATAATGGTTCAGTGAGAGCTTGCTGATTATCCATGTGACCATAATGTGAACTGTAGTTTCCTCATCTGTCAGATGGACTATTCATGCCTACTTTGCAATTTGCAGAGTGGATGTGAGGAGAAATGCTGGGATGCCTGTAACATGCCAGGCATAGTGCTGGGACATGCACGCCCACAGTAGTTTCTTTTCTTTCCCCTCCTTCCCCTGCCCTATTCCTCCTCCTCCCTTCCCTCCTCTTCCTCCTCGTTTCCATTCCTGTTTTCTCTCTAAAGGCATCAGTGGATATGTAATATGGGCGTGCTGGAAGGAGCACCCCATTCCAGATAAAGTGGGTAGAGTGCCAGACCAGTGCCTACTGCATAATGGATGCCCAATGATATAACACAGATGATCTCTCCTTGGATTTTCTGCAACAAAAACAATGCATTCCAAAATAAAGAGTTGACTGTACTTCCACTGCAGCCCCCTTCTCTAGGCAAAGTGACCATTTTCTTCCTCCCTCCCTCTCTTTTTCTGTTTCTTTCCCCATCTCTTTCTTCTGTCACCTTTTTGATTTTTGAACTCTTTAACAATGTTTAATTCTTTCTTCCAGAACTTTTTCAGATCTCCCCTTCCATTTCAAGTCTAAACTGAACCCAGAACCTCTAGGGCTGGGTTACAGTATAAGTCACATCAGGGAAAATTGGGAGGAGGGTGTCAAGAAACAGAAATGTGTGGCCAAGAGCAGGAAAAACTCTGTTGCTCCTGGGGTTACAGAAACAGAGGCCAGTAAACCGTCGCAGTTGTTGGAGGAGCCCGGCCTCTTCCAGGGAGCTGTGGCCTTCAGTGGGACGGGACCCTGTCTTAGGTGCACCACCTCTGGTAACTGGTTGACTTGCTCTGATATCTCCACCCTCCACCTTTTGGCAACATCACACGTGCAGATCAAATCTAGCAATTGGGTGCTAAATGAAACCATAGAAAGCAGGCCATCTCTGTCAACTTTTAAGGTATTGTCTATTATTATTCTAGGGTAAGATGGTAAAGCCAATGGCACCGTTTTATTGTCTTAAAGAGTTAGTTTTCTAATCTGCCAAGGGATAAATAGTTATGGTTTTGGAGAGAAGAAGAGGTGCTAGTGTGACAGTGTCTGTTCTTTGGTCACCTGGCAATGAAGGGGGATCAGAAATAAGCCATCCAAGCAGGGTGTGCTGGAAAAACCATGGGTGTTTTAGACAGGCAAGCTGGATTGAGACCCCAGTTCTGTTACTTGCCACCTGTGTCTATGGTAGACCAGTTAACCTTCCCAAGCTTCTCCTCCCTCATCTGTAATAAAATGAGGGTGATAGTCATTCTTTCATGGGCTGCTATGAAGAGTAAGGAGAGGACTGTGCACATGCCCAGCTCTGTATCTGATACACATTTGGGGCTCAAATGTGAGTTCTTATTCCTTAGACCTAATCTGAATCTGTATTTCTACTATCCAGACCATATGTCAGCATGTATTTAGAAAACAAAATCACTTGCTTAATCCTCCAAAAAATATTTACTCTTTCTAAACTATGTCAGACTAGCCAAGGGAGAGTGTTTGGCTAAGTAGGAATTAAGTGCACAATCCTCATTCCTGCTCAGAGGGGCTCTGGAACTGCTCTTTCCCTTGGATAACTTCTGGGTAAAATCAAAGCATAGCAGTTCCCCACTGAGAAGGTCTTGCTATTTCTGGAATGAAAGAAATGGAAAGCAGGATGATTCTGTTTCTGCAGGGCCAAAGCTCCCTTGCCCTCATTGCTTGGTCATGCTCTGGAGGTCTTGTCAGCCAAGGCTTGTCCACTCACCAAAGCTGGGCTCTTGGTGTTTGCTGGGCCTCTCCCGGCTGCAATGGGAGGCAGTGGCAAGACTCATAAGTCACTTTATCATTTTCCATTTTGTGCATTTTAGGACCATAATGATTTTAGTAATGTAAATTATAATCCCTTACATTTTACATTGACCTTTAATTTCCAGACTAACTCAGCCTGTACCATCTCATTATCATCTTACCACATCCTCACAAGTTTCAGAGATAGGAAAGTATTAGGCCCATTTTACAAGTCAGGAAACAGAGAGATTAAGAGATTGGCCTTATATAAGGTTTACTAGCTGGGGATTTTCCCAGTGCTCTTGGCACATCCTCCTCTGAGTTCATTGGATAAGAGCAGTGCTGGGCATCCCACAGAACCCTTTAGAACCATGTTCCAACCTAGCTCCACTGCTCGTTGGTTGTGTGACCTTGCTGGATTAACTCTGCTGAGCCCAGACTCTAGGGAAGGGGCATTGGGGTGGAATAATGATGGCACCTGCTATTTTTGGATGCTTCTGAGGAAGACATCTTTATTCCCATGGGGACCTCTCTGAGGAAGGAGGCATCTTTAAGCTTTATAATCCTGGAATGTCTTCAAGGAGGGAGATAGTCTTTATCTTTATCATATATGCTCACTCTTTCCAGCTTCTAAGGCGTGTTTGCTATTCAGTCATTTCTGAGCAGAGCCTGTCAATACCTTGCTCAGAGGAACCAGACTGTGTAGAAATGATAGGAAATGTGGAGAAAATTGCCTCCCAAGATCAGCAAAACCTGACCTGCACTGATAAAAGATTATTTGGGATCAGTATTTATGCTGTTTGAAAATCAGTCACAAATTTTGCTGTAGAAATGCTCATGTGTCTGATTAATTGGTGTCTCCCTCCCTCCGATGGGGTGTGTCATATAATACACAGTGTGTGCACATTTGCCTTTCTGGCAGCCCCCCCCCCACAAATTGCAAAACATATCTGGCCCCAAAGATTGTAGCTAAGAGATCATGGCCCTGTAAAATAAGGAATTTTAGTATTTTCTTTCTGTGCTCCAGTATGTCTGCTTGCATGTGCCCCATTTTGGAGACTGTTGCTCTAGAGAAGTACGACTCCAAAGTATGGTCCATCAGCTGTGGGCCTGCGATAGAGTGACCTTGGGCCAACATGTAAATCACATCTGTACCAGCTCACTTTTTTACAACTAGACTTAATAAAAGAATCAGCGGATTGCTTTTCATTCCAGTGAGTGTTCCTTATCTCACCAAAGGCTGCACTTGGAGAAGCACTGTTCTGGCGCGGGAGTCCCTCCAAGACTGGAGCCTTAGCTGAACCGTCTTTGGGTCTGAGTTCTGTCATGGTGCCCGGAACATGATGAATGCTGGCCACTCTTCTTTACACTGCTGCATGGTGCTGCCCAGAGACTGACTCTCTCTAGCTTTTGCCTGCCTCTGAACCCCACTCCCTTTCTTCCACCCTAACCCCACTGCTCTCTCTTCACTTACAGTGTGAACACCCCCTCCTCCAAGAGCCTTCCCAGTGTCTCCTATGCAGGAGAATTTGCTTCGTTCTCTGAACCTCTCTAGTGACACATCCACAGGTAGCTTCTTACAGTCCTATCGCTTCCTTTTCAGTGACTTCAGTTCATGACTCCTGTCCTCTGCCAGCTGTAATTCCTGCAGGCAGAGACTGTGTTGTACTCGGTGTACTTGGCACCCAGCCTGCTCCCTTTCTCACACCGGGGGCTTCAGAAATAGTTTTCCATGGACAAATATAATGTAATACGATCATTGCTAAGTTCTCAGTATCATCTACTGCCAGGACGTACGTGTCTGAGGTGAGAGTTTCAGAAATGACAGCTGCTTAAATTTGCACCAGTATGAAAGAAACTTCCATGTCCATAGAAACCATTTCTTCAAAATGCTGCCCTAGTTGGTGTGACTTTGATGTACGCTAAGCTCTACAATTTGTAACAAGTAAAGCACTGAATCCAATGCTTGCCACTCAATAAATATTGCTGTTATCTTTTTTGTTGATGTTAATATTACCAGACATGTGCTTTTGGGTGTATTCTCTGGGATTGAGAAAGGTCATTCTTTGTTGAGTGAGTCTGTAACAGTCTTAAGCCCTAGAATAGCCAGTCCGCTGGCAGAGATTTGCTCATCCGTCAGCCTGGCTATTTTCTAAAATATCCTTAGGCAAGAGGCGCCTGGGTGGCTCAGATGGTTAAGCATCTGACTCTTGATTTCCGCTCAGGTCATGATCTCAGGTTTGTGAGATTGAGCCCTGCACTGGGCTCTGTGCTGAGAATGTCTGCTTGAGATTTTTCTCTCTCTCCCTCTGCCCCTCCTCCTGCTTTCACTCTGTCTCTAAATTAATTAATTAACTAACAAGATATCCTTAGGCTGAGTCGTGTCGTGTGGTGTTAATCCTTTCCAGGACTTATGGCTGGTGGCTAGCTGCCGATGGGCAGTCCTGACATGGCTGGTGTGCCCATAGGCATGACTGTATATTGTGTTGTTGGCCATGTTATCATGAGGAAATCTTTCTGTAACTCTGTGGGACAAATGCAGAAAAGACAGAACCGTAGTCCAGGTACGAGCGCCATGGTCACTGAGCTATTTGGTGTTTGGTAAATCATTTTAATTTCACTGGGTTTTCACTCCAGGAGCTGCTGAGTTGTTGGATCTTTGGCAAAACCATAATCTTATGTGGAAGTATGAGGCATTTGTCTTTTCCTCCCATTTGTCCTTTCTTTGGATCTGCCTCTCTTTCCCTGCAGTGAACCTCCCACCAGCCACTCAGTAAGCCTTTAAATTTGCCCTCAGGCAAGTATACACCATCAAGAATTGATACTTCCACGTGATGTTGATTCTGAGAAGTGCCTTCGTAAGATGCAGTTGATTCTCTCATTATTTGCAGTAGCGATGGCCTGCATTCTGAATTAGCATGAATACTGAATCAGCGAATACGGAGTCATTGCTCCTAGAGGAAATAAATACACGGTGGGGCTCCCACATGCCTCTGGTCACAGATCAATCTGTAACCTTGTTTTATGTGGGTTTCTGTTTAAAGACACTATTTAATATGTATTTTATACATAACTAATTAAATGTGGTGTTTTCTAATAAAACCGTATTTTAATTATAGTAGGGGAGCCAAGATTCCTTTGGCTTTCAGCCTCGCAACAGTGCTGCCCACTATGCTTTTTAAGAATTGGTTGTCCTCTTACAAATCCACAAGTCGAGCTGCTTTTCCACCTTTTCCATCCTGTCATCAAGCATGGGAAGTGTTGTATTACTCTCTCTCTGCCAAGTAGGGCCATCTGTATGAACCTTGACTGTAGAAGTAAGCCACAAGAGAAAGCTGGCACTAGCTGGACTCGATCTTTTGGTACAGGGGTGGCAGAGGCCCCTCTGGGGTGTGCGTGTGTGTGTGTGTGTTTGTGTGTGTGTGTGTGTGTCTGTGTGTGTCTGTGTGGTGTTTTTGTTGCATTGTGGATTGGGCATTACTCCAGCTGCCTAGCTCCCAACTCTGATTCTCTGCCCTCTCCCCCACCTCCGCCCGGAAATTCTGCAAGTTGCTTGATAGTCTTGAATAGATTCATTTTCTGTGTAAATGAAGTAGAGTGGACTCAGAAGTTTGTGTCGAAGAATCTGACAGGTGGAGATTTGGCGAAATTGCTATCATTTCAGAATTGATCGTTTGCTCTCACTGGTGCTAGTAGAGCTGTGAGGCAGGGATGGGCCAGGCTAGTTGAAGTGGAACCAGGATGATGAAGGAAAGATAATCAATATCCTAATTCTCCATGTCGGCCGTATTGTCACGTTGGACTGGCTAATTTCTTGTGAAGGGACTGTCGTGGGCGTTTTAGGGTGTTTAGAAGCATTTCTGCCGCTACTCACAAATGCCCGTAGCACCTCACCCCAAAGTATGACAGTCAAAAATGTCTCCAAACATAGTCAAATGTCCTCCAGGAGGCATTGGTTGAGAACCTGTTTAGCCTAATCATGCCTGACAAAACTCCCTAGGGAGAAGGACTGGTAGATAATTTTAGAACCTGTCAGATTGTATGGTATTTGAACCTGTAAATGTATGTATTTATCTTACATTAACCTTCAATAACACAGATAAAAAGATGGAAAGATAGATAGACATGTAGTTTAATGTGTAAATAGTTGTATAATGAATATTTGAAGTTTCTTAATCAAGTTAAAAGAAACTCTTTAGAGGAGAGATCTGAACTGGTAGACAAATTATATATCAGGTTGGCCATCTTGGGCCTTATTTGGGCACTGAATAATGAGAATTTGCACATTTAGTGCCTTTGCATGAATTAGTCATATTTACTTGACTCACCATTTACAAAATGGTACCAAAGCAGAGATCAGCTGTTGGGGTCTGCAGGCAGAAATCTTGTGTTGAGTGGTTCCTGGGCCTATATCTTCAAGCAGTATGGCTATCTTGATTCTCATCAGGAACACTGTGATTTTCTAAATTTTAAATGGGTAGAAGAGGCTAGCAGTTTAAGGCCTCCGTTGAAGTCTCAATTAACTTATGTTACATGTTTGGAAAACCCAGTTATAGCTAATAAATGTATCAGGCTACTGCTTTAGAGTTACATATTTCCTGTCTAGATTTTTTTTTTGACATATTCAGATAAAAGACTGCATGGCAGAGAGATTTATGGGTTTGCACTGACTGTCCCTTCCTTATCTCTTGTTACTGAATTGGAGCTAACAGTTGGTGGGCCAACCATAGCAGCTCCCACTGTGGAAAGAGCTTGACCTTTCCAGCATTCTGATACTATGTTTTTTTTTTTTCCCACATTAGGCTTCAACTGAGCTGCATATTTTTCAGCAACCAAACCAGTGTCTTTGGGAGTCTTTATCCCATGATGGCAAGAACTCATTTCCTCCCAGCTGTTTAATTGTCAGTGTGTTATCTGTTTCCTTAAGATGGTTATTCCCGGGAAGGCCAAAGATATGGCAGTTTGGAGAAACCACAAACTGAAGTAAGTGGCCAGTGGTCAGGTAAAGCATAAGCCTGAAAACCAGCACTTGGTATCAGGTTTACAGCAGGGGCTCAACCATTGCTAGTGTTCTTACTCTCCCTCCCTGCCGTTTAACACCCTTCTCAAACCGAACTGCTTCTGATATGACCTTCAAAGCTTTGATCTGAACTCCCAGAGACATCATACTTTTGGTCACATATCATGTAATCGATACAACTTGGAAACAGTAGTCATCCAAAGCATCTTACTGATTGGTATTTTTCCTCTCGATTCTAGATTCTTGATCAGTCTTTAGCTTCAGGTCATACCCCTTTTGCCAGAACTGCTTGATAGGGACAATACACTGTCCCATAAGGAGGGATCAGGCTGAACTGTATTAAGCAATATCTACCAGCTGGCAGAAAAACTCTCATCTAGCCCAGACAAGATATTTCTCTGGAAAACTATGTAAAATCCAATCTTAAAATTAAATTATTTTAGGGGTGCCTGTGTGACTCAGTACATTGAGCGTCCAACTCTTGATTTCGGCTCAGGTCATGATCTCAGGGTCATGGGATCAAGCCCTGCCTCAGTGTCCCTGTTTAGTTTGGAGTCTGCTTGTACCTCTCCTTACCCCTCTCCCCCTCTGCCCCCCATCTCATGCATGCACTCTCTCTTTAAAATAAATAAATTTTAAAAATCTTTAAAAAATTAAATTATTTTTAAAATGTACTTTAATTGTGCCTGTGCACATGCTATTTCTTTCTCCCCCCGCCCAACTTGCTAAGTTTAGTGGTTGAGTCTGTACTTTTATTTTATTAATTTATTATTATTTTTTATTAGGTTGTGTTAGCCACATGCTTCTTATTGCAAGCCTTCTATCATCTGAGAAAGATAACCCTTCTTTCTCTTATCTCTAACAAGTGTTATTCTATTCCTAAGAATCGTTACACACACACACACACACACACACACACACACATTTAATTGGGAGGGGCAAGAACTGTAACTGTTTTTTTTTGATTCACTGACTTGAGAAGAGATTTTATCTACTTAGCCCTTTTTTTTCCTTCATTCCTTTGTTGTGTCTATCGCCTGGAATTGTTTCTCCATACTGTGGTTGGCTTCCTGTGTGGTTAAAGAGAATCTTCTATCCCTGGTAACTGACTGACTCCTGGCTACCGCTCACCTCTCACTGCAGTGACAAGATGGCTTAAGGGGAAGAGGAAGTTCAACTGCAAATTCGCATCCTCAGAATGCCTGCCCTTGGGAATGTCAGTTCAGGTTGACTCTTTCCTTCTCTCTCTCTCTTTTTTTTGTTGTTGAATAAGAATGGTAAGAATGGGCATCCTTGTCTTGTTCCTAATTTTTGAGGAAAAGCTCTCAGGTTTTCACCACTGGGTATGTAAGCTGTGGGTTTGTCATATGCAGCCTTCATTATGTTGAGGTGTGTTCATTCTATACCCATTGTATTGAGAACTTTTATCTTAAAATGGTGTCACATTTTGTCAAATGCTTTCTTTGCATCAACTGAGAGGATCATATGACTTTTATCCTTTATTCTATTAATGTAGTTTATCATATTTATTGATTTGCGTATGGTTTGAAATATCTTTGCATTGCGGGGATGAATCCCACTTGATCAGAGTGTATGAACCTTTCAGCATGTGGTTCAGTTTGGTTTGCTAGAACTTTGTTGAGAATTTTTGTATACATAATCATCAGGGATATTGTCAGGAGGAGGCACATGGGCTCTGCCACTTACTGATTGTTGACACTTCTCTGGGCTTCTGTTTCCTACTCTGTTAAGTGGGGTAATAGTCTCTAGTTTAATAATGAGGTTGCTGAAAATGTTAAAAGAGCTCATGTATGTAAAGTGGTTGATAAATAGTATGTACTCAAAAGATACTATTGTTATCATAAGAACCTTATTACATATTTATGAATAGCTTCAGCAAATTACTTAATCTCTGAAATATTCAGTTTTCTCACCCATAAAATGGTCATGATAATAAATTGTTAACAGTTAAATTTACAAAACAGTTATTTTCACTATATTAAGTTTGCAGATGGTAAAAATACTGTCTTTCTCTGTTATATATGTTGATGCTCTCTGTCTATTGAAGATGGTGCCAGACGACTAGCATACATAATAATAAAGATATGTTTTTATGGTTAATTCTATTTCCATTATCCTTCCTGTGATACTCTCTTCCCCATTCATTAATATTGAGTAGCTATATGTCAGAAACTGTTCAAAGCTCAACATGCACAATTGGTCATGTTCTCTGCAGCTCCTGATGTATGCACGTTTTACCCCCATTTTAGAGAATAAAAAATTCTGGTTTAGCTAAAAGTAGAGCACCTTACAATATATTCAGAAATAAAGATACCATCCTAGTCCTTACAGAGCTCACTGTCTTGTTGAAAATAACCTGAGACATTCTTGTTTGAACCCAAAGTGGTGGCATTTGGGGTATCAAATGGCACTGTTCTCTCTCTCTGCAGACACCGTGAGGCTCAGCCTTCAGGCAGCCACGCCTGCTCTCAGTGGTTAAGAGTTTCTTGTGCTGCCCCGAGGCTGTCCTTTAGGGCAAGATAAGCACTGCAATGAAGGTAATGGAGTTAGCTAATTTACCGCAGTCTACTTGGCTAAAATAAGCTATTTAATTTCCTGCTCTTGGAACTGGATCTACTTAGGGGAGATAATGACTTGCCCAGCCTATCAGGGTATACTCAGAATTATCTGAATGCCCCAAACGAGGCTGTAGCAAATTTTCAACCAGACACCGGCTAGCTAGCAAGGCCTTGAGAAATTCAGTCTTGGTAGAACTTGGCATTCTTCCTGCTGGAGATATTCTTCTTTTTATGATGATTATTATTTTCTTTCTTATTCTGAAGACATTCTTATTTTTAATGTGGCTTGTGGGATAAAACCCTAACCTAATTCATGAGGATGTAAGACATCTCTAGCTTAAAAATATCTGTAATCTCCCCTTTCCAAATATAATCACAAAACGGAAAGAGAAACTGTAAAATTTTCTTAGAGGAAAATTTCATTCCAGAAGGCCCCATTTTTCTGGAAGTGGTGGCTGACACCCCCAACTTATCCCCCTGCCTGTGCTACCTCTCTAAGGACCTGATACTCTTTTTTTTTTTTTTAAGCTGAAGTGCACACACTGAAGGGTTCGTGCTTGTTCATGGAGCAGCCCAAGCCCATCACAGGGGCGACAGGGTCAAATCCTCACCCCAAGTGTGGGTTCACTGTCTTCCCAGCCCCCTGCTCTCTAAGGCAAACGCAGTCATCACTTGCTCTGTTCTCTGCCCACTTTAGGACCAGAAGAGGCAAAACTGAAGGAGAGTCACTGGGGATTTGGGTCTGATGTGGTCCAGGTATACTTACCAAAGAGAAGAAGGGATAGCTATTGAAGGAGGGGTACAGTTGAAGTCCAGAGAAGGGCCATGAGGGCCCATATTTGGTGGCGAGTTCCGGTAGGCAGTTGAGAATGAGGTGTGAGGAGAGAGAAGCTGTGGAGCAGCCGATGGCTGGGAGATGTAGCTTGTGTGAAGCAATGCAGAGGCTTTGTGGTGTGGCAGCAGCTGTAAGGGGGTATTTGCTTAGACTTTCTTCACCAAGTGGCAGTGAAGCTTGGTTATGGTTTCTTTTTAATGAGGAACTGCTTTATTATCATTATTTTTAAAAAATTTTATTTATTTATTTATTTATTTATTTATTTATTTATTTATTTATTTATTTTAAGTAATCTCCACACCCAACATGGGGCTCTAACTCATGACCTGGAGATCAAGAGTCTGATGCTCTCCCAACTGACCCAGCCAGGTGTCCAAGCTTGGGATTGATTTTAATTATTTGTTGGACTATGTTTACTCAAATAAAAAATTGTGTGAGTGTAGACTACTTGGTGCTTTCGCTATCTAGTGCTGTGTGACAAACTACTCTGAAGTTTAGTTTAAAATAACACACATTTATCATGTCACAGTTTCAGTGAGTCAGGAACCTGGGCAACCCAGGAACCTGGCTTACTCGGGTCTTCCAGCTCAGAGTCTCCAGTGAGGTTGCAATCAAGATGTTTCCACCTTGGCTGACAGTCACCCTCAATTTCTCCCACAGGGACCTCTCCAGAGGGCAGCACAACATGGCATCTGGCTTTACCTAAGTGGGGGGTGGAGGGTGAACAGTTGAGCAAGCCAGCAAGATGGGAGGTACAGTCTTCTGTAACCTAATCTCAGACATGACATTGTATTACTTTTACTGTATTCTATTTGTTATAAGCAAGTACCAAATTTAGTCTACACTCGAGGGGAGAGAATCACACAAGGGTGTGAACACTGGGAGACAGGGATCACTGGGGATCATCCCAGAAGGTGGACTACGATGCTTGGCACTTCTAGTGAGGTTCGGGCTCTATACATTTTTCCTGAGTAGTTGATGAGGATCTGATTCTCACCAGGATGTGAGCCTCCATGAAAAAAGCCTGGCTTTAGTTCTTCTGAACAGTTTTGGTTGCTGTCATCTTTTAACTACTGCTTTTGTGATGCAGTGCCTGTCATTGTGATCAGTTCCTATCATTTGCTCACATTGAGAAAGGGAACTAACATTGTCGAGGGCAGACTACAGCATATATAGCATAGAGGTGTGCTAGAATTAGCAGGTGTGCTGTACTTATAGGTATATTCCAGTGTGTGGGTGCCCTGGAGCACACATGTGGATGATAGCATGTAAGTATACTTTTAACATTATTTTATTTTTTTAAATAAAATTTATAAGATTTTTTTATTAGTTTTGTGCACACATGCGCATGAGAGAGTGAGGAAGAGAGAGATGGGGAGAAAGAGCATGAGCAGGGAAGGGGCAGAGGGAGATGCAGGCTCCCTGCTCAGCAGGGAGCCTGATGCAGGACTCCATCCCAGGACCCTGGGATCATGACCTGAGCCGAAGGCAGACACTTAACTAACTGAGCCACCCAGGCACCCTACTTTTTACTTTAAATATACTTTAAGCACTTATGCCAATTCTCCGAGGCATCTATCATCGGCCTCATTTTCTGGATGAGGAAACTGAGGCTCGGAGGTTAAAGGATCTCACATAATGTCACTCAATTAAGAAGTGGCAGAACTAGGATTCGAACTTGGGCCTGTCTTGCTTAAAGCCTGTGCTCCTGCTGCCTCCCTTGCAGCAACACCTAAGTCTCTTACCAGATCCTAGGACTTTTCTGAAGCCCAAGTTCAAACTCAAATACTTCTGCTCTGCTATGCCTAGACAATGGGCTTTCTGCTCTGGCCTAGGACTGAAACTATAAGCAAAGAGAAAATGAGGAAAACACATTGCTTGCCACTTGGCAGTACACACAGAGTGGACAGACCAGGAGCTTTGGAATTAGACAGGCCTGAGGCCTCCAAATGCCGGCTCTGACTCTTTTCATGTGTGATCTCAGGCAAGTTGCCCAGTCTCTCTGATGCTGTTTCCCTAACTGTCCAAAGGAATTAGCGTACAGATGAGATGGTTATAATGTATATAAAATGCAGGGCTCAGCACACAGGAAGGCCTGAATACACATTCTCTTTCTCTCCTTGGGAGTTCCAGTTCTCATTCAGTTAATGTGTGTTCGTTTGTTGTTTTTGTCAGTCTCTTTTGGGCAAAACCAGTGTCCCAGCCACATTGGTGTATTTGCCAGTAGAAGCTCATTCTTGGCGCGTGTCACGACTTACATTACGTTGCAGATTTATTTTGAGCAAAGTGGAGACTTTCCAGCTGTTTCACTGAAATTGCCACCAGCACAATCTGTTTCTCCACATGTTTCTGCAGGGAACCCACAAAAGCAGCAATGCCTTCTGTTGGTGGGGATTTTTACAGGCTCTTTGGTACACAGGTGCAGCCTCAGACAAGTGTTTGCTTCCAATTAGACAGTCTGGTAGTTCACTCCTCTTCCACAGGGGGAAGGAGTGGCCAAGACAAACAGTCATGTCCCTCATGTGGAAACATGAAGCTAGAGGGAACGAGGTTATCCTCCCAGTCCAATACCAGGGGCTTGCCATCCTTGAACTTGGCTATTATAATGCGTCATTTCCTCGTTTTTAACCCCTCTCTTCTCTCACCATGCTCTTCAGCAGTCATATATGGTAGAGTTCATGATGGCTCCAGGAAGAAGGGGGAGGTGCTTATGTGACAAGAACCCAGAGTCAGGGGCATCTGGGTGGCTCAGTGGGTTAAGCCTCTGCCTTCGGCTCAGGTCATGATCTCAGGGTCCTGGGATGGAGCTCTGCATTGGGCTCCCTGCTCAGTGGGGAGCCTGCTTCCTCCTCTCTCTCTTCCTGCCTTTCCGCCTACTTGTGATCTCTCTCTTTGTGTCAGATAAATAAATAAAATCTTAAAAAAAAAAAAAAAAGAACCCAGAATCAAACGTCTAGTTAAAATGTCCCGACTGTTTTACTGGCATGAGTCAGATTCTTGGCCTGTCCTGCCTGTGTTGTCTTCTGGTCCACCACATGGAGACAACATGTGATTCTTTGTCTTAGAATATTCATATTTTACCCTCTCCCCTGTTGACAGGTAGGATCTATGTGATTTTAATCTCCTCTGTTCTTTTGCTGCTGGACATAGTGAAAGGACCCAAGAATCAAGATACCCAGCATGTGGCAGATGCTCAGTGCTGACAGAGAGAAGGCAGACATGGCCAAGGCAGGTGAAGGTTGCTCTGGTGGGCAGATGTCTTCCATTTCTCCTGACAAGGTTTTTCTTACCCCTGTCATAGGGTGTGGGTTGTTAAGTGTTGGGGAGGAGCTGAGAATTGGGAATGGGTCATGATGTGTTGTCATGGGAGAACAGTGTTTTCTTTTGGAAAAAAAACAAAAAATTAAGCCTTGTTCAAAATGTGTGGGAGCTGGGGCTTTACATGCTTTGCCTCAGCTTCCCTGGGGTCCAGCCAGAAATCAGGCATCAATACAATTTCCTATGATACGGTGAATTTTCTATGATTTGGTGAGTCTTGTCACATTCTAAGTTACTTGAGGAAGCCCAAAGGTCCATGCCTACTCCATAATGTTAAGGACTCCCCCATCTTTGGTTGCTGGCTTCTTGGTCTGCATGGCCTTTGGACATGGGGCTACATTACCCTTTATGAAATTCGACACCTCCCCATTTCTGATGCCCCGTATTGTCCAGGAGACCTCCCCTAGCTAGAGAAACATGACTCACCAGCTCTTCCCCAGAAACTGCTCTGTTGTGGTTGTAATTTGGTCACTGTCCTGGTGTTTTACTGCTTCTCTATTCTTTCCTTGTCACCTTCATCAGTTCTTCTTGTTTTGCCTAAGGCTTTAACATTTTTGTTCCTTACTAGACAATGGCAACCACTTTCTCTTTTCATTCACTTTCTGCCTGGGCCAAAAAAACCTATTCACTTTCACAGTTTCCACCACTGTCCTATGATGGAGTCATATTACAAGTCCGTCCCTCCAAGTAGAATTTTCTCTGGAGCTCCAGACTACATGTTCATCAAAATCTTTCCTCCAATGTACCAAAGGCTTATCAAACTCAGTCTGCCTAAAGATAAATTAATTCCCTACTCCACCCTAACCAAATGACTCTCTTGTTTTTCCTAGGTGCTTGGAGACATCACCATTCCTTAGCTTCCAAAGCCGTATCGTCCCACATTTATCTTTGATTCTTCCCCCTCTCTTCCCCACATCCACTCAGTTGATACATTCTGAAGGTTTTACCTCCTGTCTCTTTCATTCGTTCTCTCCCATCATAATTTTCAGTTACAGCCCTAGTGTAGACACTCATCTCTTCTTACCTGGGCCATTCAGAGTTTGTTGGCATCAAGTTAATGTTTGTGCCTTCTTACATTTTCCCTGTTGGACCTTTCATGTAGAAAATAATGCAGTTTGAAAAAAAATTTTTAAGAAATCTTTATAAAATCTTTCTCATGTGAAAAGAACAAAGAATATTTATAACAGTGACTCATTACATCATTTGAAATAAAAACATTTGAGTAGATCTTTGGAAAGGCAAACTTCCAAGAAAATTCCCCAAAGGGAAAGAACAGTAAAATTTGCTGTCATGTATCAGGTTCCATGGGATCCAGTTATCATGATGTATCTGCTCCAAGATCTTCACATTGAGGTTTGGATCGAGCCCTGGAGGGAAGCCCAGAGCCTCGAATCCTGCCTGGCACATTTTGGACTCTTGGCAAATCCTTGCTGAATGAATGAACCTCTCTGGGTCTCAGCTTTCTCCAAGTGAGGGGAAGGATAAGACCAGATTGTATCTGAGCCTTCTTTCTGCTCCCATGGTTTATGACTCTGATTTAATTACAGATACAGGGAAACTCAGAAGGGATGCTTATCATAGAGGTGGGTCTATCCATGAATGGACCTTCTTTAATGGAGTCTCCGTCTTAAAAAAATCTTTGATATTATTATTTTTGCTTACAAAAGTAATGCATGCCGATTAGATACCTTTAATTTGGTATAAATCTTTCAGATGATTTCCTATGCATATACTTCTATGGTTAATATTTGATATTTTCTTGCTATTCATTATTCCTTTTTTAAAGTTTATCAGTATATCAGGGACATCTTGCAGAGGCAATTTTCTTTATGGAAAAAGGCAGTGAAATTCTTTGACGGCTGATGTCAGTAGCTTCCATTAAAAATAGAAATAATACTCCCCTCTTTGTATCACACTCTTGGCCAGAAAAGTGGTCTAGTCTTCTGAAGGAGGAGGAATCTCTAACGTGGACTTTTATTGAAAATACAGATGACCATCTCAGATACTCCATGCAATTCCTGGTCATCCCTTGGGAGTTCTGTTCACTTTTAGGCCATGGAATGCCTTCACTGGCATCTTTTGACTGCTGCCATTGAACAAACAGGGCTTTGGGCACCCATTAGAAATGCCATGAGTAGGTGTAAGGGAGCCCATGTCCCTAAGACGCGTAAGTGTTCCCTCCCCTCCCCCACCCAAAGGGCTGGAGCTCTTCAGCTAAGTAGCCTGAATCCCCCCTCCTCTCTGCACCCCAAGTCTCACTTTGGGGGCTGCTTGATATGCAGCCAGTATCTACTCAACATAATTGTGCCTTTACCTGCCAATGTGCTTTGAGGGATATTGTTAGCATTAAATTTGCCATTTACATTTTCATGTCTGACATAATTGAGGAATGAATGCTCTTATGAAAATTAAACTTGTGGTTCTCCTGGGCTGCTGTAACCCTGTTAAAATGTAATGTGATTTTTGATGCTTCTTCTTGAGGTTTTTATTAAATAGAATATCAGGATGACTAATTCCCTGGGCCTAAATGCAGGCTGGGAAGCAGCATTATTGATAGGGCTGTGTCCAAATGGTCCTCCGTGCTCAGCCTCTAATGGCCTAATAATGCATTATACTTGAATCAGAAATACTTTGAGTTGTAGTGCTTATTGCCATTATTGAAAACACCTGGATGCTCCATTCATCAAGGTTACATCCAAAGGGGCCCATTTGTTTATTAGGCTGTCAGTAAACATCTTTATTTGGTCTGAGTTCAGCCACATTTGGCCACACTGGAAAGAGCTTAGATCCAGCTGGGGCTTTCTTGTGGTTCCTCCTGATTAGTTTTCTCGTTAAGAAAAAAGCAAGCTAATGAAAAGTTGGGAGTGGCTTTATAAAAACACATTTTACCTCACGTAATCTGCGGCGATGGTAGCAGAGATCAGGGAGGGAGGCTCCTGTGGGGGGCCCCTGACGGCTCCTTCTTTCAGCAGCTGCCAGCACGGCCGCCCTGCCTCTCTCAGCCGGTGCCAACACTCACCAGCCTGGCCACCCAGCGGGGTGCCCCGAGGCCCCTCCTCCAGGCTGTCTGCAGCTCCATGTTCCTCTGGACCTGGAGACATGGGTTCCTACACTCTAGAAGGGGTAAATCTCCCGTCGGCCACTTCCCACTGAATGAAATCAAATTCCTCGGTCTTGTGGTGCCTAGAGAGTGACATTTCCCTTTCAGACATTTCCTGACTCATACGCGGCATCACTTTCAGGAGGCCTTGGCAGCAATGTTGTGATTAAACTGGAAATGCTCAGGATGGCTTTTTTTTTAAAGCCGTGTTTCAAAAAATTATGAAATATGACAAACATTCCACCGCATAAAACATAAATATGCAGCTGAGTGAACTTTGGTGAGGTAAAAGGACACTTGTGTCATGCCACCCAGGGCCAGATCTAGAACTCTGGCTTGACCCAGGAATCCTCACTGCATGCCTCCCTCCCAGATCCCTTCTGCCGCTGCGGAGCAGCCTGGCAGCCTCATCTCCACCATGAGGTTTGAGCCAGTAGACTACCAGGACTAGTCAACCTTCCCTTCCATAGATGTCCTGGAACAGGCTCCTGGCTTTTGCTTTCTAGTCCTGATTAGAATGCACTAAGGAGTGAGTGAAGGAGGGGATGTGACGATGCCAGTCGCACAGTGGACTCCCAGGAATCTGTCCTGTAACAAAAACCTGAGACTGAACCCCAACGCTTCTGCCTACGATCGCCCTGCCCTCCTGTGCAGGGGCTGGTCTCCTGGCATCCATTCAAGCACTGGGTTGGTTTGTGATTCTCATCATAATGCACACGCTTCCAACCCCTAAAATTGTATTATGTGTCTCATGGAATGAAGCGGGAAAAAAGACTGAATTTGCATTCATTAAAAATTACATCCTCAGGGGTCCTCCATAACTGTCACCCCGAAAGCAGAACAAAATCTGTCGAAGGTGGGTTGTGTGCTGGTCCCCCAAAAGCGTGTGCCCCTTAGCTTTCACTGCCCATCCCCTCCCCTCCGAGATGGCTCTGTGATCTTTTTGGGCTTCCCCTGCTCTGGGATGCCAGGGCGGCCTGGGCTGTGAACCCTAGAGGCTGGGGTGGTGGAAGATGTGGGGCTCAGGTTGCTGGGTGTGTAGGCCTGCTGGAGAGAAAGGGTCTTCTGCCCAGAAGGAGGGTCAGGTGCCTGTGTTGCACCAAGGTAGGTGACCTCTGTTAGCAGTATTTGTTGTGCAAGGCTTTGGGGCCAGGAGGGGAGTGGGATAGGACCTTCTGCAGACCGGAACTACTTGAGCACCATTCTCCCTTCTGAAGCCTTCAGAAACTGTCCTGTTTTCATAGTCCCACCACCAGGAAATCCATGGGTCAGAGTGGGGCAATAGCCTAGGTACCTGTACCTGCTACTTTGAACCCCCTTCTTTCTTTGCAAGGCTATGAATTCACCTTCACTCCTGCCCTCCAGGCCCCTCGGGCTTCAGCATTCTTGTGCACCACGAAGAACTGACTTCACTCAGAGTCTCAGTTCCCTAACTCACAGGCTAGCGTGATGATGAAATGAACTTGTTTTGCACAGTGGCTGGGTCAAGTGTTCACCAAGGGCAGGCTCTTGTCACCATTGATCAGGGAACTTTGCCTTGTTCTCTATACTTATTCCCAGACTCTGCGGAGCATCAGGTACTGAGGAAGCATGAATTGAATGCATGGATGTGTCTTTTCAAGGGAAAGGGTTTAACAGAGAACAGGAGGGGGTTTGTTGTAATATCTTTACTCTGAACAGATTCAGCTGCTGCTGACCATCCCACTTCCCCTCCATTCAGCCAAGATCAATTGTTTTAAAGAACTGGAGGATCTGCTGCTGGGCATCTTTCTGTTGTCAGACCTGCCTTGGGAGCTAGGATACTCTGAAGCTAGAGGCTGGGAGGGGCTCAGGGGCTGCTGTGGCTTTGGCTGCAGGGAGATGTGGTTTGATACCCAGCTCTGATCCTCACTAGCTGAGATCTTGACAGTGGTTTGACTACCTAGGCCTTAATTTTCCATCTTAAAATGAAGTCAAGACTTATCGGGGAGTTGTAAGTTTTCCAGGTCCAGCCCGTGTGGGTATGGGTGCTTAGTAGATGCCGTTGCCTTCCCCTGCACATCTGATAAACTGAAGCCTAGAAATCTGAGGGAGGTGCTTAAAGACACAGACTATTTCCTTCAAAGTGTGGGCTTTTAGGGTAGTAAGCACAGTAATTGAAAGCAGTCTTACTGTGCCCCTGAATGACCTGAAGGCTTGTCAAAATACAGATAGTTGCTCCACCCTCCAGGGTTTCTGATTCAGAAGACCAAGGTGAACACCAAGAAGTTGCATTTCTAACATGCTCCCTGCTGCTGCTGCTGCTGCTGCTGCTGCTGGTGGTGGTCGTGGGACACGCTTTGAAAACCATTAATGTAAAGGCAGAGATACCAGGGAAATGGGCACCCAGAAAGCCTGAAGGAAAACAACAAAGTAAATTAGAATTTCTTAAAGTCTCCAGGATGCACATATCTCAAGCCACATCCCCAAACCAGAATACAGGAAATACTTTGTAAACATAAATACACATTTATGATATGGAGGGCTGACAGGATTGATTGGCAATAAATCCATCCCTCCAAAAATGCACTTATTTAGGAAATAAATGAAAGGGAAGCCCT
Source organism: Ailurus styani (assembly GCA_002007465.1). Lineage (NCBI taxonomy): Eukaryota > Metazoa > Chordata > Mammalia > Carnivora > Ailuridae > Ailurus > Ailurus styani. The sequence continues at coordinate 614,773 of LNAC01000397.1, read as the reverse complement.
ATGAAATGGATTGATTGTAAGGAACTCTAATCACTCATCTCGTTTCTGGCTTTCGATGGTGAACGTGGAGATTCCGGGGGAGAGGAAGCCATTTCTGCTTAATGGCCCTGGCTCCAGTGAAGATGGGAGAGATGCTGCTTCCTCCCTCCTTCCTCGTCCTGGCCTTGTCAGGGTCTTAGCTTCTTGAGCTCAGAGCTGCCAAGGACAGCTTTTCTTTAAGAAACCTGCAGAGCTACCCTATGACCCTGCAATTGCACTCCTGGGAATTTACCCCAAAGATACAGATGTAGTGAAAAGAAGGGCCATGTGTACCCAAAGTTCATAGCAGCAATGTCCACAATTGCCAAACTGTGGAAAGAGCCAAGATGCCCTTCAACGGACGAATGGATAAAGAAGATGTGGTCTATATATACAATGGAATATTACTCAGCCATCAGAAAGGATGAATACCCAACTTTTGTATCAACATGGACGGGTCTGGAGGAGATTATGCTGAGTGAAATAAGTCAAGCAGAGAAAGTCAATTGTCATATGATTTCACTTGTGGAACATAAGGAATAAAATGGAGAACTCTAGGGGAAGGAAAGGAAAAGTGAACTGGGGTAAATGGGAAGGGGAGATGAACCATGAGAGACTGTGGACTCTGAGAAACAAACTGAGGGTTATGGAGGGGATAGGGGAGGGGGGATGGGTGAGCCTGGTGGTGAGTATTAAGGAGGGCATGTATTGCATGGAGCACTGGGTGTGGTGCATAAACAATGAATCTTGGATCACTGGAAAAAAAAAAAAAAAAAAAAAGGAAACCTGCATCCCACAGGGGTATCTTCCTGGGGGAACCTCTCTGATCCTCACTGGGAGGGATACCCAGCCTGGCGCCGTAAGCTCCCCACACCCCCCCCCCAAGCCTGCCCTCTACACACCCCCAGGGAGACTGACATGCATGCAGAAGCCTGAGCTCTATCCGGACTCAGCGCCTTGGAGGGTGGAGGTGGTTTCTTTGCTCGTTTTTACATTCTACAGGGGATTTCCATGTGTTTCAGGGCTGAGAATCCCTGCTGGAGGCCCTGATTATAACATCTTCCTTGGTTTGTCCTGCCACGCCCTAGCCTCTTAGTCTGTCTTTCTGCATTTCCCCCCTGTTGTTTCTTCAGAGTCTGGCATAGGGGTTCAACTGCTGGCTTGTTGACAGAGTCTCTCCTTGATCAAACTTTGGTCAGGCTCCTCTGAGCCCTCTTCCCAACTCGGACTTGACTTCTGGGCTTCTGGGTCCATCTTGCATCATCCAGTTTTAGCAAGTGCTGCTAATTCGGGTTATATCTGACCTAGTTCCTTCTCCTCCACCTCCAGGTGATGTCTGATCACCCTGGCCTGCCTTCAGCAAGAATCCTGTTAGGTTAGTTTAGCCAGGATCCCCCATGACCCCGATATCTCCTCTTAGTAAGTTTCCATCCACTCACCCCCACCTGGCTATTTGTTCTCACTTTTCCTTGGACCCTATCTCTCTCTCATACTGCAGCAGCCATTGCTGTGGTCCGTCTATACCCAGCTCAGTGGTCTCCAATAAAGTCTGCCTTACTGTTTTAGTCAGTGTCATAACTGGTGTTGTCTTTGACATGACTTAGCTGGAGAGGTTCTCTGGCTCAACAGTTCACCCTTTGATGCACCATTTTCTGCTCTGTGGTCTCAGAAACACGAATGTCCCCTGGGATGTTAGGAGAAGTTCTCTGAATGAGAGAGATGAAGAGAGGGAGGAGGAGGAGGAGGGGAAAGAGGGAGGGAGAGGTCCGTGGTCAAATATTTTTGGAGAACATTGGGAAAAACACATTCAAAAGTTCCTTTCCTGAAGGAGTTTTATCAGAGCCTTTGTTATACTAATAGAAATTCCCACTTTATTTTTCGGGGAACAGCATTCACATCTCAGAGAACAGATTTATATCATGGCTTTGGAAACATTGCCATCTGCCTTCCTGGCCTAGTTTTGCCACTGCCCAGGTGCCTGGGGAAAGTCCTCCCCCTATTCCATCAAGTGTACAGTGGGGACGATGATGATCCCACTTTATGGCCTGTTGGGAGGTTTACATGAGCTAATGCATGCTAAGTGCTTAGTTTAGCGACTCTGGAAGTAGGAGGTGCTCAGTGAAATTAGTATTACCTAGCAGAATCATTAGCAGTTTCTGTGAAGAACTAGAACAGGAAGGGAGTGAAGTTTAGGTAGGGCTGAGTAACTGGCCAGGCTTGCTCCTGGGCACAAGTGAGAACTGACGTGGAAACAAGACCACAGGCATAAGCTTTTGTGGCTTGATTGGTCATTTACCTGAGATCTACATGAAGAAGAAATGAGGAGACCACAAGCCATAGGATAGGGACCACCACCCCTTAGGTTTTTTAAATCAAAATAATCATGTAATATAAAATTAACCATGTTAAAGTCTACAATTCTGTGGCATTTAGTATATTTCCAGAGTTGTGCAACCATCACCACTAGATAGTTCCAAAACTTCTTCATCACCACAAAGGGACACCCCATACTCATTAAGCAGTCATTCCCCACTTGCCCATGTGCCCCATCTCTTGTAGCCACTAATCTATCTTTCTGGATTTACCTATTCTATTTCATATACATGGAATCATAAAATGTGGGTCTTTTTGTGTCTTGTTTATTTCACCTATCTTAATGCTGTCAGAGTTCATCTATGTTGCAGCGTATGTGAGCACTTCATCCCTTTTTGTGACTGAATAATACTCCATTGCATGGCCATACAATACTTTGTTTATCCATCCGTCGATGTACATCTGGGTTATTTTTACCTTTCTGTCATTGTGAATAGTGCTGAATGAACTTCGAAGTACAAGTTTTTGTTTGAAGAACTGTTTTCAGTTCTTTTGGGTATCTCCTAGGAGTAGAACTGCACATATGATGATTTTATGTTTAGCTCTTTGAGGAGCTGCCAAACTGTTTTCCACAGTGGCTGCACCATTTTTTATCCCCACCTGGAATATACAAGGTTTCCAGTTTCTCCACATCCTCACCAACACATGTTACTCTTCATATATTTGATTATGACCATCCTAGCGGGTGTGACGTAATATCTCATTGTGGGTTTTATTTGCATTTCCGTGATGACTAGTGATGTCAAGTACACTCCTCATTTCTTAACAGGTTAACCTGGGGGATTTTCTTCCTTCCAGGAACTGCTTTGGAATCCACAGGAAAGGTGGGTCCTTGTAAAAGCCATTCTGTTTGAAAAGGAATTTAAATATACCTTTTAAAGAACACTGTCAGCCACAATAAAAATAGCAAAATAGATATGGAAAAGAGAGTCAAGTGTACATTTAAAAAGAAAGGAAGTCACAATATTCCCTTAGAAGGACAAAGAGGATGGTGGTATTGAGAATATCTTTTGAGTTTTGATCTGTAACTTTTAGAACACCTGACTCAAGTTCTGTTGGTTCTGGATTTGTTGACCTCTTCAGAATTTCCTGAAGACTCTTGGAAATCCTTCGGAGGTGAGGGGCCACTTTGTAGAGGTCGGATCCTACTTTGGCAAGTGATGACAAGACTTTCAAGCTCCTTACATGCTGGACCCGAAACCAGAAGTTGCCCGAAGATTTTGTAAGACTTTAAGTCTTAGTTTATTTTCTTTTTAAACCACTTCCCAGGACAGTATTAAACCTGTTGTCTGAGTAGAGGGTTGCATCTTGCCTAGTCAGTCAATCAGATATTCCCAGGAGGGATGGGATGGACTCTGTTGTGCAGGGTAGTATTTCTAATCCAGTGACCTGTCTGCCATTTAGAAGGCAATGGCACAATTTCTGCCAAATACTCAGAGGCAAAAGTCTGTCACAGATGGTGGGGGGCATGGGTAGGGGATGGAATAGGTTCTGGGGAACAGGTTGGTGTCTCCCTGGATTGAAGGCAGGTGGTATTCATTCAAACCTTCTCTCCCCTTCCTTCCTTCCCTTCTCCCTCCCTTTCTTTCCATTGCCACATTCAGAAATGTTCTGAGCAATAGACTTTTGGAGGCAAATAAGCCAAGTGTTAGGAACGAGGCAAATCTAACCAGCTCTCACAGCTTTTAAACTGGATCTCGTAAACTAGTAGGGCAGACTCTAAGAGTAGAAGGCTTTTTGTAGAATGTGATTCAGAAATGTTCAGAAAGGGCCTAAAGAAAAAGGAAATTAAAATATTTTACTTTTTTGGGGGCGCCTGGGTGGCTCAGTTGTTAAGCATCTGCCTTTGGCTCAGGTCATGATCCCAGCATCCTGGGATAGAGCCCCATGTCTGTCTCCCTGCTCAGCGGGAAGCCTGCTTCTCCCTCTCCCACTCCCTCTGCTTGTGTGTCCCTCTCTCACTGTGTTTCTCTCTGTCAAAAAAAGAGAAAATTTTTGTTTTTTGTTACTTTTTTGAGGAGGTAACACATTCATATGGTGCAAACTTCAAGAGCTGTAAGTAAAAGCCTGAAATGTCTCCTCCCCTCCCCGCCAGTCTCCTCAGGTCTTGCTTTTTGAAGCAAGTTACTGCTATTGTTTGTATCTGGTTTATCCTTCCAGCGTAATTTTTCAACACACGTACCGGCCAGTATAGATAGTATTTCCCTCCCATTTTACCATGGTTGATGATGATGACTCCCTGGTGTGCACTTTGCTTTTTCACACAACAATATCCTCAGTCCTCCAAGCTGGGACTGGTTTCTGTCTTCCTTATTCTTGTCGTTGTTAAAATATCACCTCCACTTCAATATGCTCTGGCTCTTTCTGGCTGACTTTTTGTCAGATCTGATTAGATTGTCATTACTTTTATCTAATAACGTGGCTGAGGACTTGCTCTCACGGGGAGCACAAGTGTCATGGCGAGCTTTCTCTTGCTGTTTGCTGCGCTTGCAATATTGTTTTTATCGTCTGTAATCTGCCATTTCTTGGCAGGACTCTTTTAAAGCTACTTGTCTATTTCCTGAGGGCCGGTTTCCTTGAATCTGAATAACAGAGTCATAAATTGATGTCACTGGGCATGTGTCAACTGAGGCCCAGCATGAGGCACTGAAGGCAAGCGAGGAAGTAGGTGAGGCCTCTGCCACGGGAGCCCCGCCTCCTTTGGGACCCTCAGGTCACATGTCACTCATGCCAGGCTCATCTGTGAACCCAGTAAGACCAGTGTCAGCTAGGTCATTAAGTGTTCCTAACACTTAACCTCTTATTTTTTTATGAAAAATAAAATCTAAATAGAAGCTCTCATATTTCCTCCCCGTATCTCAGTAGATCATCTTCTGTATGCCCTGGCGTGCACATGAGCTACTTTGGAGACCACTGCTCTGGACAAAACATACCCCCCTCACCGCCCTGCAAAAAATGCAGAGTGGGTTCATTGGCTTGAATCATACACACACACACACACACACACACACCCATACAACCTAAAAATATATATATATATAATACAACCTATATATATGCAACCTAAAATGAAGTATTAGTACATATTCATTGAATAAAAAAATAGGGAATATAAAACCAGTCCTTATTCTGCAATCTAGTGGTAACCACAATTTATTATTTAGTTTATATTCTCCTAGACATAGTCATCTTAAAGATGTATGTGTATATGTATATAAATTCTTTATATATATACATATATATACTTTTTTTTTTTTTTACAAAAAATGGGGTCATACAGGACACATTACTTGTAGCTAATCTTATGGTACATCCCTGTTTATTTTCTCAGGATAGACTCCTTGAAGTGGAATTGCTAAGCAAAGGATAGGCACTTTGTAAGAGTGTTTGGTGCACATTTCCAATTGCTGCACAGAAAAGTTGTACCACCATTCACCGGCAGAAAATGGGAGTGCCTTTCCCCATGGATCCTCAGATACTGCCACATTTAAAAAACAAAACACAACAAATCTAAATGTTGTAAATGTAATGGCCCATTATATTTCATTGTTATTGGTAACTCAGTAATTCCTAGATTATGGCTATTTATGTTTATTTTTTTGTGGATTATCTTTTCATGTTCCCTGTTTATTTTTCTGTTTTAGTGTTCTTTGAATAATTTGGATTGACCATTTGATTATCAATTAATTTGAATCCATTTGTCCCCTGGTTTGCTCAGGATTTGTCCCCTGGTTTGCTCAGGCTGTGCAGACAGAGGTGATGTCCTTTCCTCCCATTATGGCTGCAGGAACCTGGCCGTGAGTGTGGAGAGCAGGGCTACCCTGTGCTCCTTCGGCCAGTCGGCTTGTATTTGGCTTGTTCTCAAGGTTCCTGAGATAAACTATGATGTACCCGGAATAAAAGCTGCCTAGGGTGGTAGGAATCAGGAATTGAGAAATGGAAACTACGTGCTAAGAAATCTTTGGTAGAAAACCAATTTCTTGAACCAAGGCTTCTTTTCTTAAGTCCTTAATGTTCACTCTAAAAAAGAGGCCTGCTTACTAAATGCTATTATTTCCTTGCAATGGGTGCTGCAGTTATAACTGCAGATTTCTGCCATATGTCAGGACAGCCTTGCAGTTGCACAGCCTTTTGTTGGCGTGGCTCTGGGCTGGGGCTGGGCTGCAGTCCCAGTTCCGCCACTTACAAACGTGGACCTGAAATAAGGAATAAGTTACGCCATCTCTGCAAGCCGCAGTTTCTTCCCCTGGAAAACAGATGACTGTCATAGAACTCACAGCAGTATTACAGGGCTGGAGTGAGAAAATGAGTACTAAGTCCTTCATAAAGAGCCAGAAACACAATAAACACTCAATTACTATTTCCATTATCTATTATTATTATTGTTATCAACAGCAGCAGCCTGAGATTTCCTCCAGAAGGTACGTCCTGAGTTCCAAACAATTCACAAACCCTCCTTAGAAATACAGTCTATTTCTTGGCTGGATGTTCTCTTTATTCCCCAAATTGAATTGAATTATTTCAAAGCCCTCAAAAGTCAGGTATGAGAAACAATCTACTCACCAGCACCTTGCACATAAGTTCTTAAAATTATCTATTGAAAGAGAGAAAGGTAGGGTGCGAACGTTAGCAATATAAAAATAGTCATTCCCTAACTAAATGTGTGTTGAATGAAGGGATGGTGCTGTCACAGTCTTGTCTTGAATTCTTCCCTCAGTGGGCTCAAGGTCAGAGGAGCCTCTGAGACCCTCAGTCAACCAGTAGAGATGTTTCTTTCTACCATAGTCATTTGGCAGATCTGTTCACTATTTCCTAAAAACTAGATATTATCTAATGTTTCCTCGCTCATGCTTCATTTAAGCAGACTCCCTGTTCTCATTACCTGCCACTGAAGTGTTGATGGTCAAGGTACCTGGGAAAGGAAGCCCATGGGACTTTTGCACCTAATGGGGATCATACATAAACCAAGAAAGTTGAGAGCCACTGCCAAGAAGAGAGACAAGAGAAGCAGTTGCCTTATGAGTTTCTGGCTGAAATATACCAGCCTTTAAAGCTGGCAAGTACTGATAGTGTCCCTGTCGCTAAGCATTATCGAATACTCGAGTATTTATTAATTTGCTACTGCCAAGTACAAGACACCAGTGAGGCACGAAGATGTCAGAGCCACCGCAGCTTCACTGACAAAGCGAAGAGGAGAATTGTGCCAGGGGTTAGGTGAGGCTCAAAGCATTTCCGTGGAACTCTAGCCAGTGCGAGGCTCCCTGAAAAGAAGGTTCTGGGCACCAGAGTTGTTTGAGGAAAAAGTGTCTACCCCACCCGCTTTTGGGGACTGTCAGTACACATTAGCTCATGAAAGACTATGAAATTTTACCTTCAGGGACCCTGTGGCCCTCTGTTCAATGCATGACTTTCCAACCTGGATGGTAGAACCCAATTTTTGTGCTTATTGACGTCCTAAGGGAGTACTGTTCCCCAGTACATTAGTTGGCAAGTAATGTTTTGGGTCATCCAGTCTTCATCTAGTACCGGTTCATGAAGAAATGCCTGGGATGGGGGATCTGACTGATGCTGACTGAATGTGTCCCTTAAATGATTTTCGATGGCAATCCTGCACTTGACTGTGCCTTTGTTTTTTTTTTTTTTAAAGATTTTATTTATTTATTTGACACAGAGAGAGATCAGATCACAAGTAGGCAGAGGCAGGCAGAGAGAGAGGAGGAAGCAGGCTCCCCGCTGAGCAGAGACCCCCCAGGACCCTGAGATCATGACCTGAGCCGAAGGCAGAGGCTTTAACCCACTGAGCCACCCAGGCACCCTTGACTGTGCCTTTGTAGAAGGAACGTTGGTATCAGATTACCAGGCCAGGTTTCAACAAGTGGGCATTTACTGAATCCCTGCTCTGGGTCAGCCATGAATTATGCAGAGTGGGTTGGGATGGAACAAAGATGGTGAGGAGAGGGCAGAAGTGTGGTGTATGGCCGTGTGTGTGTGTGTGTGTGTGTGTGTGTGTGTGTGAGAGAGAGAGGGAGAGAGAGAGAGAGAGAGAGAGAGAGAGAGGGAGAGAGAATGAGAGAGAATGTGCTATAATTGTCAGGTATATAGAGTAGTGGTTGAGCATGGGCTTTACAATCAGAAGTCCCTGCGTTCAAATCCCAGCTCCTCTACTTAACAACTGTGAGGCAACTTGCTTATCCTCCCCAAGCCTTACTCTCTTCACCTGTGTAGTGAGGCTAGTGTTGGAGTTACTCCTTCTGGCTCCCCTGTAGCTCCTTAGGAGGAGTTGCTCATGTGGCTCAGCTGATGGCTGAGTGCATGGCCTAGAGCATGGACTCTAGAACTTGCTCCGAGACGAAGAGGTGAAAGCATTTCCGCAGTGCCCAGCTCAAGTAGGTGCCTAAGGCAGTTGTTGTCACCATTATTATTATGGAATGCCATTGCACCTGTGGGGTATAAGATGAGCAAAATCCAACACGGAGCTTGCTGTCTTGCCAGTGAGAAAGACATGGGTCAAATTAGAACATGTACCACAAGTTACCCAAGAAAACCTCTGACATGGAGATCTGGCCAGTCAAGGAGGTCAGAGAGCTTCCTCAAAGAGAAAGGAAGAGTCTTCCAGGCAGAGGGTGAGGAACATGCAGTGACCCTGGAGAGGCAAGAACCAGGGCCTGATTGAAGGCAGAAGGCAGGTGATGCTGGAGAGCAGAGAGCAAGGGGGATGTGGTGTGTGCGAAGAGCTGGGAGGTAGACAAGGGCCAGACCGGGCAGGACCTTGTGGTTGACTTCTCTTCCTATCCCAAGATAAACCGAAAGCCACACAATGGTCTAAATAGAGGGTTCTGTTTTGACTGAGTGTTATTACAAGATGCTATGGGTGACCAGGGGCCCTGGTGAGGGGGCTCCAGGAAGACAGTGGGCAGCCCAGGAGGCAGGCCTGGGAAGAGAGCGCCCCAGTGTCTCCAGCCCCAACAGCGGCTCACAGTGGCAAAACCTTGTTTCTTTCCTTCAGTTCAGGCTGTCCCTTCCCATAGAAGGAGTGATGTGCCAACCAAGTGGGAATCCCAGTTCACTTTCCTAAGAAAGTAAATGTCAGACCACTGCTTCTAACACAAGTCCCCAGAGCCTATTATTTGAAACTCTTCGTTATAGGAGACAGCCACAGGGCACGGAGCTGGGCACCTCCAGGCCATGCACTCAGCCATGAGCTGGGCCACTGGCAATCTGTCCTTAGGATCAAAGCTTATAGATTATTTACTTGCGTTGTAAGTGGGCATAAGTGCAGATCTTTGTATAATAACAGCACCCTTCACACTTGTTTCTCCATCATCTCTCCAGAATAAGAGATAAAGGGGGTGGGATCAGGACTTCAGGAACCGTGCACGATTGCAGACATTTCACTTTTCTGAGTCCACAGGAGCAATCTTACCACTGAAACAGTTAGTTGGATCAATTACAGTTGGGGTTTGTCAGTTGTGAGGTTGTGGGGAGTTTTATTTTCTTTTAAATCTGTTTTTAAAAAAAACTTTTCAAGGAGCTCTTTTAAACAATTTTCAAGTAACCCGTGGGTAAATTTTTAGTGAGGGAGAAGGTAAGCACAGCAGGTGACCAAGGGAGGGAGCCCAGCCCTCCGCCTGCACTCACCTTGCAGGTGAAGGTGGCTAAGTTCTGTGTTGCAGCCCCCCCACCCCCAGCCGACAGCCAGGTGGCTCTGGGTGGGCCCTAGGAGACCCAGTTCTTGGCCCATGTCTGGCCTGCCCTCAAACCTCCTTTGAGCTCCAGGGTTCCAGAACGCTTCTGCATAAGTTGGTGACTACAGATGCAAGTTTTGGGAAAGTGGCTATTAAAGTGCTTCTAACACTAGATGGCGTCAGTGTCTAGCTGATCTGCCTTTGGACACCTCACAACACAAGTACCGGCCTGTGCCTCCGGAGTCTGTACCTTAATGGGGCAGCTCTTAGTGGGAAAACGTGGACGACGTGTGCCTTCCGTCTGCTGCGACACGGTTCCACACATCCCGATGCGCCCCCAGCCCCCACTCCACCTCCCCTACCCCACCACACTCCCCATACATCCCGCACCGCTATACTACCCACCACACTCCTTGACACTCCCCCATGCTCCGCTAGACGCCCCTGGCCCTGACCTGCGCTCACGAGGCTCCCCGCGAACCCCCCCAACCTTTGCACGCTTCTGATGTGCCCCCCACGCCCACGGGCCAGGGCAGTGGCAGGGCCGTGGCAGCTCACCTCCGAAAACGCATCTGTCCTTGGGCAGGGGGTTCCTCCATGTCCTGCCGCCCCTGTCATGGGCCCAGAGTCAGCCCCGGCAATCCTGAAAAGGGTCCGGCCATCCCAGACCTCTTGTTCCTTTGGGTTTCAGGTTGCACCTGTGGGTTTTGCCTGTGTTCTGGTATGGCTCAGCCCACCAGTTCAGAAGCCGGGTGGCCAGCGGGCCTGACCTCAGGTTTCTGAGCGTCTGTTTGACCCGGGGCCCTTTGAACATCCCGCACTTCTCAGCTGCGCTGCGCTCTTCATCCCTGTGACTTTGTGACCTTGCGCAGGCTGTTTAGCCTCCTTGCACCTTATTTGGAGGATTAGGATCTACTTTGCGTGAGGATTTCCTGAGGTAACACGTATGGAGGGCCCTTCCTGGTGATGGGGCTAGAGCAGTGATTAATATCGCTTGTTCTCTCACTCACCCACCCCTTCAGTTCCCACTCTCCCTCAGGGATGTGGAGGGAAGATGCCGTCCCACTAGGCTTGCTTCTATTGCCCTGTGACGTTCTGAAACCTCAATGGGCACAGTTCTCTTTCCTCATGATTTGGGTTTTATGTAAGATGTTGCTGTGGCCTTAGTTGCCAGAAGTCGTGTTTGGCTTGGCAATAAGGGGGACTTTCTTGCCCTGGATATTACTGCTTCCCTGATTTCAGTTGTGGGTTTGGGCCATGTGCCCATTGAGGGGCAGTCGCTATTGGCTAGAAGTTTGTTCTGTTTGCCAAACCCCATTAGCACACAGGTGGTAATATGGCAGGTCAAAAGGGCAGACCAGAGGTCCCAAATTGTTGAAACCTAGCTCGAGTTTGTTAGAAGGGAGGTGTCTGATTTTCAGCCTGGTGGGTTTCAGAGCTGCAAATGATAACCAATAATTCATCTTGACCTTCTAATGGTGTCTGCTGTCTGCAACAGAACGTGGATTTGGACCAGAGGAGTCCTCAGTTAGCCAGATGAAGTCAAGCTGCTGTGCAACTAGGGGCAGAAGTAGGAGGAGAGCCCCTGACCGTGTGGGTTCTCAGTCTTGGCTGGGCAGAGTGGGTTTCCCTACTGTGAGATGGAAACCCCAGCTCCTTGGGTCTTGACCTTTACACTAGAGAGTCTCCTTGAGGTCTCAACCAGGTAGATCTGGGGCCATGTCCAGACCCACCATTCAAGACCTTGGCTGGGATGGTCAGATAAGACAAGCTTGTGAGGGTTCCTAGCTAGGTGTGTAATCACACCCAGGTGTGATTAGAAGAGCAAATCATGCAGACTGCCTGTCTTGTCTTCTCTTCTCACTCTGCTCCAATGAGCTAGGGCATGGCAGGATAGTTTCTTCCCCTGGAGAGTGCCTGCCAAGGTCTCTATGTGAGGGTCAAAAGGGAGTCCCCCCTAGGGCTGAGGGAGAGAGCCTTGGTTTAGGAGCCACAGCACCTCCCTCCCAATCCTGGTGTATTCTTTTCCTGGCGACTTGATGGTGGGGACGTCACAGAACTACTACTCTGAGTCTTGGTTTGGGCTGCCTGCTACCTAGTCCTTTATGGTTTCCAAGTTCTTTGCCAGCCCTATGAATCTAATGGTGGAAGGAATCACTGCCCCATAATGCATCATGTCACTGAGGGTGGCCTGGCACAGCCCAGCCTCCCTGCTAGGAAAATAAAATATCTCAGGCTCCTGCTGTGCTCTAGTCTTCACAGGCAGAATTGAGGGAATGTCCACCATGAGAGCTATGTACTTCTCAGCTTGTCAGCTCCAAACCCATTGGTGATACCAGCCCACAGAGGGCACTGATGATCACATTTAGATGATACACACTCGAGTTCTCTAGAAAGTCAAAAAAAAAAAAAACTATCAATGCGTAGGTACTGCAGTCTGTTAAATTATAATCTCTGATGGCAGGGTCCAGGTATCATAGTTTTAAATACATCCCAGTGATTCTAATGAGCAGCCCTCATTGAGATCCTGGGTGGAATCAATTTCCTTTTTGCAAATAGCGTGTATTTTTAAAAAGATTTTATTTACATTCCAGTTAACATACAGTGCAATATTAGTTTCAGATGTACAATATAGTGATTCAACACTTCCATACATCACCTGGTGCTCATCACACCAAGTGCCCTCTTTCATCCCCATCACTTAATTCAGCCCTTCCCTGCCTACCTCCCCTCTGGTTATGTGTCCATCCATTTGTTCTCTGTAGGTAAGAGTCTGTTTCTTGATTTGCCTCTCTTTCTCTCTTTCTTTCCCTCTGCAAATAGCGTGTATTTCATGTCACAGATCCCCTGCTCTCCATGTCCCCTGGAAAGGGCTCGTCACCCTTTCTCACCACTTCAGGACACTGCTTCTCATGCACCACCACCACCACTACTACTACTACTACTACTACTACTACTACTACTACTTCTTCTTCTTCTTCTTCTTCTTCTTCTTCTTCTTCTTTTCTCCTCCTCCTCCTCCTCCTTCTTCTTCTTTCTTCTTCCTCTTCTTCCCCTTCTTCTCCTTCTCCTTCTTTTTAAAGATTTTATTTATTTATTTGACACAGAGAGAGAGAGATCACAAGTAGGCAGAGAGGCAGGCAGAGGGAGAGGGGAAGCAGGCTCCCTACTGAGCAGAGAGCTCGATGCGGGGCTCGATCCCAGGACTCTGAGATCATGACCTGAGCTGAAGGCAAAGGCTTAACCCACTGAGCCACCCAGGCGCCCCCTCATGCACTTCTTATACTCAGTTGAGCTGACCTGTTGGAACATGTTCATACCTCTGTGATGTTATGTTTTAGGCTTCGTAAAGCCTTGCTGCTCAAAGTGTAGTTCCTGGATCAGCAGCAGCAGCATCACCTGGAAGCTGGGTAGAAATGCTGCCCTGTCCTTACCCCCTGAATCAAAATCAGTGTTCTATCAGTGTTTTGTTTATGTATATGAAAACCAGAGAGGCATTGGTTTAAAGATTTTATTTATTTATTTGACAGAGAGAGAGACCGCAAGAGAGGAACACAAGCAGGGGGAGTGGGAGAGGGAGAAGCAGGCTTCCCGCTGAACAGGGAGTCTGATGCAGGGCTGGATCTCAGGACCCTGGGATCAGACCCCAGCTGAAGGCAGACACCTAACAACTTAGCCACCCAGGTGCCCCAGAGGCACTGGTTTAGAAGAACATTCTTCACTCTCACATTTTTTTTTAAAAGGAAATCTTTCAACCGTAGAGTAGAGCTGAAAGCTTTTTACAGTGGATACCCCAAAACAATTATTGTGGTCACAGTCCAACTTCTGCAGAGGGCAGAGTTCCAAAGAGTTTCCCTGGGGGGGGGCAAACACTGCTTCCCCATGGTGCCTAATGTGTGTCCCATTTAGGAATTCTGGGCTCCACTGACCGTGTAGTAGGGCAACTCCCGTACATTTATATTTTTATCATTCATTTAGTGCATTTCCATCACAGAAGGTGGTCTCTGCGTGGCTCTTCCTTGCAACTTTGGTTCTCTGATGAGTACACTTTTCATCTTGGACTCTCTAGCTCTCTGATGATGCCTGACAAATAGGAGGTCCTCAAATTGTGTTTCTTGAATGGACTCTCCAGCCCTCATCATGAACAATGTGACATGGGTAATTGATTCAGGGAGCAAAGTTAATTGGGTCACCCAATAACAGTTAATATAAATTTGGTAAGTTGAAGGGAAATGGAAATTGACTAAGTCAATGGAATTTTGTCTTCCTCATGAGCTGTTCATGCCTTCATTTTCTGAGGGAAACTGGCAGGTAGCTCCCTTCCTGGCAAGTACAATCTCCATCAGAACATGAAAGACAGGTGGGTTTGCACACCCTTTTCCAGAGCTGGTCTCATGTTGTCTTTTATTAGGGAAGAGTGGAGAATTAAGAATCCTGTTAAGGACATTCCTCCACAAGGCACTGCTTTCCGTTCCTTCTTCTGTCCAGTGTGGGGGAAATGAAGGGACGATGTTCTGATAGTGGTTCCTGGCATAATGGTTCCCCTATGCCCCTAGCTACGAAGAAATGCCCTCTGGTTGGTGAAATCATTTTCATCCTCCAAAGCCCATGGCTGGCTATGCCTTCTCTGCAAATCATCCTGTAATCTCACCCTGCATCTCCCAAACCCAAGCTATCACTCTCCCCACCTTTGTGTCCTACCTTCCCAGTCTGTTGGGATTAGCGCTTGTTGTCTGTGTTTCTTGTTTTAGTAGAGCTTCCTGAAGGTAGGGAGGACATCTTTGTTCTTGGAGTTTGGAAAAGGGCAAATGTGTCCTACCATGTGTCTGCCTTCCTTAAGTGTCCTGTGTCTATCCTATCTGAACCCATGCATCTTGGATCCCTGGTGGGGGGGGGCACTTGCTGGAAGGCCTTCCCTACCCCAACTGCATCAGTGCTCTTCTTCCCCTTCCTCAAGTCCGTTTTCCAGGCTTGGCATCACAAACTAGTCCACAAAAATGTCATAAGGACTCCAAGCTGGGGTCCTCCGCAAAGAGTTTCTGACTCACGACAACAGCCTGCAGAATCCAACTTATGGAAGGACACTCCTCTCTCCCCATCAGGCTGATCACTAACCCTCATCAGCACAGAATAGTCTAGATGTAGCTGGAAAATGTAGACATATATTTCCTGACTTGGCTATCAGCCACTGCTGTTAATTTTATGTAATATATATCCTTCTTTAAATTATAGGCATTATTTCCTCTGTATAAATACTCTAGGGTAGGTAAAGAGAACTGTAAACTAGCCAGACAGGCCTGCACATCAGGAAGTGGGTTAAGAGTGGGAAGGAGTAGGGGCGCCTGGATGGCTTGGTTGGTTAAGCGTCCGACTCTTGGTTTCGGCTCAGGTCGTGATCTCAGGGGTTGTGGGATCGAGGCCCATGTCGGGTTCCGTGCTTAGCGGGGAGTCTACTGGAAATTCTCTTTCTCCCTTCT
The DNA here is from genome assembly GCA_002007465.1 of Ailurus styani. Classification (NCBI taxonomy): domain Eukaryota; kingdom Metazoa; phylum Chordata; class Mammalia; order Carnivora; family Ailuridae; genus Ailurus; species Ailurus styani. The sequence continues at coordinate 599,220 of LNAC01000397.1, read as the reverse complement.
CCCCCCCTCCCCCCGCTCTCTCTCAAATAAATAAATCAATAAATCATAAAAAAAAAAAGAATGGGAAGGAATGACCAACCTTTGATAGCAGCATAATGTGATAAAGCTGCTCTACAGGGCTGCAAGTTGGTAAACTAGCCAGATGTCCTCAGAGAGCTGACTTGGCATTCTTTTATTTTTAATTATTTTTTAAATTGAGATATAATTGACACATAGCATTCTATTAATTTCAGGTGTACAGTAGACTTTTTTTCTTTTCTTGTGACAAGAATTTTAAGATCTATTTCTTAGCAACTTCCAGATATTCAACAGCATTACTAACTACAGGCACTATGCCGTTCATTTCACCCCTAGGACTTAGCACTGGAAATTTGTACATTTGATCAAACTGCCTTCACCCATTTCGTCTACCCCCACCCTCGGCCTTGGCCATTACCAATCAGTTGTCTGTATCTATGAGTTCAGTTTTTTGGGGTTTTTTGTTTGTTTTCTGTTTTTAGAGTCTACATATAAGTGAGATCATGTGGTATTTGTCTTTCTTTGCTGGACTTATTTCACTTAGCATTAATGCCCTCAGGGTCTATCCATGTTGTCCCACATGGCAGAATTTCCTTCTTCTTTTGTGGTTGAATGACATTCCAGTACATATGTGCACATACAGATATACGTACCACATTTCCCTCATCTGCTCACTTGTTTACGGACACTTCGGTTGCTCCCATGTCTTGGCCGTTGTAAATGACGCATATGTAAACAAACACGGAGGGACATATATCTTTTCAAGTTCATGTTTTCCTTTTCTTCTGATGAATAACCAGAGAAACTTCTGCATCATGTGGTACTTCTCTTTTTCATGTTTTGAGGAACCTCCATGCTGTTTTCTACAGTGGCTGCCTCAGTTGGCATTCTTGATCCGCTGTCTCCAGGCAGACAAAGCCTCTGAATGATCCCTAATTGTAATGCGATGCTGGAAAGGCCTAGTGAAGAAAATAGCAAAACAGGATGGGACCTGAGGATGGACAGGGTTGTGGTGGGGAGCAGTGAAGAGGAGGGAAACTACCTCAGTCAGGGCTCTCAGAGGGAATAAAGTCCATTCCCGATGCTGGACTCTGGCCAGGGAGTGGCTGCTGGAGACCGTTCTGCTCAGCGGGGTGGCCTCCCCTATGAGCATAGCTGCTTGGTCTGATTCCTAGCCAGAGTCTGGGTAAGTGGAGAGCCAGCAGCATCTGCTTATGCTTCTCTTATTTCTCTGGTGTTTCTCATTTCTTTTCCTCCTAGTCCAACAAAGAGTTGTCTCTATGTTAATTGTGTCAGGGAGATTTGTGGAAGAGAGGGAAGCAGAAATAACCAGCAGTTCTTTTTTACCTTTGTGTTCTAAACGCCTCTGTTTCAGGACCTTAGAGGCTTTGCAGAGGGGCTGAGAGGTAGTGATGAGGGGAAGAAATACAGTAGTAGTCAGATTTCCCCAGACTGGAGAAGGTTCCTGGGACTTGAGTGGTGGTGGGCCAGGGGCAGACCAAGAGAGGAAGAAGGAGCATGAGCAAAAGTCTCTGGCTCCTTGGGCAGCTCTCCTGAAACTCTGGGAAAACCCCCAGAGAGGAGTGCTTGCCTCACATGTCCACAGGGACCTGGAAAGTAGTAGAAGTGAGTCAGGGTGCTGCACCACTCCTTTGGCCCGTGAATCTTGCCTCTCCCCTCCTCCCAGACCCCTACAACGGGTGCTATAGTTGATGCCATCACACAACATCCAGATACCTCATCAGACTGAGGGACCAATGGACCAACTCCCCAGCTGCAAGGAACTGTCCTTAGCTGAAGAGACCCACCTGGGCCAAGATCACACTCCTCTTCAGGGGCAGCCACATCCAGAGCCTGGTGCTGCAAAGACAAAGCCTGGCTCCTGTCCCCACAAGAAAAGAGCTATCACGGCTTCAGAGCTCCCTGTAAGGTGGGCTCAGGCCACCATTGGGACTGCATGGTGGGCCAGCTTCTCCCTTTGCCCAATTCTGTACCTTTCTTGCTCCTTTCACAGGTGCTGACCCCAAGAACACTTCCCACTTTTCCATGCTAATCTATGTTCCTGTTGGCTTCAGGGAAACACAGTCTACCACAAGTACAGAAAACCATTTCTTACGAGAAAAACAAAAGTGCAGGGCAGTGATATGGGGGTAGTAGATGGGGTGTCTTATGAACAGGATGGGCTAGAGGACTCAGTCCTCTCTGAAGGGGGCATGGGCCACTAAGCCCCAGCTGATGAGTGCCAGAGAACATTTGGGTCCAGATTTCCTCCATCTTACAGGTCTTAAGAGAAGCTAGAAGTTTCAGTTTTTAAGAATGTGAAAAGTCCTAATTAAAAAAAATCAGTGTGTGGGCCAAAGGAAAGAAAAGCACCCCTGTACCCCTAGAGGCCACATTTGTGTGTGTGAGCTTTTAGTTTGTGGCCTCAGGTCCAGGCAAACAGGGACAAAGTCAGCCTCAGGAGGTTCCACGCCCAAATGCCACATGTACCAGGCCGTCTGTTGGACGGCACAAGCCTTGTGGACAGTGGTCAAGGAATACATGGGAACCTTGTCCCACCGAGATTTCTGTGCCATGTGCCCAGTGTGGAGAGCAAGGAGAGGGAATGAGAAATGCCCAGAAAGACTGATGTGCACTGTTCTGTCAGTCCATCGGAATGGGGCTGAGAGTCAGAAATCAAGGGAAGTGGCAGGAAATAAAGCAAGCAGCCTTCTTGCTCACCTGAGTTTGTGGTTCAAAATTCCCACTGCATGGATTGGTGATGCCAGGAGATATCCAAAAGCTGACAGCTGCTCCAGTTATGGAAGTGCCACTCCAATGGGGCTAAGTCACTCTATATAAAATACCTGAGTTTATTATGTCAGTTAGATTTAATTCCATTAATACCACCATTCAATTCTGCCAAAGGTATGTCTAAGATTTTTTTCTCCCTCATAACACAAAGAACTCAGCTCTAGATGAGTTTAAAATAATAACCCTTTAAGAGAATCTGATTGAATGTGTCCCTGTGTGGCACCAAGGTTTGGGGCATGAAAACTCAACGTTCATGTTGATGGGATTAAGGAAATGGAAAGAAAAGATTTCTTTCTTCCTCCCCACATAGTTCATCCCAGTGTCTAGGTATTTTTTAAATGATTAAAAACCAACCTTAGTCCAACCCTCTGGCTTCACCACCAAGAAAGGCTGAAAAGTATACATGGGACCCCAACACCCCGGTTTTCTCCACCACGTAGAATCTAGCATAAGGTGGTTCCATCATAGACACATTTAAGAGTGCTAATTACTGTTGTCCCAAAGTCACTGTTATTTAATTCAGCTCTGTGCTATGGTGTCTAGCACAGTGCTCAGCACAGGAAAGGGTCATCATGAGCAGTACACCCTAAGTCACTGAAACATGAGGGCCCTGGATTAGAGTCCCCTGATTTCTTCTTTCTTTGTCCCTCACATCCTTTCCCTCAGCCTTCAAGTACAGTGATTGCACCTAGACGGGTTCTTGTCCCTTCTTCCTCAAGCCTGCTGTTCTGGTTGAGGGCCTCCTGTAACCACTCACACTGCTGCAGGTGATGCCCTCACACCACATAGCTGCCAGCTGCATCTTTCTGCAACACAAAATGGATATTGTCACTTCCATGCTTAAGAATCCTAGAAGACACTCATTATATTCAGGCTGAAGTCCAAACTTCTCAGCAAAGTACTCAGCATTTCCCCACCGAGCTTCACTTCCTACCACTCACAACCCTGCTTCTCTCCACCCTCACCCCCCGGTCACACTGGACCTGAGGCTGGAGCCCGGGCTCTGCAGTCAGACAGACCAGGGACTAAGTCCTAACACTGACCAACTTGAGCAGCGAGGGCAAGTCATTACCTTCCTTAAACCTCCCTATCTCCTTGCCTGGAAAATGAGATCACCATCCACACCAATCTCCATATTAAGATCTCCCTTTCTCCCTGCTGTATAGGCTTATTATGAGGATAAAATTAGATGGTGAAAAACCCTTAGTAAAGTGTCAGGCAAGGGGTCAATGATGGATTAACAGTGGTTGGGCAGAGATATCTGGAAGCAGGTAAACAAGATGCTAATAATGGCTGTCCTGGGTGGTGGGACTCCCGGGGTTTTTTTTTACTTCCCTCATCGTATCTTATATTAGAATATGTCAGGATTTCCTACAGCCTGTAGGTCTTATCAAGAAACAGTTGGGGGTGCCTGGGTGGCTCAGTCGGTTAAGCAGCTGACTCTTGATTTGAACTCAGGTCAGGATCTCAGGGTCCTTGGGATTGTTCCTCCTGTTGGGCTCTGTGCTCAGGGAGAGTCTGCTGGAGATTCTCTCTCTCTCCCCGCCCCCTCCCGCCCCCCCCTCCGCTCCCTCTGTGAAATAAATAA
>LNAC01000397.1:503528-594656 GCA_002007465.1 Ailurus styani | reverse complement strand
TTCTCAAATAAATAAGTAAATATTTTAAAAGAAAGAAAGAAAGAAAGAAAGAAAGAAAGAAAGAAAGAAAGAAAGAAAGAAAGAAAGAAAGAGTTGGAAATGATTTCCTCTCTAGAACCTCCCTAACTCCTGGACAAAATTAAGTCTCCCCGAACTTATCCCTCCGTTAGCACTTCGTATCTATTTGTCATATAGCCAGCATGGTAGGCAACGATTCATTTGCCTGCCTGCCTTCCACACTGGGATGGTACCCAGAATTTGTGTTCCTGTGAGTCTTTGTCCCCCCAGGACTCTGCCCAGCATGTGGTATTGCATGTGTGCTCTGCCAGTGCTGGTTTGTTTGACTTGAGTGGAAGCTGCTCTTGATAAGAATCACCAGGACACCACATCCCTGGGCTTTGTTATTCTTCTATTGAGTGTTTGCAACATTTTAGGGAATACGTGTTTTCTCCCATAAATCCACAGGGAGTCAGACTGTTCGTTGTTGTGATAGTGTAGGGAGGGCAGGACAGAGCAAAGGACACACAGCCAGCCGCCCCTCTTGATGAGCCCCGGGGAAGTGGCTTTCCTCTCCCTCTCAGTTCCCTGGCCCTCTGCAGGGCCACCCATATCCAAACCGCCCTGAGTAAGGACTGGGTTCCTCAACCTGTCCAGACAGCTGCTTCTCAAGGAGAGCCCTCAGAGCCCTGAGGGTTTAGTGTCCAGTCTGATGGGCCCATCTGAGAGCAGAGTCCTTGCCTGTGTGTGAGGAAGCCAGGGAGACCCAGGGCCTCTCATTTTGGGGCAAGATGTGCTGATTCTTTCTAAGCAGGACACATTTGGGTATAAATCCTTATTCTAGGTGGACGCTTTGAAAAAATATATACTCATTTCCTTTGGCAAAGAGGTATAGGTAGAAGAAGGTAGTGAATAGAAGTTAACCCCTTTAAAATTTCACTTTGGTTTATCTTAAGAGTCAAAACATTTCTGGAATAAAAATCCTATACACATATGCATTTATTGACTACATATTAAGGTATAACATAGTAAAGCATGTTTAACTCAATTAAGGTATAAAAGTAAATCTAATTACTATTATTTTATTTTATTTTTTATTATGTTACGTTAGTTGCCATATAGTACTTCATTAGTTTTTGATGTAGTGTCCCATGATTCATTGTTTGTGTATAACACCCAGTGCTCCATGCAATACATGCCCTCCTTAATACCTATCACAGGGCTAACCTATCCCTCTACCCCTCTCCCCTCTAAAACCCTGTCTGTTTCCCCAAGTCCGTAGTCTCTCATGGTTCGTCTCCCCTTCTGCTTTCCCCTCCTTCATTTTTCCCTTCCTTCTAAAGTCCTCCATGCTGTTCTTATGTTCCACAAGTAAGTGAAACCATATGATAACTGTCTTTTTCTGCTTGACTTATTTCACTTAGCATAATCCCCTCCAGTTCTACCTACGTCGATGCAAATGGTGGGTATTCATCCTTTCTGATGGCTGAGTAATATTCCATTGTCTACATGGACCATGTCTTCTTTATCCATTCATCTGTTGAAGGGCATCTCGGCTCCTTCCACTGTTTGGCTATTGTGGACATTGCCGCTATGAACACTGGGGTACATATGCCCCTTCTTTTCACTACATCTATATGTTTGGGGTAAATACCCAGTAGTGCAATTGCTGGGTCATAGGGTAGCTCTATTTTTAACTTTTTGAGGCACCTCCAGACTGTTTTCCAAAGTGGCTGTACCAACTTGCATTCCCACCAACAGTGTAAGAGGGTTCCCCTCTCTCCACATCCTCTCCAACATTGTTTTCTGCCTTGTTCATTTTTGCCATTCTAATTGGTGTAATGTGGTATCTCAAAGTATAACATAGTAAAGTATGTCAAGTACACCAATGTTAAGTGTACAGATTGATAATTTTTTTAAAGATTTTATTTATTTATTTGACAGAGAGAGATTACAAGTAGGGAGAGAGAGAGGAGGAAGCAGGTTCCCCGCTGAGCAGAGAGCCCGAAGCGGGCCTCGATCCCAGGACCCTGAGATCATGACCTGAGCTGAAGGCAGAGGCTTTAACCCACTGAGCCACCCAGACGCCCACAGATTGATAATTTTAATGTAAGTAATCGCTTGTGTAACTTTCACCCAGATGGAGATACTCTGGAATTTCCAGAAGTTTTCCTTATGCTTCTTCCCAATTTCTTCCCCTAGCCCCAAGGTAACTACTAGTCTGATTTCCCATTTATAGATGGTATGAAATATTTAGACTTGAAACTGTTATTCTCCAGAAAGTCTCTTGTCCTCAGCAGTTATCTTGTTTTATAGCCAGAAGTGCATCTTGTGGGTTTTATGGCTTTTGTTATTAAGAACCACGTTGCCTTTTCACAACTGTAGAACAAGTGGTGTTTTGAAGTGCTGGGATTTGAGTGTTCTTCCCAGATTTTGTTCGATTATATCTAAGTTACTATTTATCTGGTCTCTTGGGAATGCTGGCATTCAAGGTTTTTATGTAGATTATTCAGCTAAATAATCCTAGTTTAAAACAATATAAACCACTCTTTTCCATAATAGGTTTTAATATTAGAACTTTTTAATTTATTTATTCCTTAAAAGATTGAATATGACTTATAAAGAAAAATATATGATGTGGAGAAAAAATAAATGTGAAAGGAGAAAGAAAGAAAAGCATGGCAAATAGTGGACCAACAGCATACAAAATGACAAGCATCACTTGGGTGTTCTTAATATTTGGATTTTCTGATTACAAAGTTGATTTCATTAGCTTATTTAATTATAAACTATCAATTACCTAGATAATTGAAGCTTATCTTAAATGGATAGATTGCTTGGATAAAATATTCTTATAGAAGTAGGCCAAAGTTTCTCCATAAAGATTCTGAGATGGAAAGTATTCATAAGGGCATTGATCCCAGCTTCCAGTGAATTGTTGGAAAAGACAAATTGATACCTACTTTGGGTACAATTATCCTGCCTAACAAAATGCCAGTGGGCCCCTTTTCACTCTTGGCAAAATCTACTTTAAATCTGGAAATGCCTCTTAAGTAGAATTTCTCATAGAATGATTTTTGAGATTCTTCCTACTTGGAAATGTTGCTCTCAGTCCTGTTGGTTGGGGGGAGCAGGTATCATAAGAGACTAGGTCTGTCATCCTTACCAGGCTATCCACCTCCCCACAATAGTGTCTGATATGTAACAGACCTCAGGAAGCACTGCTGGATGTTGGATGGAGGAATGATGCTCATTCCTTGCACACAAGAGGAGCTGGGAATCATCTGTCCTGGCACATGGCTCTCCTCTGCTGCCTGCCCTGAGAAGTCTGTTAAGAGCTTTCTCACCAGCCTGAACACATCTGTTCACGTCTGCTACTGAGCGCATGAACATACTTCCCATTTTGCTTTTATTACAAGATGTAGTATATCAGACATAGTTTTTATGACATAAATGCTGTTGCCTTAATTTTGGGGGGAAAAGCCTATTTTTCAAGATACTAAAGATTCCTTCTAGGAAATCTATAGAAACGAAACCTCGCTTGGTTTAGTTTAGTTGCTATCATGAAAAGCCCTCAAGCTTTGGTGAATGCCTTGTCATCAGGGTAAAAATGATCTCACGGTTAAATCAAATTGTGGTCGATATGGAGACATTGAACATGGGTTCACTTTTGTGAATGCTTTAATGAATTTTCAACCCTGCGGAGGAAACAGCCACTTCAAATCCCTGCCTCCCCAAAACACACGTTTTGTCACGACATAAATCATGGTCAAAATCATGTTTTTCCGTCCACCCCTATCAAATAAAGATAAAAGGTCCACCTGTGAAAACTGCTGTCATCGTTAAACCTCCATTTTAAGTAAAGAGAGGGTAGAGGGCAATTTCTAGTGGGGGCTGTGTTGTATCCTCCAGTCCCCCCCCCNCCCCCAGCCCCCCCCCCCCCGCCGAGTTCTCCTTGTGCAGTAACATAAATCTCCTGTAGGTGGCTCTACCTCCCTATTGTCTCTTAACCTGGAACTGGCCACAATTCTTTAAGCTCCGGACAGAATGCTATTGGAGCTTGAGCAAGGTGCTCTGAAATGTAAATCCAAACCGCATGGGCCTGTATATTAGTGGATGCAGCTTGTACAGAAAAGAAAGCCATTAGACACTTAAATGAGAGGGCACCGAAAAAGTCCCCTGGTGGGCAGCCCTGGCTAGTCTCAGCGGAGTTGCAGCCATCTCTGCAGGCTGGTAATGGTAGTGGACCAGACCCAGGTCTTGAGTGTCAGACCAGTATTTCCCAACATGCATTTTTCAAGACATGAATTCAGCAAAAGTCTCAGTGAAAAAATGCAATGTAGTTAAATTTGGGTAAGGTTGTGTACTGTTCTCTTTGGAGTCTCCTAAAGCATCTTCATATTTTAAAAGGTTTGAAATGTCCTGCAGGAAAAATATCAGTTTAACTTTGCATAGCTTGAGATTTTATGAACTCAGGACCTACTGATATCCAGCAGAGCCGTGTTCTGTTGGAATGTGCTTTTGGTTAATGTTTTAAATGGTGGGGCAAGAAGCTGGGGCCTCTGCACTTTTCTGGGGTGGGGGAAGGGTGCAACAAAGGCTCTCCTCTTTGGCAACTCTGCCAAGCAGCCAGGTGCCATGGAAGGGTGTGTGTGTGTGTGTGTGTGTGTGTGTGTGTGTGTGTGTGTGTGTGGATTGCCCACACATATTATGGAAGCTGCCCAGGCCTCCCAAGAATCGGGAAAGGAAAAGTCCCATTCCTGGGTACTTTATCTAGATTCCTTTTATGGGGGAACTAATGTATCCTTCATTGCATCTCCTGAGTAGGTAGAACCTCCATGTCACAGGTATGAAGCCCGATGAGTGCAGGGGCAGGGTCACTTGCTTGAGTTTGCATGGTAGCAAGTGGCAGAGCCAAGATTTAAACCTGTTGGCCTTGAAGGTCTTTACTTTGTATTTTGTTTTGTTTTTAATACCCTATACCAGGGAACTGTTGAGAGCATTTTCATAAGGAGGTCATTTGGACTGATTTACCTTCAACAATCTGTTGATACCTCTCTCCTAAAATAAGAATAACTGATGGAGAACTAAATTAGAACTAAGGGTATGGACCAAGGACATAACAGATGTTCCAGAATGTCTGTGTGGTCCCTTGAGCTAGTTCTTGTCTTCACACCAGTCACAAGCAAGCGATGGCTACTCCCATTCTGCCTGGGGCTCTGAAGCATTAGGCCTGAAGGCCCAGTCTTGGGGCAACACAATTCAGGTCATCTCTTCTAAACTTCCCTAGGGTGTTGGAGCCTTGGATGTTAGCCAGGACCAGGTCAGAGAATAGACCCAAAGCCCAGTCCCGGTTATCAGGAGTCAGAGCTAAATATAGGATGCAACTGTGAAAATGAGTACTCAGCAGGCTCCGTGAAGTAGGGAGGTGAGGAATTATCTGGCAAACTTGATTAATGTAGACAGGCCGTGCTGATAATTTACCCAGTTCTCAACCAAATAGCCCCTCTCCTGTAGTTTTCTTCCTGAAACCATCTTGGTCCTCACCCCTAGGATCTTTTTCGTGCGTTTTGCCTTTAGTTGCATGGGGTTTTCTTTTGTGGGAATTATTAAATATTTGCTTTGACTGAGCTCTTCTCTTAGACTAAAGATGGCAAACTGGTGACTTTGGAATGCTCATTCAGCTCTCAGAATGTTCTGTTTGCCCTGCACAACTTACAAATAAATGGAGCTTTCATGGGAAGATTTGGAGATTTTGTACAAAAAATTGTATCTCAAAAATATTGGAAGATAGAGCCACATAGGTCTTGGGTTCTTCCAGGGCCACACAGGTAGCTCCTGCCCCTTCTCAGTGTCCCCAGTTTCTTCCTGTCCCACCGTGGCTACCCCAAAGTCCTGGCATCAGCTGGAACTTGTTAGAAATGCAAATTCTCAGGCCCTACCCCAGACCTACTAATACAGAATCCTGGTGCCATGCGGAGGGAGTGTTTAGAAATATGTGTTTTCATAAGGCCTCCAACTGATTCTGATCCAGGCCCAAGTTTGAGAACCACTTGTCTGGAGAGATCCCTGCATGAGACTCAGCAGTCCTGGGTCTTTGCTTCAACTTTGGCATTAGACCCTAGTTAAAGACTTGGTCTCATTCATTCATCCATTCAGCCAGACATTTAATGCATATATTTATGGAGCATTTATATGTAGCAAGTACTTTGCTAATTGCTAATGATAAAGAGCTGACCCAGACAAACAGTGTCTTGCTCTCACAGAGCACGTAGTCCAGTGGGGGACAGAGACAGAGACCTCAGTTTTAGCTCCTGCTCCTATTACCAATGCTGACTTTCAAGCTGAGTTCTGCTGAGTCCCAGCACTCTGACGAAGGGTATAGAGCTCCGCAGAGGTAGGAGATACAAAAGGAGGCTGAGGGATCGGGCTCGGTCTCCATCTTTGGATTTACCAGAGCATCTCTATTTTTTATTTTAGGGTTCCAAATAAATCTGATTTGGGAAGGGAAAGGAAGGTTCTGCTGTTAGAACAGTTTGAATGCTACTAAACTAGGCCATCTTTTAGGTACCTTCTGGTGTACATAGCTAAGAAACACAGTGGGGCATTACCAACCATCTTTTTATTTTAGGTGATGAAAGGTGGGGAGAAACATCCTAAAAAACCTATTCTACATCACATACATTAGGATGGCTTTTATTAAAAAAAGCAACAGAACACTTGAAGTGTTAGCGAGGATGTGTAGAAATTGGAACTCTTGTACGTTGCTGGTAGGAATGTAAAATGGTGCAGTCACTGGAAAACAGTGCGATGATTCCTCAAGAAATTAAACACAGAATGACCGTATGATCCAGTAGTTCCACTTCTGGGCATATACTCAAAAGAATTAAAAGCAGGGACTCAAATAGGTGTTGTAGACCGATGTTCACAGCAGCATTATTCACAACAAACAAAAGGTGGAAGCTTCCCACATGACCCTTGATGGACAAATGGGGAAACAAAATGTGGTTTATGCACACCATGGAACATCATCCAGCCTTCAAAAGGTAAAACACTCTGACAGATGCTACAACGTGGATGCACCTTGGGGACATTATGAAATATATGACATATATATGAAATAAGCCAGCTACGAAAGGAAAAATATGGTATGATTCTGCTTAGATGAGGTATCTAGAATAGTCAGAGTCATAGCACCTAGAGTAAAGTAGAGGTTACCAGGGCTGGGGGAGGGAGGAATGGGAGTTAGTGTTGAATGGGCACAGAATTTTAGTTTGGAATGAGGAAAAAGTTTAGAGATGGGTGGTGGGGATAGTTGCACAATTGTGCGAAGGTACTCAATGCCACTGATCTGTGCACTTAAAAATGGTTAAGATGGTAAAATTTATGTATATTTTTCCACAATAAAAAGAAGCCCATCCTACAATTTTCCTACAAAAGCTGGACTTTCCTTGCCCGCCCCCAGCCCCCTTCACTTTCTTCCCTTTAACTTTGTCTCCATTCAAGATTTTTGTTATTGCTGCTGCTGCTGCTGCTGTTACTGTTTTGAATAATTACAGTCAGGGAAGCCAGTGCAAATGAAATCATCTCACTCACTGGGCAGATATGACAAGATGCTCCAAGCAGTGGCTGACAATTGCAGCTGATGGAAAGATCTGTGTCACTGCCTAAGCTAGTGGCCTGAACTTGAGGAGGATGAGTGTGATCTGGAAACAACATACTGAGGAACATAGTTGTAAACATTCCCAGAAGATCTAGGCTATTATCATTTTCTGGAGCCTCAGGCATTTTCCATATGAGTCGGAGAGAACCGCTTCATGGATTGGTAATCTTGGCCCCGTGGTGCTTTGAACCCTTCACCTGGTGGTCCTTGCACCTGGGTGTGCATTGAGCTTATCTGAAGATTTTTGTTAAAACACAGATTGCTGGGCTCTACCTTCAGCGTCTCTGATTTGGATTCTCTGTTTCCGATTCTGATTCTCCAAGAATTTGTAATTCCAGGTGATGCCAATGTCAGTTTGGGACTACACTTTAAGAAGGACTGCTTTTGGCAACTTCTTTTACAGCTGAGAGGGAATGAAACATACATGCACAGGAAAAGTCTGGGAGCTGGATTCGTGGAGTGCAATGAGGGGTAAGGGGGTAAGGATGGACTTGTTTCTGTCTGGGATTCCAAAGTCATTTCTTTCACCCTTGCTGGGGTTTGGGGGCAAGTAACTTAATTTCCTTATCTTTAAAATGCAGAAATTCTGTGAAGATTTGAAACTGTGTGTGTAAATCCTGGCACTATGCTCTCTTTAAGGTGGCTACCACTTTGTTATGTTATCCTGGTGGGGAGCTTTGGGGCTCCCCACGAGCATACTGAGGGCCTGTGGGCAGGTGCACCCAGAAGGAGAAAAGAGGCATCAGAAAAAGCCATGGATTTGCCTGGGCCTGGCTTTGTTCCAAACTCAGTGGGTTTTGAAACCCTAGAAAGGCTGGCAATTAGACTCTTAAGGAGGTTCGTCTAACCACAAACGGATCCCACTTACTCTAAATCATCTTTAACACTTCAGTTGGCTCAAGCGCACCATGAGTCATTCACAAGGGTGCTGAAATCCGGAGACTTCCCTAAAGGCCCCAGAGGTACAGCCTCTCAGACCCCAGCACTCGCAGCTGATTGAACATGATGGGAGCTATGTTACAGTATGTCACCGGGTCCCCTATCATTCCCCCGGCCACCATCTCCTCAATCACCACCGGTCAGTGTCACTGTCATGAAGAATTAGCACATCTCCTTTGCTGGTATGGACACATCAAGGAGCGAGTCCAAGGTCCCTTCCCTGGTTTGGTTTCCAAAGGAAAGCCAAACGCCAGCCTCAGGCCTGTGTTGACATTGAATCCAGTGAAATGAATTTTCATTAGTGCTACACAACAGGCTCTGGGTGAGATTGGGGAGCCACCTGGCTGACAGCACCTTTTTCTGCTCCATGGCTGTCAGATCGATGCCGGCGTGTGACCTGGCTGTGTGCACATTGCCAGCAAGTTCTGAAAGAGAAGAAACACTCTTAAGTATCCCTACGATCCCTGCCACTGTAGCAAGACTCACTTATTTTTAGCATTTTCTTTAAGGAAAGAAAATGTGGATGGTAACAAGAAGAATAATACAACAGTGGGGCGCCTGGGTGGCTCAGCCTTCAAGCAGCTGCCTTCAGCTCAGGTCATGATCCCAGAGTCCTGGGATCGAGCCCCAAGTTGGGCTTCCTGCTCAGCGGGGAGCCTGCTTCTCCATCTCCCCCTCCCACTGCTTGTGTTCGCTCTCTGGCTCTCTTTCTCTCTGTCAATTAAACAAATAAAATCTTTATAAAAAAAGAATAATACAAAAGTATCCTCCCATTTAGAGTGTGAAGTGACGAAGCCAAGGTCAACTTTACTGGGGAGAGGAAAATAAACACTTGCTGCTGGGTGCGGCATCAGCCCCAGATGCCTCCTTCCCTGTGTGTTGAAGCAGCGGGGAGCTGCAGGGAATCCGGCCCTGGAGGAGGCAGTGCAGAGGAAACTCACACAGGCATCTGTTGGGGGGACCTTCTGGTTTCATTATTTGTGATGGGGCCATTGTTGCAATGCGTGCTTGCAGAAAGCAGGAAGAAAGCAGTCTGGGAAACACTTTTCTCCAGGCTGCCATTTCCTAGACTGTGTTTTGCAGGAAAGCAGCTCTGCAAGATGTTACTAGAAGCGCCACACAAAAGTGATTTGGAAAGTTTGGGGAATGTTTTGCCCCATGCAGGCCATACCTGGAGTCAGCAACATTATTGCACAAGGTCAAGTCAGGAAAGAAAAATTTCCAGGCTCAATTTAAGAAAATGAAAAAGATATTTTAAGTCAGGGAGGGAAGAATTGGTATCTGTGCTTAAGTGTTCTTTCCTTGTCCCCTGCTCCATAAGGGGAGAAGAGCATTTCATTCTTCTTTATTGGGCCAGGGGCTTTCTTGCTCCTGCAATTTGTTTGTTCCATATGCCCAGTGTTTGTAGTCCTGAAGGGACCCTCCCCAGAGGCAGCCTCTGTTCAGGACTCCACCCTGGGACAGCTACTCAGCCTTGGCTGTAGGTGACCCAGAGGAGGCAGAGTTGGCCAGTGTGAGGCCAGGGAGCCCTTTCTAGGACAAAGTACATCGCAAGGGAATCAATCTCATTTAGTTCAGTTTCTTGTTCCTGAAATTTCATCAGGAAAATAGATCACAAAGCCTGGTGACCATCGGTCGCTTGTCTCTCTACTCGACTATAAATTTCTGGAGACTTGCCTTGTACCTGCTACATGCTATGTATGTTTTACATATATTGAAAACAACATATATTCCCTAATTGTTGAGCATAGTTAATATACATCCAGTTTGTTCACTAGGATTTTTGTCTGCTTGTTCTATTTTTTTCTGTGACAACTGTCTTAAAAATCTTTCACTATTATAGTGGATTTAATACTTCCTTTCTGTAATTGCAAACTTTTCCTTTGTATGATCTGATACTAGGTTATTATAATCATACAGTTGAGTATTGTTTTATCTTCCTGTCAGAATTGTTCCTTTTATCATTATGTAGGGGCCTCTTTTATCCCCGATGATGCCTTTTGCCTTAAAATGCCATTGATGTCTTCATTGCACAGCACACCCACATTCCCAGGTGCATCTTCTCTTTTGGGGTAGACAGCAACTGGGTCTGCTGGTCTGTGCTTTATGAAACTCCAGTCTCTCTTGGCCACTGTTATTACTTTCTTCTGGATTTCTTTTTTGGCTTTTCTATTTTAAGAAAAAAAATACGGATGGTAATAAAAATAATAAACCCTATCATTTAAAATCTACCAAATTGTTTCTATTTCCTTTGAAAATCAGCTCCTTCTGAATAAAATACTACCCCTCTCACTGTTCTTCATCTGCTAACTTCATCTGCTCATCTTTCACTTCTTAGTGTAGGCATCACCTCTTCCAGGAAGCCATCCATGAATACCTCCCCTCCACATGGAGCACCCATTGGTTCGGAGGCCTTCCTGTGTCCTTTCTGGCTTCATGGGCAGCCCATTATCTCAGATCCCTCAAATTCTGAATGCCACCGATTCACCTGTCTTTTGGATATACCTATAGGCCAGAAACTGAGTCAACTTCTCTGTTCCATCACACACCCGGTCTGGCATGAGCTGGCACTCTGTAAATGTAGTTGGACTCATCAGACAGCTATTCCCTTTACCTTACTTTGGGTGTTTGTCAAAGTTCAGTCCAGCTTTCTGAGCGTCCTTCCTCCAAAGCCCTCACACTTCCCTGACTTCAGCTCATGCCTCCAGATTGATGACTTTCATCTGTGCCTTGAATCCTGTCCTCTCTCTGAGCTTGGTAGCTCATCTTAGAAGCTTGGACAACCAATCCCACCTGCTAGTCAGCAACCCCCCCCATGTCACTCTGTACACCCTCATCCTGCACAAACTATTTTGTTCCCAAAGTACCTATCCTTTTGGGAGTCATTTATTACCATCTTTAGCAGTTCCTTTATTTCTTTCTTTCTCTTTCTTTTCTTTTCTTTTCTTTCTTTTTTTTTTCTTTCTTCATTCATTCATTCATTCATTCGAGTCAGTTACAGAGAGAGAGCACAAGCAGGGGGAGAGGCAGAGGGAGAGGGAGAAGCGGACTCCCAGCAGAGTAGGGCTCGGAGCAGGGCTCCCGATGATGCTGGGCTCAATCCCAGGACCCAGAGATCATGACCTGAGCCAAAGGCAGAAGCATAACCATCTGACCCACCCAGGCATCCCTTGCAGCTCCTTTATTTAAACCTGTGCCCAGCCACGCACTCAGCTTGTTGATTTCCCCTTTTAAATCTCACTTTTGTTTTCCCTACTTTTCAGGTCTTACTGCCCTGACCCTGCTCCAGGCGTTTCATCTTTTGTGCCTGGAAAACACACCATTCTAACCTCAACCCCTGTCTCCAGGCTGCTTCCAGGGACCCCCTTCCCAGCCTCATCCACTCCTCACCGCCCCCCCCCCTCCATCCTTTTTTCCACTTCTCCCTGGTGCCACCTTCCACCTAGTCAGACTGGATTTTCCTGCCAACCAGAACCTTCCTTCCCTCCTCTGGGTTTCCTGGACTCTCCTGTCACAGGGCTCCTCCATTCGAACAAATTCAGCTATTAGATGGGTGTGGGCATTGACCAATCACGATGGACACCATTGCATCAGGAGGTGCATAGACCAATCAGAACAGACGTCAGCCATAAACGATGGGCGTTGTTCAGTATCAGCTCCGCTGCTTCCTGGACAGAATCTATTCGGCCTTCAAGGTCCAGTCAGATCTTATCAGTGAAGTGGATCACCCAGGCTGCTCTAGCCTTCATTGTTCTCTCTCTTCTCTGGAGTCCACCTGAAGCCATTGTCTGAGTCACACCTGCCAACTTACGACTACTCAGAGGCCTTTGCTGTTCACTAGAGCTTTATGAGAACTTTTCTTTATTTCCTCAGCTAGATTAAGAGGTCTTTGGGACAGAAACCACACTTGCCGTTAGTGGGTTTTAGAGTGTGGTACCCAAAACAGTGGATCAGAATCACCTGAGAAGTTAGAAGTGCAAATTCTCAGGCCTCACCACAGATACATTGAATAGGAAACTCTGAGGTTGGGACCAGAGTTTAAGCAACCAGCTTTTAAGTGATTCTGATTCTCACTCAAGTTAGAGAACTAACTCATTACATAACCTGGGGAGACTGAGTGAAAGTCTCTATGGTGGGATCTCAGTAAAAACTTACCTCACCGATTACATGTTTATGCCATCTTTCTCTTCTCCATGGTTCACGATGTTAGTTATATATAGCACAGACCCTTAGATTTGGATCCAACACACATTTAGTAATCACTATTACTGGGGACATTTCTGTGGGTTTATAATTTTATTCTTACAACAATCTTGTTTGGTAGATGTAATTGACTGAATGTCGCCCGGAATTATATGTTGAAATCCTAGGCCCAGGATGATGGTATTAGGAGGTGGGACCTTTGAGAGGTCATTAGGCCATGAGGATGGAGCCTTTATGAATGGGATTAGTGACCTTATAAAAGAGGCCCCGTGAGCCCTCTTGCTCACTTTCTGCCATGTGAAGATACAATGAGAAGTTGACAGTCTGCAACCAGGAAGAGGGTCTCATCCGAACCCAATCTGATCTTGAACTTACAGCCTCCAGAACTGTGAGAAACAAATTTTTGTTGTTTATAAGCCACCCAGTGCATGGTATTCTATTATAGAGGGCTGAATTAAGACAGTAGATCTCAATACTCCCATTTAACAGGTGAGGAAACTGAAACCCAGGAAGTTCACGCCTGGCTCAAGCTCACACGGGTACTAAATGGCAGGGCTGGTGTCTGAGCCAAGGGTTCCTAAACCCAAGTTCAGTGCTCTTTACTTAATACATTTTTGTTGGGTTATTTGGAGATGAGCCTTACTGTGGCTCCAGTGTTCCTATGAATGCTGCTGATGACTAATAACAGTATTTATGGAAGATGGAATTTGAGCTCTCTTCTAGAGGAGGAATTGAACAAAATACTTTATTTCATCGATTGACATTTTCATATTTCTGAAATTAGGATGCATTTTATAATCAATAGCACATCATAGTTTAATGATGTGCCTTATAATCAATAGTGTCTTAGATGCAATGAAGTTCAGTAGAAAATGTATGGTCCTTTGCATTTGTATAAAATTGAGTATGGGTGAGTGTGTGTGTGTGTGTGTGTGTATGTGTGTGTCCACTTCCTTCTTGTATTTATTCATAACAAACATAACTGTTTAACACTAAACTCTGGGTTCACAAGGGCAAAAAGAGCTGTGAGATATGCTGTGCCTTTAAGGTTCTCTTTGGATATAGAAGAGGTACTTTTAGAAGAGGAGAAAGGGTAATAATTGACATTCTCCATTTCCCAAAGGAATAACACAGATCCAACCTTCTCAACTCCATTGTGTACGCCTCAGGAATTTCAAAATATACAAGGAAAAATGTGAAGTCACTTTCACCTTTCCAAACAGTGGCCTGAATCTCACCATACTTAGTCAATACTTCAGAAAAATAACAAGTTTATTTAGCTAGGATTTAAAATAGCAGCTCTGACAATCTGTTATACATTTGCCACTTTGTTATTTCTCTTTTGAGGCAAGCAAATAATTCTGTACCATGTGTTTGGAAAAGCAGAAAGGAGAAAGGGCCCATCCGAAGGCTGGCCACCCTCACAACAAGCCCCCCCCCAAGGTAAGAAGTGCATGGTTTTCTTAGTGGCAGTCTTGGTTTTGACAGACATGTTGTGAGTCACAGCATGTCCAAATCTAGTATTTTGACTGAGGTTAAAAAAGATGGTAAGTGGAGTTTATTCTGAAATGGGGATTTGGGTTGGAATATGTAACTCGGAACCCATCACTCCTCTTTGTAAACACCATCAATAATTCCCTTGCTTGCTGATTTGCATACAAACACTACCATTTGGGAGTGTGCACAGCAAGACCCTATTTCATTTATTACACCTCCCCTTCACATTTTTAAGCAAGTTGGGCAAATTGGGTTCTCCCAGCTATGCCCTACCCTTTCCTGCCTCTATTGTTTGGAAGAAAATTTCAACTCTCCTATTATTAAAACTCTCCGTTTCCATGTTATTATCCCAAGTACCGCCTCTCTCAGGAAGCCTTCCCGGATTTCTCCACTGGCTCCAATCTGTCAATCCTTTGGTTCTCTTTAACATTTTTTGGCCTAATTGTTATATTTGGTCACTTTCTTCTTAAAATTTCTTTTGAAACTTCCCATAATAGTGCAGACCTTCTTAAGTTGTGGTCAGTACCACTCCTGTTAGAACCCTCAGATCCCATTTGAAACCTGTTGGTCCAGGATCTTTGGGGACTCAGGAATATGCATGTCTTATAAGTTTTCTAGTGTTCCATGCTACTGCCCAATTTTGAGGGTCATTGTGTGGTAGAAGAGGCTCCCCTGCCTTTTTGTGCTAGGGAAATTTTCATACCTGTTTGCAAACAGAGGGGATAAAAATAATGTATCTTCATGAACCTGCCACTCTGGTTTAACAGTGATCAAAATAGAGCTAATTATGCTTCACCTACACCATCCCCCACTTTCCCCAACACCCCTTGGATTGTTTTAAGAAAATATGTTACAAAATTTCATCTGTAAGTGTTTCTTAATGAAATATAAAAGATAAGGACTATTTTATTTTAAATCGTAATCACTACAGTATTACCATTCCTGAAAAATCCCTAACTCCTTGTTGCAGTAGGCAGAATAATCCCCCCAGCCCTGAGATGTCCCTGGAAACTGTGAATATGTGGCACAAAGGACTTTACAGATGTAATTAAGGTTAGAAACCTAAAGACTACTCTGGATTATTTGGGTGGGTCCCATTGGTCACACTAGCCCTTAAAAGTAGACAACTGTCTCTGGCAGAAGAGAGAGGCAGAGGAAAGGGAGTTTCAAGAGGCTTTGTGTGTGAGGAGAGTGGGGTGAGTTGCTGCTGGCTCTGAGATGGAGAGGTCATGAGCCAGGATGGGAGAGGGGCCTGGAAGAGCTAAGGATGGCCTCTGGCTGACAGCCAGCCAGGAAATGGGGATGTCAATCCTCCAGCCACTGAAAACTGGGTTCAGCCAACAACTTGAGTAGTTTGTAACTCGGTTCTTCCTCGGAGCCTTCAGAAAGGAACACGACTGTGGTGACACATTGCTTTTTGCCTTGTGAGGCTCTCGGCAGACCAGCTGAGCCACGCTGTACAGAACTGTGAAGTAACAAAAGGGTGCTGCTCTGAGCTGCTAAATTTGAGGTAATTTGGGAGGCTCCGTAGGACTGGTTATCTCTTCTTTCGTGGTACTAGGGTTGATTCACCCAATGTATAACTCCCCCTCAGATGTTTTGCCTGGTGATTTTCTCAGTCCTCGATGATAATTACAAAGAACTTCATTATTTTTTCACTAGTGGTTACAGAATGGTGATATTTTAAATCTATCATTCTTTTTTCATTTATTAACCAGGCTCTTCTAAAACACACCACTCTATGGTTAATCCAAGGTACAGTTCATACAGGAAAATCAGGGTAGTCACTTGATTCTGGAAAGGCTTTGAAGACAGACAGGGTCTGGGTTCTAATCCTGTAACTGCTGTGTTGTGGCTAGTTTGCCTTGAGCAAATTAGTGTACATCTCTGAGCTTCAGGTTCCTTACTTTATTTATTATTATTATTTTAGATTTTATTTATTTATTTGACACAGAGAGAGAGATCACAAGTAGGCAGAGAGGCAGGCAGAGAGAGAGGAGGAAGCAGGCTCCCTGCCAAGCAGGGAGCCCGATTCGGGGCTCGATCCCAGGACCCTGAGATCATGACCTGAGCCGAAGAATGAGGCTTTAACCCACTGAGCCACCCAGGCACTCCAGGTTCTTTACTTTAAAGCGGAGATGGCTTTGCAGGGTTGCTACAAGAACTCGGTAAATGAATTGTGTGAAAGCATGGTGCTAGACAGTAAGCACCAATCAAATTTCTGCATTAGAATAAAGTTCCAGGGCTGGGCTCCTGTGGGGATCTGCAAGGAGCACAGGCTTGGCTCACTGTCTGAGCCCGCCTTGAGAATACTCCATCTGTCTCCTTTGTGGGGACTTTGCTCCTGACGTGCTTGCTGCTCTGAGGGCTGTGCTTCCTCCCTGGGCTGCTGAAGTCCCTCTCAGAGCCCCTCAGAGCTGCAGCTGTGACTGGGCAGGCTCACCCCAGCTTCTCAGGAGCAGCCCCAAGGCTTCTGATGCACGTCTCCCCAGGGCCCGCAGTTTGCAGGTGGGTCCCCGTTTCCCTGTGAGGGTTTCCAGCAGGGAGCAGTGGGAAGAAGCACGGGTGGCAGGGTTAGGAGAGGGAGGCCTGACTCTCCTTCCAACTTGGCCATCAACTGGCTGGGTGGCAAACCAGGGGAGCACTGCTGGGGCCCGAAGGAAGTCCCTGGGGCCCCTTCCAGATCTCTCCTCCTTTCTCATCCCAGGGCACCATTTTTGGCAAGCCAGGCCAGGAGCGTTTCGCCAACCCCTCTGACTCCCAGCAGTCAGGCGGGGTAGAATGTTCCACAATCTCAGGACTCCCAAACAAGAGTTGCTGTTCCTCCAGCCTGGCTCGGCTGAGTGACCGCCTCTCTAACTGGCTGTGACCCTCTCAGGCTGGCTCTGCATAATCAGAATAAATTGGAGGCTGAAATATTTGTCTGGACAATTCTGATCAAAAACACCCCTTCCTTTGATCTTTCAGTCAAAACAAGGTATTCTCCCTGAATTCTGACGATATTAACCTTGAGCCACTGGTTCAGCTGGCCAGGCAGGAGTCTCGGGGCTCATTAAGGCCCTCACCCAGCTGCTCAGCTCCAGTGAGGCCCAGGGCTTTGCGCTTTGCTTCCGTAATGCAAATAGTTATTGGCAAGTGTGGAACTGGGCCTGGAAACCCAGACTCCAGTGGCCCCAAACTGCTACCTGCCTTTTGTCTGCACACTCAGGAGTTGGGCCGAGCACCCTACAGAGGGACAGCTGGATAGTGGGGGAGCCAAGGAGAGGCACAGGCTCCTGAGTAATGGCACGTTTGGGTGGGGAGAGATTATGGAGATCAAGCAATCTTTCTTTCCATTTTCCTGCAAAGAGCATTGGCTCAAGAGCTTCAGCAATTAGCTCCCTTAAATAAGTCATTGGTCTCAGCTGATTATGCCCGCTGACTGCGGAATGCCTACCTTCCTCCCTGCCCTTCATCTTGAACTAAGAGGGAAACCTTCAAAACTGTGATTATAAAATCGGGGGCATGGCTGTGTGCTCCATCATCTGTCCTGTTCCCATCACAGGGCAGTGAAAGAGCTTTGAAGACGGGTAAATGGATTTTTATTATGAGTGTTACTTTTTAGACCATTTCATGTCTCAAGGTTGTTGGAAAGGACAGTATTGTATTTTGTCTGCCAAGGATCCTTTCATTTGGACTGGTTGGATGGTCCTGCAACACAGGAGGCTGCTCGTTACTATAGCTACCCCCCCACCTCACCCTTATTCTAGCCAGGAGGGTGGGCATGTGACCCAGGCAGGCCAACTGTAGTATTTATTGAGTGCATAAAGTACTATTTGTTGGGTTAATCCAAGGAGTGTTTTCATTCCTGGATTAACATTGACTTCCCAGAGTAGGTAATGGGTACTATCGGAAGTGCACAGTGGTAGGCTAGGGGCACCAATAGCCAGAATAAAAAGACATGCGGTTCTTCTTAGCTCGTCGATTAAATTAATTCAATATATTTTTATATAAAAAGAAAATGGATGTATTATGGAGTAGAATATACAAATCAAATGACTCGTTACGATCAAGGACAGGAATCCAAAGGCACTCATCGCATGTAGGATGGATGCTGTCCTTTTCCATGGAGTGCGCCCCGATGACAGGGCTGGTGAACACGGAGGAGGAGGAACAGCACCGGCCTGTGCGCAGAAGGGGGCGGCCCCAGCCTGCCTCGGTGGAGCCTGCGGGTGCCATTTGGCCTCTCCCATTCTTTTTTTTCTCATCCAGTCTGTGGGTTGGTCTCCAAAAGTTTCTCGAAGGGTCTAGCATCCCATCTTTGCTGTGTGAGTTAGTGAATTGCTTGTCATTAGAAGTGTTAAAAGGGGATTGAGTGGATTAATTTGTTAGTTATTGGGCTTAACTAGTTTAACTGTAGGTCCAATTCTGTGATTCTACTCTGAACCTTAGACCATTTATGATTGAGAGGGGCGTTTTGTAGAGGTACAGATTTTTACAGTAGTAGCTATATAGTATCCATTCATTGTTTATGTGAATACAAATCATATTGATCATAATACTATCACTGTACATATGTATCATGATACTATAGCGTTAATCCTATATCATAAAGCCAATCATCAAATAATGACTTTAATGTTTTAATACTTCATCATACAGGTATGTATGGCAATGTGCTTAAAGCAAAGAAAGTTGGCTGGGCATAAACCCAAGCAGGAGGCCCTGTGGGCATCTGTAGGGAGCAGGTGAGGGTTTTCTTAAACACACCAAGTTAATATAAAGCTTTCCCTGGCAGACCTGGAAGAGGGCTGTGACAGAGACATTTAACGCTTGTCCATGGATTCTCCATTCTTCCCAGCCTCCCTTGAGAGTGGGCAGGCCCCCAAGACAGGTCCTATCCAATTGACTGTGAGTGGAAGTCACTTCCAAGCTGAAGTGGGAAAAAAGCTCTAGAGAGACCCCCCTATCTCTCTTCTCCTCCCTGCCACTGAGACTGTGGAAGTCGTGTTTTGAGATGGCAGAGCCAGAAGATGGGAACCACCAGGATCTTTGAGACAGTGCTTAAAGGCTGCTGCCAGCTGACTTAGAAATAAGGTATTGTGCTGATTTGGGGTTGGTTATTACAAAAGCATAGCTTGGTCTATCTTTCCTGATACATGGACTGATGTTTATGGTTCTAGAGATCTTAAAATGCAAACGTGATGATGCCACCTCTTGTCTGAAAGCCACTGATAGCTGCCTGAGCTCTTGCGACCATATCACCATCCTTTCCATGAAGTTGCCTACCTCCTGGCTTTCTCTCACACACTCCTCTTGGTGACCTCTTCACCTGGCCAGCTCTACTTCATGCCACTGCCCATGGGAAGCCTGGGGGAAGCCTCACCCTCACCCCCACCCTTATGGGGTTTCTCTGACCTGCTCTTTTTTGGACACTTAGCTCAATGCTCAGAGCTCTCACCCTCTCCATAACTCTATCAGGTAGGTGCTGTCACTACCCCCATTTTACAGATGAAATCACTGGGGCATGGAGACCTTAAGTTCACATGGCCCATAAGTGATGGAGCTAACACTCTAACACTCCTAAAAACTCTCCTCCTTGGTTCTGAGCCTGGCTCCTGGGAGGCCCTCTGCATGGTCCCCCCTCTATTCTTTGGCAGCAGGAGAGACCCCTTGGGAGTGGCAGAGAGAAGGAGCACCAGGCTGCAGTGTGGCAGGGGGATGGATGGGAGAGCCAGACTTCTTGAGGCCCCAGAGCACCCGGGACCATGCAGGAGGCTCGGCAAGGGTAGCTTGGGAAGGGTGTGAGGCTTCACTCCTGTTGTGTCGTTTAAGAGTGTGTGAAATGGACTTAGAAGGCATCCAAGATGATTTTTTCATTACAAAAATTGTCTTCGGTGACTTGGAAAAGGTTTAGTCCAGCACAGAACATGATTTTTCTTTTCTCCTAATTAATTTATTTTCTGCCAAAGAAATTGCCCGTGTCCCTTTAAGCAGCACCAACCCCAGAGCAAGGTGCCCCTGGAGGGAACCATGGGATCAATTTTTCAGCCAGGGCCCATGCAGCTTGGCTATACAGGCTTAAGGCTTTTAATTTGCTTATACATAGAGTGGCTTGAGCTCTATACATCACCAAATCAATGCAAATCAGTTTACTTGAAGCTGGTTCAATTTTAAAAGAATTTCATTAACCAGCAATAAAAGGCCTGGTTTAATATGATTACTATAGGATCCCAAGCTCATCAGGAAGGATTCCTTTTCTATAATGATCTTAACATTTATATTATGGCATTTTCTAAGAAAATAAAAAAGGGAAACCAAAAAGCATACTAGTGGAAGACACTGAAAATAATGCTTTTATTCTTATGGAATTTAGTGTTGTAACCACCATTAAACAAACTTCTTTTCCCAAATGGCAAGGACCTCAGAGAGGAAACATGTTTGTTTAAACATTCGTGTGTGGATGTCTATAGACACACACTTAGACACATGTTCATTGCATTATCTAATCCACACAGAACTGTAACCACTCCAAGGCGGAAGAACCTTAGTGGCATTTAATAAAATCACTTAATTTTACTGAAGAAACTGACGCCCAGAGACTGTAAATGGTGATCAGAGGTCAACCATCTGGTTAGCAGAGATGAGGGCCTGGAAATCAGGTCTTTGCTTCCCTCTCTGTAACTCCCCACTGGTGGCAAAACTTGGAAACCCTTTCCTGACCCACAGCAGGTGATGAGAGGCACGGTGCGAAATCACCTCCCTGGAAGTACTTTTCTTTTTCTTTTTCTTTTTTTTTAAAAATTCCTTTATTATTATATTAATGGAATTCTCAGAAGGATAAGGAGATCAACTAGTGAGACCAGTCTGCTATCTTCTTTTATATGTATATATATTTTAAAGATTTTATTTATTTATTTGACAGAGAGGGAGAGCCCACAAGTAAACAGAGAGGCAGTTAGAGAGAGGGGGGAATCAGCAGGGAGCCTGATTCGGGGCTCGATCCCAGGACCCTGAGACCATGACCTGAGCCAAAGGCAGAGGCTTTAACCCCCTGAGCCACTCAGGCGCCCCTGGAAGTACTTTTCATAAAAAAGAAACAACAACATGGATGTTGCAACATGGATGAACCTTGAGGACATCAGGTTACAAGAAGTAAGCCGATCGCAGAAGGACAAATACTGCACAATCTGCTTACGTGGAGGTAGAATGGAGGGCAGTACAGTTTCAGTGAAGCAAGAAGAACAAGCTCCGGCGTCCTTACAACATTGTGCCTGTAGACAGCCCTACTGTATTGTGCCCTTAAACCTGTAAGAGAAGAAATCTGACATTAGGCGTTCTCACCACAATAAAATAACATTAAAAATAAAGATCTATTTGGAGGTAAGGCATTTCTACTTCTATATGGAGAAACTGGCATCACTTTGGGTGAGCTGGAAAAATGTTTCATCTGGCACTCACTGTGGATTTTCTTTTCTCCTAATTAATTTATTTTCTTAATTAATTTCAAAGAAATTGAATGTGTCGTTTAGACAGCACACTTCCCAAAGCAAGGTGTCCCTGGAGGGAAGTGTTAAGGAGGGAAGTTCTCTTTCATCTCA
Source organism: Ailurus styani (assembly GCA_002007465.1). Lineage (NCBI taxonomy): Eukaryota > Metazoa > Chordata > Mammalia > Carnivora > Ailuridae > Ailurus > Ailurus styani. The sequence goes on along the minus strand of LNAC01000397.1, from coordinate 572,777 downwards.
CCAAGATTTCTCCCCTGTGCCCACCACTCATATATCTCCTCCTGGAAGAGTGTTTATCTGATTTGTCGGAGGCCCGAGTTCCTTCTGGGCCCCAACTGACTATGCAGTGGGGTTAGTGGCTTTCAAGACCAGCCCTCCACCATGCTTCCTCATGTCCTAGGTCTTGCTGCCGTATAGTAAGACCACCTGTGTTCTCTGGGGCAGGCCCAGCCATTTCTGCGTCTATTCTTCTTCCTCTGCTGACCATGGAACCTGGTGGGGAGGGCAGCCTGGGTCTGCTCTCAGCCCATTCACCTTAGAGTCAGAGGACAGAGAATGGAAACCCAAGGAAGGAACTTGACCCTGAGCACCAAGCTCTAATTCTACTCCCACCAAAGGGACTACTTTAGGGGATATTGAGTATTAGGGGATATTGGAGTAGCCTAGCTATTCCAAAAGCGGTTCTTTTGTTTTTGCATCTGGTTGGAAACTCAGAGACGAGGAGGAGTGAGAAGCAGGGCAGGGATGGGCTGTTCCTAGGTTTTCTGACCTTAATCTAAGGCCACAGGCCCTTGTCCAAAGGGGCCCAGAAGTGTTAGAGAACTCAGAAGTATTCTGTGGTTATTAGGCTAGGAAGTTAGTTCTAATATTTGGTTAGGGCTAAAAAACCAGTGTGGCTGGAAGTAGGGAATTTTTATTGGGATGATGTAGAATTTAATGAGGCATGTAGGCTTGCCTTTTTAAAATATTTCAATACAGGGTGACTGGGTGGCTCTGTCGGTTAAGCCTCTGCCTTTGACTCAGGTCATGATCCCAGGGTCCTGGGATCGAGTCCTGCTTCTCCCTCTGCCTTTCTCTCTCTGTCTCTCATGAATAAATAAATAAAATCTCTAAAAGAGAATAAAATAAAATACTTCAGTACAGAACTAAATAGCCAAAGTCTTGGCCAGTGTTGAGCTGATGGGATTTGGGTTGGGCAGGTTCCCTGGGCATCGTGCACCACCTGCTAACATCACCTTTCCCATGTGACAGAGCGATGGTTGCAATGTGAACTTGGGAGATGTTCAAATAATTTGAATGCTGCTCACTGCTTATCGAAGTTGAGGCTTTAGGAGAGACATCGAATAGTCTAATGCTTGGTACCTGCTTTGAAGATTGAGTTATCTCACCATACACAGTGCAGACACTGGATGAGCCTATTCATTGTTACTGTTTGGTCTCCCTGTTGGGGTGTGAGATCCTCATGGGCAGCATGGTGCTATCCCATTCATCTTTGCACCCCAGGTTCCTAATTTGAGCCTAGAACATAGGATATGTTCAGTAAATGCCTTCTGAAGGTGGGAAGAGATGGACAAAGAGGACTGGCAATCTGCAAAACAATTGTTCATAATGTGTACTTGGAAAGGTGTGTGGGGCTGATTGTCCCTATTCACCCCTAGGCCTCCCCTCACTCTCCTCTGGTTTGCTCAGCACCCTCATACCTTGGGATCCCCTCACCCTCTGGCTTCTGGTTGGGTTTGGCCAATGGGAGGCACTAGTGGGAGACAGGAGATTGGAAAAGAGTGATTTGGGGTGTTTCTTTCATGCCCTCCCTGCCTCACTGTCACAGTTCTGTAGCCATGGACCTCAACTTCTGTCTGGGAAGCCCCTTCTCACCAGCTATCAGTGACATTTCCTTCTTTGTCCCTCTAGACCTGGGCTAATCATGGCATCCTGCCGTTGTTCTTCCTGGCTGCCTCAGAATCCACTTGGGGTCCCTTTGCCCTGCCCACACCTCTTCAATGGAAACCTAATAAGTGGAATCGTCTTTGCTGTCAGGGCCCTGACTGACATTCCTAAAAGCAGTTCTTTTAAGACTGTCAACATACATCAATGGCTTATCTATATCAGTTCTTAAAAGTAGCAGGCTTTTAAGAAGAGAAAGCAACCACTGGAAGGATAAATTGGGTCCTTCTGAATTAACTTGAAATTTTATTAATTGCATTTTGCTGTTCATAGAGGAAGAAGGGAGAGGACGTTTGCAGGGTGCACAGCATAAGACTGAGGCAGCAACATGCCCATTTTACAGATGAGGACAATGCAGATTTACAAGGTCACCTGTCCTGTTCCTGGTTGGCTGTGAGCCTCTGGCAGAGAGCAATCAAGGTAGCAGTCCACTGCTGCTTATAGTTTGTGAGTAGAAAGAAAACCGGGGGTGCCTGGATGGCTCAGTAGGTTGGGTAACCCTTGATTTCAGTTCTTGATCTCAGTTCAGGTCTTGATCTCAGGGTTGTGAGTTCAGGCTACATGTTGGGCTCCATGCTGGACATGGAGCCTACTTAAAAAAGAAAGAGAGAAGGGGAAGGAAGGAAGGAAAGAAGGGAGGGAGGGAGGGAGAACACCCAATAGGACTTCTTTGTCGAAAAGCCGGTTTGGCCAGAAAAAGCCGATTTGGAGCTTTAGTGAGGGAACGTATTTTTCTTGAACTCCACTGGACATTTCCAGCCATGATAACATTCTACTTTGGCAAGGGCTTCTTAAATTCGTCAGGTAAGAATGAATGTTCCCTGAGGCCACCAAGAGGCATGGAAGCAGATGGCCTCTCTTTTCTGCATGAACTCATTGGAACAGTCTTGGGAGGCCAGCAGCATTCCAAAATGAGGGGAAAAAGATGTGGGTGTTGGGGAGCTCAGCCCCAAACAGCAGTGGGAGCCACGGAAAACAGGTCTGATTTAGAGCAGATGTGAGAGGCTGCCGGGGGCCCGTCTGTCCTCAGCTCATTCAGCCCTTCTGTTGTGTCTGCCTCTGTTTGCTGCCTCAGCCCCCGTGGCCTGGGCTAGCCCCGCTCTATTTTTAGTTCACATTTCACCTTTCTGTCTGTGAGGTGCTTTTCCCAGCTTAGGAAAACACACTGCAGCCACCAGCACAGGCCCCTGTGACCTCGGTGGTCACGGAGGGGAGAGTCTCCCACTTGGAGGAAAGTGGGGCTCCTTCTGGGGGTCTCAGAGGAAGGCTCTCATGGTATGTGAATTCTTCAAGGTGGCTTAGTGGGTTTGGTTGTCAAGAGACCCCAGGACTCTATCTTGACCTCAAAGGAGAACCCAGGGTGAGGGGCCCCTGGACTGGATAAGTGACAGCTCAGACTTGGTGGAGGAAGGCAACCTGAGTTTTTCTGGCCCCTTGGGGAGGGTCTTTACAGGGCCCTGAAAAGTACAGCTGCCTCACATCTTCATTCTTAATGTTTTCAACCAAGAGAGAAGAGGGAGACATATGCGTTAAATTTCTCTGACTTATTGTTATTATTGGTAATAATATTTGTCTGCTAATCAGGAAAAGTTTTGAAAATATAGAGATAACCAAGGAAGACAAAGAATTTAACCCATTTGATACCATCTAGACACAATCACTGTTAATGCATTTGTGTACTTGCTTCGAATCCTTTTGAACTACATAATATTTTACATAGTTGTAATCAGATAGTAAAGACAAAATTACACATAGTAGTTGTTAAGAGACTGTTTTTCTCCCCTGGTTATAAAGGTAAAGGCATATTGTATACACAGTTTAAAAAAATGTATGAAAAATAAAAGAGGAAAGAAAGATTTCTAATATCTTACCACCCACAGATAATCACCTAATTTATTAGTATATGGCCTGACAGCCTTTTTTTCCCATGCACTTTTAAATATAATCAAGATCATTTTGCCTATTTGATTTTTAAGCACATCCAATTCAGAAAATTCACAGGTTTTAGAAGAATGATGTGAAGAGGAACTTGATAGATATCTGCTCTTGATCTTTATCTATTAGATCAATTAATTAAACAACCAACTTTTAAAGATGCAAAGTGACTTCAGATCTCAGGCAGCCAGCCTTGGGTCATCTGTTGTCCTGCACAAAGCTGCTTTTAGGCATTTATTTCAACAGTTCTCCTGACAAAGTGTTCCAAGTATGTAAAATGTTTTCGTGATGTTGAGAAGTGATGAAACAGAATGATACCCACAGTCATCGAATGCAATAAGCATTCTGAACAAAGTGAAGGATCGTGGTGTCAGAAACACAATTCCTATTAATGAAGGGAAGAGGACCTTTAGCAGGGCCAAGTTCATGCTTGTTTTCAGAATCGACCTAAAACACATCATCCAAATGGCTGCCTGAGTTTGGTATCCCAATTGCGTAGAGGAAAATGAAGATAATTCAGTGAATCTCTTTGTGAGTCTATGTCTTCAACCATGTGCTTGGAAAGGATACATGGAAGCCATGTAAGTGGAATGGCTCTCTCCACACGGGACCGTCCTCTTACACGGAAGATAGCGGGTCTGGGTTTCACATTCCTGTGCCAGCACCTTTCCCTCCTCAGAACCGTGTAGAGAAACGCTACATCCTGGCTGTCAGGACTGCAGCCTGAGGCAGCCTGGTCTTTATTCTTTTGCTCGTGGTCTTTATTCTTGCTCTTTATTGTTGAAATGAAAATATTTTCTCAAAAATATATAGATGTGGTGCTATTTTCATTGATGTTAGGCTAGAATGTGTTGACCCTTCGTTCTGAACAACCAAGTTTCTTATTTCTCCTGGGGAGTCTTTAAATACTGGGTCTTTTATTTATATATTTATTTGTCAGAGACAGAGCACAAGCCAAGGGGGAAAGGCAGAGGGAGAAGGAGCTTCTCCGCTGAGTAGGGAGCCCGATGCGGGCTCAATCCCAGAACCCTGGGATCATGACCCAAACTGAAGGCAGACACTTAACCAACTGAGCCACCCAGGCATCCCTGAAAACTGTGTCTTAATGAAAATGTCATTGTAATCATCTTCTACCTTAGACGTCTACAGCATTGATTATCCATTTTCTGTCCTCTGTAAGTCTCATCTCTTTTTTCCTTTCCACCTCTTTGCTCTGGTCCTTGCCTCTGGGGGAGTTCCTCAGGTCTGCCCTTCACACAGGGGACCCATTGGCCGCAGGGGCCAATTTCACTCTCTGCCGCCTACAGCGAGCATTTTAGTTCTGTCATCGCATTCTGGGTTTCCATTCTTTTCTCTATTATCTTTCTGTTTAGTTCTCATCTCGTTGTCTTTTTATCTCAGCCCATGTCTTCCTAATTTAGTTTTCTGCTTCTTACAGACGGATACCATGACATCCACTCGAGGACATCAAACATCACTGAAAAATTTCCTCTCGTTCAGGTAGTAGATTCTTTTTAGAGGTATGCTCTTCCTCTTCATGTTCTGTATGACCTTTCCTTTTCCTTGGTCTCAAATATTTTTTTTTATTATTTCCAGTAATCTATTTTCAAATGTACTCACCCTTAATCACAGGAAAATCTAGCCAGCCTCAGTGTTTCATACCAAACATGTGGCGTGCATTTGCCTTGTGGTAGATGTCTGTTCCTTTGGGTGATGGTAGAGTCTCCTTACCTCATCTACACCCAGTGGGCAGCTGATACACACACATAGCTATCCAAATCCCAGTATCTTGGTGCGGGAGGGCTCGGTCACTGTCAGCCTTAGTTTTTGGTAGGACTCTGAGTTTCTGCCTTCTCCTTTATCCCTACATGATTCAGGAGCAATTGAGGGGGACTATGGGATACACCCTTATTATGGGAAGTAGTCAAGGCAGGAAAACCTCTCATGCACCCGTCTTTGGGACGTGATGTGTGTAAATGATCTCATTGAGTTCTCCCAAGTTCTGTCTGAGGTCAGTATGGTTACCCCTCTTTTACAGATGAAGAAATATATTTTGTTTTGAGTTGAGGTGTCAGGAGCGAGTTTGCAGCTTTTTGACCTATCACAAAATTACAAATGAAATATCTCAAAACTCAAAAGATGTTTGCCAAAAAGAATCTAAACTGATCTTTCAGTACTAGGTAGTTTTATAGGAAAATAAGAAGATGTTTTCACGAATTAAAGTATCTAGAAACACACAAAAAAAGTACAAAATGAACCGTAGGCTAAGTAACACAGCTATTACAGATGGTGAGATAGGAATTCCTTTTAATCTAGATTTAACAGAGCCCTTTATAGTCCTTTAAAGAAAATTAAATTAGTGTAATGGAAAAAAAAATTAGAGTTCAAAGTCAGATCTATTGTGCAGATGCCTGGCCTTTCTAATGCACAATCACATGACGTACTTTTTCAGGATGATGATGATGATGAAGATCAGAGTTTAGAGCCAGAGACTTGAGAGTTAGGTATATAATTTATAGCAGAAATTTTCAGTATGTTTTCCCTCAGCCATGTGGTTCAGCACCATGGCTGGGCCGTGGTTCAGCACCGTGGCTGGGCCATGGCTCAAATGCTGGAAGATTCTGCATCAGAGCTGATCACCTGGCCTGCAAGGGAAAGTCTAGGAGAGTTGAGCCGGCAGGAAGACCCCGCTTATGAGCTACTGTGGCCTCTTCTCCGAGGGTGCAGTTTGAAGGCCTGCCTCTCTCAAAGTCACTAGCAGCACCACACGTGTCCCCGAAGGCCTGCTGTGCAGTCTGTCTGGCATCTATCCCCCGATGCCGAGGGGTTGTGGGCACAGGGTTTTCACGCACCCCCGAGAGGTCTGGCTGCCTGAACTCCCTAATGCGAAGTGCTAATGCAGCCGGGCAGTGAGGGGAGTGAAGCATCCTTTCACTGGGGAGTTGCACCCTGAAAGCTGATGGCTGCCCTGGGGAGGAGGTATGAGGTCAAGGTAAGAAGATACTTACTCAGACTTCAGGGCATGGGCAGAAAATTAGATTTAGACAGGCAAAGCAACTATTTATAAAAAAAAGTCAACGCTTTGTGTTTACTTTGTGGATGTCTCCTGGTCTCCGGGGGGAGAAAACTGCATAGGCCAGTCTACACAGCAAGGGAAATCATCTTTTTGGGTCTGACCTCACCTTGCCGTCTCCCTGCTTATTGGGAAAAGTCCCTCCTGGAAGCATGGGTAGCTTTGGGTTTCCTGGAAGGATGGTTCCCTCATAGAAGAGTGTGGGCAACTCTGAGTTGTTCAATGTTTGTAGATATTAGGGTCTGACAGTCAATTTTACTGGCTAGTTATTGGAGCTTAGGAAGTAATAGACTGTATTTGACTATAAGTTATTCAGTATTCATCATACTATCATAGAAGCTGATATGAATTTATTCCACCTGGTTAAAGCATTAATAATTTGTGATGCTATTTAGAAAGATTTTAAAAACAATGTCCTATTTGTAGCTCATCACAAGATACTATATTCTAGGATACTCTGTTACTGAAGGTGAGTCCTTGAAGTGTGAGATAAAAATGCTTAAGGAAACAGGCTGATGGGGCGCTTGGGTGGCTCAGTTGGTTAAGCGTCTGCCTTCGGCTCGGGTCATGATCCCAGGGTCCTGGGCTCCCCGGGGAGCCTGCTTCTCCCTCTTCTCCCTTCTTGTGCTCTCTATCTCTTTCTGTCAAATAAATAAGTAAAATCTTTAAAAAAGAAAAACAAAAGAAAACAGGCTGATGGTTGATACCAAAGTGAAACAGAAGCATCAAGGGACCGGAATAAAGTGGTCTTGCCCTGTGCCAGGGTTCTGATATGAGACAAGATCTGCAGACCCCCAGGTGTGCGGATTCCACACTGATCTATGGGTTCAGCCTCCCCTGGCGGGCTTTGTCATAGCAGACCCCCTTCCAGCTGGTTATCTGCTGAGGGCCGGCTTCAAGCCCAGTAGAGCCAAATCCCAGGGGAAGTGAATGAGAAAGAATCATGGCAACTCGAATTCTAATTCCTGTGGCTCTGTCTTCGACCTGCTAGGAAGACTTTGTGAATCTCCATGTTCTCTGTTGTAAAGCGAAGACGTTAAACCAAGTCCTCGAAGGACTAGTGTTGGGCAAGTGGAAAGCAGCACAGGAAGACAAGTCCACTCCCTTATTTTGGTCTCTGTTATTCAGCTAGAACCAACACAGACTTCTCCCTGAGTCTTCAGGCAGCTTCCCCTGCCAGTTGCAGGGGATAGGATGGGGGGTGGGGTGGGTAGGCTTTGGCATTTGTAAGGTCAGTGCACAAGGTTAGTTCTAAATTGTTGAATGAAGATCTAGGTCTTTGTATTCCATTCTCCTTCCCTGCAGGGTGGGGACCTGGGCACGTGGAGGGCTGCAAGAAGGACCAGGAGGCTCTTGCCCATAGTCGTGGTGCACACACTGGGTGCAGAGTAAGGAGCTGGGGTACACGGCCCCAAACTGGATCATTCATCCAGGGAGGGAAGATGAGGAGCAAGAGCCAAAGGCGGAATTAAATGGGACTAAGGATGCGGTGGAGCTTAGGGGCACTTCTTGGAGGGATACCTGAAGGCGTCCCTAGAAGGTGTTCATGGCACTATCTTTCTCACACTGCTTTTTAATGCCATTCTTCTGCTGTGTCATGGAGGCAATAATGGGGGTTAAAATGATCCTGTGATACAATCCAGAGACATGGATACTTTTGCCATCTATGTTTTCAGCACGTGCTTAATACCAGAGTCAGAATTCTCCAATTTTAAAACATGTGTGTCCTGCCTACTCCAGCTTCACAAGCCAATGAGTACAGAGGCGGTTGCATTAAGATGGCACTTTGGAGGCTTCAGGCTCCAGCAGTTGATCTGCAAACGTTCCAGTCTTTAGAAGACTTTCCTCCCTGATCCCGTTACTTCTTGGAAACCTCAGGGGGTGCTTCACGTGTTCTGAGACTCGGTTCTGGTCATTGCCTGCTGCCATGGCCAGAAAACAGAGGTGCATATCTGAGATGGACTTCAGCCAGCTGTCCCAGCTGCTGCCCAAGGGCAGGGGGAGCTGGGCCTCTCTGAGTCTCATTGCCAAGGGAACCTGACTGCTCCTGGGGCTGCTGCCGCTGGGAGGCCCACACTCCACTCTGCATTTGGGCTGATGCACTTGGAATCCAGGTTGCTGTCCTGGAGATGAGAACACCACCTCTAACCTGTCCTTACTGTTAAAGTCAGCTAGGGTCAGAACAAGGCTGCTTGAGCCCTAAGTGAGACTGCTCTTTTGCTATTTATTTATTTATCTGAGTATAGTCGATGCACAGTGTTATATTAGTTTCAGGCGTACAGTAGTGATTCAACGAGTTTATACATTATGCTATGTTCACCACAAGTGGAATACCATCTGTCCCAGTACATCACCATTGCAGCATCATTGACTGTATTCCTTACGCTGTCCCTTTCATACCCGTGATGTATTCATTCCATAACTGGAAGCCTGTATCTCCCACCCCCTGCACCTGTTTGCCCCTCCCCCAACCCCTTCCCTCTGACAACCATCAGTTTGTTCTCTGCCTTTATAGATTGGATTCTGCTTTTGGTTTGTTTATTCATGTGTTGTTGCTGTTCTTGTTTTTAGATCCCACTTACAAGTGAAATCATATGGTATTTGTTTTTCTTAGTCTGACTTATTTCACTTAGCCTAATACCTTCTGAAAGGTCCATCCACACTGGCCTACTCCTTTAATTCCCACACACAGCTCTTTGATCCTAGGACACATACCTGCCAAATAAGTGACCTGGGCAGCATGGGATTTAGCATTATCTGTACCCAGAATCCCATTTACTCTTCATGTGGGGGCCTTGTGGCTTGGCCTTGGGCCATGGGGTCTGACTCCTTTGTCCCCTTGGGGTGAATTTCTGCTCCAGGGATTTTGTGGTTCCTGCCATGGTCTGCATTCCATGGGGCAACCCCAGTCTGTCAAACATGTCCATAGGCATTTACACCATAATTAGGACAGAATTCAAATCTGTTATTTTATATGTACATTTTTCTGGGGGGTGTCCAGCGCTTGTGTAAGTCAGAGAGGTATGTAACCCACAGGATGAGCAGTTTCACGACCCGACATATCAGAGGGAGCATCACGATCCCATGAGGCTGGGCTGTGGGGACACTGTTGGAAGTAACACGGGGTCGCCAGCACTGAGAAAGGAGACTAGATCGGATGTGAGGAAACTCATAAAGCAGTGGTGAGGAGTCTGCACTGCCCATGTCCAAACCCTGGCTCTCTCACTTACCAGCTGTGTGACGTTGGGCCAGTCACTTACCTTTTCTGTGTCTCAGTTCCTTCATCTCCAAAAGAGGGATGACAGTAGTATTTACTTTATGAGGTTGTTATGATGAATAAATGTCTTCATATAGGCAAAGCATATTATACACATTCTTGCTCTGGTTACTGAGTTTTGAAGTCATCAAACACATCCTAATTCACTAAATATGAAGTTGCCCAGGCCTGGTAGAGCAAACATCTCAATTAGCATCCCACGGAAGACTCCAGGATTTTCTGGCTATTTGATGCCATAGTGGACGAGCAGCACTGACCCACCGCATTCCTCTGGTGTGAATTAGGGCCAGGATTCCTACCAGACCCTAAACCCCACTCTTGGACCATTTTTTCACTACCTGAATGACTTGGACACACAAAAACTGCTCCCATAAGGAAACCAAGACGCCAAGTCCTGGTGGGAAAAGAGCATATTGTCCAATGGGCATTTGGAGCATTTGACCTTCTGACTTCTAATTATTTTTCCTGTTATTTATACAGCTGAGTCAGAGGTTCCAGGAGAGTGAGGCAATTCCAGGGGGACTTGGGGGAAGGGGAAGAGTTAGGGAGTGAGAGGAGGAGAGAAAGAATTGGACAGAATGTTTTCTCTGGGAGTAATCAATTGATTCAACTGTTTTGGCACAGAAATGTCAATTTACTGGACATCTTGTATGGACTTTCCAGTACCTTTATAAAAGAATGTCTTGTCCATAGCATTTTGGCATTTTTTATTGCAGGGTTTAGCCAAAATTTGAAAGTTTAAAGATATAGGAATGTAGGGAGATCACAAAGGCTTGAGTCTATGACAGCAGGCTCTGGATTTCAGTCCGCTCCCACTTTTTATTTATGTAATTGTCAGATAGTCAGATATGCTAGTGGAGGCAAACTTTGTTCATACGGACTGCAGGTTGGACTTAGAGGTTGCACACTGGCCCTTTCTGCTCGAAAATGGGCGGCAGCCTTCCTTACGTTAAAAGGAACTTCGCTCACTTTCTTTATTTTGTCCTAAGGTCTCCTATGCTGTGGCTCTGAGGATTTTTTAATTATAAAAATACTTTGCACAATTAGTACAATTGTACTATTGTACAATTAGTACAACACTAGTGGTCGTTGCTCATTTGCTCTTTCAAAGTAGCAGAGTTTGTGTTTCAAGTGGTTATTTCTATCACCAATTACGTGCAAGGGCTCTTTACGTCCCTTTTGCAGGAGAACTGATATTTATTAAATATCTACTATGTTTCTGACCTGCATTTTGGCAATTTATGTGAGTCATGTTATTAAAAAGGACACTGGATGGCAAATTCTGTCCCTCTCATTTTCTTCTCAAGGAAACAGAGGCTCAGAGAGATCAGATAAGTTGCTCAAGGCCACACAGCAAATAGAAGAGGCAGGATTCCAACGTAGACTAGCTGCAGCCCTGCTCACAACTGGTTTCTGCTCCTTCCCAATGCCCAGCTTTCCTCTACCTGCCCTTTCCATCACAGTCCCTGCCACTCATTAATTTGAAGTGCTCTCCCTCCTTTCCTGCCACCACCCTGAGACGAAGCTTTACCGCCTACAGCTAGGGCTTGGCAGGAAGCCCCTTCCTCACCTCCCAGCTTCTTCCTTTGCCCTCCCTCCAATGTATTCCCCACTCAGCAGCCAGAGTGAGCCTCTTTTAAAACATTTTATTATGAAAAGAACCACCTGTACAAGGATGAATTTTACAGTGAACATCTGTATGCGTGTCCCTAAATTTGGCCATGAACATGTTCCTACACTGACTTGATCACAGATCTATCCACCTACCTGTCCCTTTAGGCTCCCCTCAGTCCATCTTATCTTGGGATGCATTTCACATGAAATTGAGTAAGTAGGGCCATCAGTGCTCTTCCCTCTAAATGTTACATGTGTACAGAACAGATTTTTGCTTAAAACAAGAAGCAGGTCATCTCGTTGTCCTGCTCATAAACCCCAGGGTTTTCATAAACCTTGGAATAAAAGCCCAAACCCTTACCATAGTGTATAAAGTCCCAAGAATCCAATTCCACATTCCTTCTGGCTCACTTTGCTCCAGCAATAGTGACCAACTTTTTGCTCCTCTGTCATGGCAAGATGTCCCCTGCCTCAGAACCTTTGCTCCAGCCGCCCTGCCATGTCTTCTCCCTGGAGAAACCTTTCCTGATGCCATCATCTGAAGGAAACCCCCCTGTGCCCCTCTCCATCCATATGACCTTGCTTTATTTTTCTTGACATTGTTCATCACTACCCAACATGAATTCACACATGGACTTATTTCTGCTATGTCTCCCTGACTAGAATGCAAGCTGGGTGAGGGCATAGATTTTGTCTTACTCACTCTTGTATGGCCAGGGCCTACAGCATTTCTGGGGCATAGTAGGTGCATAATAAATGCTTGTTGAATAAGTTGGATGGATGATGGAAGGAAGAATAGAAGGAAGGGAGAGAAAGAAAGCAGGAGGAGGCAGAGAGGGATGGGAGGACGGAAAGGAAGAGAAGAGGGAAAAGGGAGGAGGGAAAGAAGGTGACAGAATGGAAGGAAGGGTTGGTCTCCTGCTGCAGATGGTGTGTGTTTTCAGGGATCTCCCGGTATCACGTCGCTGAAGGGAACAGGATCTTAATCCACGGGGCTCCTTTCTGAGGGCTGTCCCCAGAATCCAGACCTTAATGGACTGTGCAAAGCAACATTGAGGAGGTTGGGAGCAAGGCAGGTTGGCATCACCCCATAAGCCCATTTCCTGCTGCTTCGTGCCATAGGCCTGTTACCTCAAAGCCTCATCTTTTGATTTTACTTTTGAGGGATTTGAGGGGACATCTGGGGAGGTTCACAGGAGAGATGATTCTAGCTCAGAGTCTTGAATTTCTCCTCCTTTGATTCATGAGGTGGGAAAATATTGCCTCTGAAAAGCTCTGGACTGTCACAGATGATATTTCAACACTGTTTAATCCAGGGGTTCCCTAGGCCCTTCTCCTCTGGAGGTTTTTTTTCTAGATTTTCTATAATTTTGATAAGCCCAAATCATCTCGGCCCTTTGGTCTTGCTATGCACAGGTCCTCCACACCTGCTCAAAGTCTTGTCCAGTTTATTCTCTGAATCTATCAAGCATGTTCTTGGAGTGGCCAGTTGATGCTGCTCTTGCAGTTTTATGGGGCAGGGGTGGGAAGGTAGGGAGAGATTTTAATATTGTAGCAAAAGCCTCCAATGGGTCATCAATGGAAGAACGAGCATCACTGAACACATGGATCTGATTGTTTGCTATTGCCTTTAGCTTAATTTACACAGGTGAGAATGCCACAACAGTGTCAGAGCAGAGGCTTCCAAAGATCTTAATGTGGCTTTGACCTTGGGAGTGCCCGAGGAGGCATTCGTCTTCTCTCCTGTTCTGTTTCATGTGCCCCTGTGATGCCTGCTGCCCACAAGGCCACAGAGAGTGAGGCCGTGTCTCTGCCGCTGCGGCAGGGGCTCCTGTAAGGACACAGATGTCCATGAACAGACCCTGTTTCCTTGGGCTCCAAAAGCTGCTCTCCTCGAGGTGCCACATCTGAGTCGTGTACCCTGGAGTCCTCCCTAGGTTTTGTACTGGTGGGAGAGGATCGCCCTGCTCCCCTACTTGGAGCCACACTTAGTCACTCACCAAAGCTGCTTGTGGCCCCTTATCTCACTTGGGCCCCTACCTAAAGGGCCCATATCCACAGGACTCACACACAGTTCTGTGGGTCACTGTCACCTGCCCTAAGCCCTGTCATTGTGGCTACCACAACTTCAACCTGGGCCACTCCTACCTTTGTGTAGATAAATTCACTTCAAGAGAGGCCATGGGTTGGCCTGCAGCCTTGAAGCTGCTAATGTGTCTGAACTTGGTCGTTCTGGTGCTGGGATTCCTGATTCCTCATATTCTTGATTGTGTCATTGGTGGGCCTGTTTTTGTGTTCTGGGAGAAACTCCTCAAGGCCTGCCCTCCAGACCCTCTGCTGCTTTTGTCCTCCTATAATTCCCTGTTTTCAGTCTTTCTGGCTAGAGAGGCTTCTGCTTCCTGCTTGGAGTCCTGACTGATATGGCTTGTCTGTTCCAGTTCATTCCTCCTATATCTTTTAGGAGCCATTTATATCTCGCTTCCAGATGAGTCCCAAATAGGATATGGACATGGGCCATATGCGACAGAAGCTGGCTTTGAATTCAGTTTCCAGAGGCTTAGTTTTAACACTGCATTGCTTTACCTCACCTGGACAGAGAGGATGGGAGAGGAAGAAACCAACGCCAGGGCAGAAAGAGAAAGAAGTTGTCCCCTCCCTCTCTCCCAGCACCAGGTTGCCTTCCTCTCCAGACTCCAACATGACCAGCCTTTCCAAAAGGACATGTCCATCCTGGCTGTCAAAGCCATTCCCTTCTGGTTTCATCATGGGGCAAACAGAGATCCTGACGTCCCACAAAGTGCTAGAAAGCTGAGATGCTTGAGGAAATTCTGCTCCGCCTCTGTGGCTTCCTTCACGAGTAACCTTTGCTCATCCTCTAGGCTCGGATAATTGGCTCATCCTCTGCAATCCCATAGTTCTCTACATAGCTCGTTCATATGTTCAGCAAACTTTGCCCTATGGTGTGGCTACTTGTATGCATCTCACACCTCCTCTATCAGACTAAAACTGCATCTTACCTTTGTATTCCCCATTCACTTACCAATGCACAGAGCCAGACCCTGTGTTCGGCCCTGACAATCCAAAGATGAACAGGATGCAGCTTTCAGAGTCAAGGAGCTGCTGGTCTGGTGAGGACAGGTAGATACTGTATAATACCACCTAAGTATAAAAATAGAAAGATGTAGAATGATATGATGCCAGGGCGAGGCACAGAAGAAGGCTTGTGGCTCAGAAACAGCTCTCCAGAGGAGATCATTTTGAGCTGAGGTCTTGAAGTCTGGGTAGGAGTTTTCCAGACAAGGCAGTAGAGGGTGTTTCAGATGGAAACTGGTGGAATTTGAGGTGGCCAGAGCTCAAGATGGGTAGAAGAAACATGGAGAGAGGAGGCAGGGGGGTAAGCTAAGATGGGATGGGCCAGGAAATGCTCAGGAGTGGCTTGGCACAGAGTAGGTGCTACATAAATGATTTCTGCATGAGAAGACATGTTATTGTTAGTGTTTTGCAAGGCAAATGGAGGTTTTGTCCTGGGGACTGCCTGAGCTCTGCTTTCATGCACTGCTCTCTTTCCCAGCCTATTTGAACCATCCGTCATGGTGAGAGCATGTCCCTGGATGTTGGGGGAGGGCTGGCCGCCCACGAAGCCTCCAGCAGACAGCCAAGCTGCTCTTTAATTAGGGCTCTGATCACTCTTGCCCTGTATTCAATCCATAGGTCTTGGATTTGGCTGTTAGGGTTTTATTTTCTTTTCTAACTTCAAAGCCCATGTTTTTATTAAAGCCTCTGAAATCGTTTTCACCCTCCAACTTTGGTCTCTTCCCATTGCCCTTTATCATCCCGATGAGGAGGCTAAGCTGTGCTCCCCACTCTGGGCTCAGAAACATGAGCTATTGTGCCCCCCCAATAGTCCCCTGGGTGGGCAACAGGGCCCCCTACCTTGGCCTTGGTGTTCACCACTGCCTTACCATCAGCCCCTGTGGGGAGCTGGGATGGCTTTTATATCCTGCAGGGGCACAGATTTTTTCTTCCTGGAGATACAGGAACCTCCCTTGCCCTTAGTCCCAGTACCTCTGCCTGCCCAGAGGTGAGGTGGAAAGAGCAACGAGTTTGCATCTTACCACAAATGCACACTGTGTGCATGACCTTCAGCAAGTTATGGAGCCTATTCAGTTATTTAGCCAAGTCTCAGTGTTCCTGTCTAGAATGGGACTTACCTTGCAGGGTCTTTGGGCAGATTTGATGTTGACCTCCATGTAATGGGAAGCATTAGATACACAGCAGCGCATTGCCTCCCCCTGGCTGCGTGGTCTTGTGCAAGGTCTTTGACCTCTTGTGTCTCAGTTCCCTTATCTAGAACACGGAAATAATAATCATTCATCTGCTTCATAGGGTTGTTGTGGAGATTACATAAAGTAAAATATGTAAAGTGCTTGGAGCAGTGCCTGGCACATTGTAAGCACTGCGTGAGGCTTAGCACAATTAATTCCTCTGCTGTTACAACAGCCCTACACTGAGTCCTGTTATTCAATACATTCTGTAGAGGAGGAAACGAGACACAAAGAAGTTAAGTAACTAGTTAAAGATTCTTAACTTGTCCAGTAGAACATCCTGGGATGATGGAAATGTTCTATGATCCGTGCCATCCAATATGTGTGGCTACGGCAGATTTGGGAGTGGGGTAGGCAGAGTCTGCCCCCAGGACACCCCCACCAAAGATGTCCACATCCTAATCACCAAAACCTGTGACTATGTTTCATTGTACGACAACAGAATTTTGTAGAGTACGTTAGGGATCTTGAGATGGGGAGATAATCTTGGGTTGTTTGGACAGGCCCAAAGTAGTCCCAAGAGTCTTCATAAGAAGAAGGCAGAGGAGTCAGAGCCAGAGAGAGAGATCTGAAGGTGTTACACTGCTGGCTTTGAGGATGGAGGAAGGGACCATGAGCCAAAGAATGTGAGGCTGCCTCCATAAGCTGGAAAAGGAAAGGAAACAGATTCTCCCTTAGCGCCTCCAGAAGAAATGCTGCCCTACTAATACCTCGAGTTTAAGCTAGTGTGGCCCATTTTTGAGATTCTGTCCCATAACTATTAAGAGAATAAGCATGTGTGGTTTTAAGCTGCTAAATTTGTGGTAATTTGTTATAGCCATAGGAAGCTAATATACTGACAAACTGGATCTTTAATTTTGTTTAACTTTATTTAGTTTAAATTAACATGCAAATCACAACATTTGGCTAGTGGCTACTGTGTTGGATAGTGCAGTTGTGGATAGTAAATGGTAACCAGTAGATGCTCATAAAGTGTTGCTAATTGGAGAGGTCCAATAAAAAGTTCCATGGGGAAGATTCCATCTTTGCTCCTTTCTGTCCATTCATCCATCTGGGGATGTGGACATCAGAATGATCATGAGTAGTGGGATTGCCAAACCTTTCTTCAGTGATTCATTCTTGGTAGGGATTTGTCCATTTCATCTAGGTTATCTAGTTTGTTAGCATACAATTGTTCATATTTTGCTTAGTCTTTTTTTATTTCTGTGACATCAGTAGTCATGTCCCCTCTGCCATTCTGATTTTTAGTAATTTGAGTTTTCTTTTTTCTTAGTCAGTGTAGCTAATGGTTTGTCCATTTTACTGATATTTTCAAAAAGCCAACAAATTTTGGTTTTGTTGATTTTCTCTTGCTTTTCTATTCTCTATTTTGTTTATCGCTGCTCTGATCTTTACTGTCTCTTTTCTTCTACTAGATTTTGGGTTAGTTCTTTTTTTTTTTTTTTTCTCCCTAGTTCTTTATGGAAGGCAAGACTATGGATTTAAGATCTTTCTTCTTTCCTCCTGTAAGCATTTGCAGGTATAAATTTCCCTCCAGTTTTTACTGCATTCCATAAGTTTTAGCATGTGGTGTTTCATTTTAATTTGTCTCAAGGTATTTTCCAATTTCTGTATGGTTTCTTTGACCCATTTGTTGTTTAGGAGAGTATTTTTAATTTCTGTACATTTGTGAATTTTCCAGTTTTCCTTCTGCTGTTGACTTCTTTGTTGAAATTATCATTTTATTCAGGTATCATTTTTAAAGTTTCCTTTGGTTCTTGGTGCTTTGTATTTTAGCTCTTTGAGGATATGTAAAGATGATTTTTAAAAAAGTCTTTGTCTAGAAGTCTGTTGTCTGTGTTTCCTCAGGGATGGTTTCTGGAGATATATTTTGTTCCTTTGAACGGGACGTGTTTTTCTATTTCATTGTACACTTTATCTTTATTTAACTTGTTTTTTGTTGGAAATTGGGTATTTGAAAAATCGTCACTGGGGCGCCTGGCTGGCTCAGTTAGTAGAGCGTGCAACTCTTGATTTCGGGGTTGTGAGTTTGAGCCTCATGTTGTGTGTAGAGTTTACTTAAAAATAAAATCTTAAAAAAATAAAAATAAAATAGTCACATCTCCCAGTCTTTGCAGATTGGCTATGTGCTGTGGAATTCCTCTATTTACTAGCAGGACATATTTTGAATCTTAGGATCAACCCAAGGTGAAGGCTTAAGATCTTTACAAATCTTTTCTGAACATGTGTCTTATCTGGACCTATATGTGGCTTTTTGAATTCCCTGTATATACAGAGAATTGAATATTTTTGAACATCTTAATTTCCCAAAGAGCTTCACCTCAGCTTCTCCCCAGAACCCTAAATGTTTTAGTGTATGCCTCTGTTTGCAATCTCTTGCTCAGGTACCTGCAACTTTTATGAACTATGCCCGCTGCTTTTTGCTATTTTTTTCCAGCCTGACATGCAAGCTATGCCACTTTTCCTCAGTAAAGCTGCAAGTTAGGCAGAACAGAGACCAGTCCTTCAGGAACTTTCCAGACTGGTTACAACATGGCAAATAAAGTATGCTCTGCTCCCTCTGGTTCAAGAGAGAGAAATGGGAGCTGGGTTGCTACCTCCATCTGACCAAGACTGTTCCATACTGGGGGGGAGGGGCGAGGAATGGGACAAAGATCAGTAAACATGTCACAAAATTTCCTACCGTTCTGAATATGGATTTTCTTGATTGGAGATTTATTTGGTTGCTGTCAACCTTTGACTATTTTCCAGAACTCCTATAAAGTTACTTCTGCTGCTCACTAGTTGTTTTGAAAAAAATGTTTCTATGGGGGAATGAGAACCTGGAGCTTCCTAGTATGCTATTTTTCTACTAATATTTAATTTTCTTATTGATAACCTGTATTTATGAGTTTTACATAAAGAACAACTGTTTCTCTTATAATACAAAAAGGTAAAGATCGTTAAGAAAGAGACAAGATCTTATTATGAGAGATCTCACATTAGCAAAAGAAATATAAACTATATAAACAAAAAATATAAACTATGTAATAAACTTAATCATAGGTGCTTGGGAACTCAGGTGGAACCACCCTTTACATGGGAGTGAGACCACAAACTGAGCTCTCAGCTAAAATCTTGTATAGTTAACATAAACCTAGCATAAAACCCAGCACCTTGAGAGGATGGCATCAGGGAAAGTGCCAGAATCTGAGGCTGATCCCTCACTTCTCTCCAGAATGTGCTCAGCGAGCAGATGATGACAAGGTCACCCATGTTGTTGAAATTCTCTCTCCTTCAAATGCATAGAATTTTATTTATATCATTATTTAAGTGTATATTTGTATAAACTTCTGTTTTTATAAATAGAATTACAAAATGATATAAAGAGGTACAAAAGATGACTTAAGCAAATGGCAAGACATACTATAGTCTTTTTTTTAAAGGTGTACTATATTCTTTTTTGTTTTTTAAGATTTTATTTATTTATTTGACAGAGATCACAAGTAGGCAGAGCAGCAGGCAGAGAGAGAGGGGGAAGCAGGCTCTCTGCCGAGCAGAGAACCCGATGTGGGGCTCAATTCCAGGACTCTGAGATCATGGTCTGAGCCGAAGGCAGAGGCTTAACCCACTGAGCCACCCAGGTGCCCCGATGTACTATATACTTAAACGAGAGATCACATATCATGAGTATTTCATCTTTATCTATGAATAGACTGCCAACATAAAATTCCAATGAAGTATATATACAGGATGTTTTGCAGGGAATATGACAAAAAATAATTCAAAATCTCACATGATAAAAGAGCTCACTCAACCAGGAATATGAAAGATGATTCTGAAAAAGGTGAGCATGAGAGCAGTGGGTGATGCCAGTTAGTTCTTCCTGGCATTAAATCACACTGGAAAGTTATAATAATTTAAACTTTGTGGCACTGATTCACCAGTAAATACAACAATGGAATAGGATAACAGAAATAGTATTTTATATTTACATTAAATATTGGATTAAATAGGCATTATAAATTAATTTGGAAAAAGGACCAACGTTACATATAAATACGTGGGATAACTAATTGGCATTTGTAATGAAGTGCGGTTTAGGTCACCATTTTTTATTATGAGTCAAAATAAATTCAAGATGTGTTTTTTTTTTCAAATATTACAAAAAGTTAAAAATTTGAGTTAAATATTTATTAGACCTTTTGTGGAGGAAGAATTTTTAAGTTTAAAAGAGTAATAAAAAAAGTTCACAGGTGAAAAGTATGACTGATTTCACTCAAACAATTTTAACTGCCCTTAAAATGAAAAACAAAATAAAAAGACAAAAAACACACTGGAAAATATGTTCAATTTTATTGACAAAGACAATTTATCATACAAAGGGCTCATCTAGACTTTAAAAAATAATAAAAGCATTAAAATCAACAGAATTAGGTGACATCAAATGGTAATTGATAATTCACAGAATAGGAATTATAACAAGTGAATAACATGAAATGTATTCAACCTTACAAATGATCTCAGAAATTCAAAATTAAACAAAAGTGAGAAATAATACTTCATCTCTTAAATAAGCTAAAATAAATGTTTTTAATGGTGATGCCAAATATTAGAGATACAGTAGAAATGATATTTATACTTGTTACTGATGGCATTATAAAGTGGTATACATTAACCAGGATGATTAGGACATGCTACTCTAACAAGTAATTTGAAAATCTCAGTGGCTTGGGGCACCTGGGTGGCTCAGTCATTAAGCATCTGCCTTCAGCTTGGGTCATGATCCCGGGATCCTAGGATCCAGTCCGTCATCAGGATCCTTGCTCAGCAGGGAGGCTGCTTCTCCCTCTGCTCCTCCCCCTGTTTGTGCTCTCTCTCTCTCCAAAAAAAAAAAAAAAAAAAAAAAAGGAAGGAAAAGAAAATGTTGGTGGCTTGACACAAAAGCTTGTTTCTCACTTACACAAAGCTCAGTGGCTGTTTGTTGTGGTTCTTTTCCATCTGGTGACTCAGGGGTCTATAGTACTATCTCAATGTATGCCTTTCAGCATCAGTTGACAGATGGAAAAGGAGGTGTGGAAAACACAGCCTCCCTTAAGTATCCTGGATGTGTGTCATTTCTGCTCAAAGCCCATTAGCCAGAACTAATCACATGACCCCAAACTAAGTACAAGAAAACTGGAAAATGTAAGGAAGCTTAACAAGTGAATAAACGTGAAATGTTAAATATTTAGTAAATTCTGCCCTTTTGGAAATCAATTTATAGTAGAAGTCAAATGCAATAATAATTTCACTCCTGAATATGTATTCTCAGAAAATAGAAAAACAGTAAAATGTAAATACATAAAAATGATCATTGTTACACTGTTTATAATAATAAAACTGTAACATAGGTACTACCGTTGCCCTCTTTTACACAGTGCAGTGAATCTGACGGGCTGCAGGGTAACCGGAAATGGAAACGTGCAGTATGGTCACAGCTTCTTGCCATGTAGGATTTGCCAGAATTAAGTCATCCCCCACAAAACTTCCCCTAAAGACCTCATCACCTAGTCTCTTGTGTGCATTGCTAATTCCAGACTTGGCTCCTGATCACGATGTTCTTTTCACTGGGTGCCTGCCATCCTCCACTATGATTCTTGGTATTGATTCTGGCTTTGACCCCTCATACCACCTCTGTCTCGTGCCTGGATTTGGGATTCGATTGAGACACTGGCTGTCAGTCTGAGGGCCACTGATGGCCTTTGGACATGTTTTATTTGACCTCCACAGTGTCTCGATAAATTTTGAGTCCACAGTCCACATTTAAAATTGGGAGATTTCACATATATACCCAAATTTCAGACTTATTTGAAAAAATGGCAAACCTGATCGCCTGGAAACGGCTGTGTTTAGGCTGTACTGTTTATCATGGTGGTTCCATCCCCGTGTTACTTCTCTTGCTTCACTCTTCCACCTGTGGGCCCTGGAGATGACGACTCCTTGCTTAGAACAATCACACTGCTTGCCCGACCAGGACATTATGTAGATTTGCTTCTCTGCCACTTCAGAAAAGTACTTTATTGCCTTCAGAAGCGACTTTATGATGATTAGTCAGAACCTGGTTGATTTGCCACTTCTTCGGAGTACCCTGCAAGGGTCGGTGGGGGTCCCATCTTTGTATCACTGAGGCCAGGAGAGCTAGCCCCTTCCTGGAGGCCAGCAGTCTCAACTTTCTTCCTTGGCTCTCTCTACTGCTGCATCCAATCTTCTGTCTCTGGGTCACCTCTTCTATTTGTGCCCCAGGCAAATGGCAGCTGATTGGCTTTCTCTTGGCAGGCACAAGTGGGTGCTAATGAATGGAAGAATGTGCTGTCCTTACACCTGATAAAGAGGTAATTGACCCCCACCTCCTCTCTCTCCACCCTCAGTATTTCTTTTTATGTGCAATAATCTGCATAGGCAAGACAGAGACCCCAGTTTAGATCCTAGTTTAGAAGTTACACTTAACTAAGAGCTACAAAATGCTTAGATTTGATTCCAAAATGCAGAGTTTCCAGCAGTGTTATGATTGAAAACGTGTATCAAAGGGCTTAGGTGTCCATCTGTCTGACTGTCCATAAGTCCTTCCATCCATCCACCCCTCCAATCAGCACTTATTTAATGCCTACTCCCTGCCAGATCCTGTTATGGACTGTGTCCTCACCATACCAAAAGGTGAGCTCTATTTTACTGATGGGAAAAAGAGTTCAAGGGATTAAAATAATTTGCTCACAGTTCTGTAACTCAGAGATGAAAATCAAACTCTGAAATTCAAGACCATTACAGTTAGCAGTTGTGCCCTGAAGAAGTTCCCCGTCTAGTAGCGACTATTTCAGGTATGATTATTATGAATGTGTTCTAAATTTAAGTTGAATATTCCTGCCGTTGTCTCAGGTATCTGGATGATTTTTGCCAAAAGCACTTGGGGGACCAAATTATTTAGAAAATTGTTTCAGTACACACGGCCTCAGAATGTGGAGTGTTCTACTTAGGAATGGATGTCGAAGGCCTTTCAAAATGCCCACTTCACGGACATACTCATTTGTATTTTCTCTCTCTGGATTTTCCTTCTCCCACATTTCAAGCAAGTTGTCAGGCCCTTATCATTTCCTTGCCTTAGGGAATTTTTGCAGGGCAGTATAAAAAAACTGCTCAGAGTCTATGATTACTCCTGTAGTTTGTAAACGCTTATGGCAGGTTGGTCTGCGTCTCCAGAGGGGGTGATGGGAGAGAGGAGGAGGGCTCCAAGCTGACCCCCAGCCTGGGGTGTAGTCTCTGGCCAGCAAGTTGCAGAAGTGATGTGGGATCCGCTCCCACCCCATGGCCATCGTAGAGGAAGTGGACAGACTTCAAGGGGATGGCTTTGTGGGGGCCCCTGGAGATTTGTCTTAGTGGAAGACTCTGGGAATGGGACATCATCCTGGGCGCAGCCAGGGAAAGGGGAAGTCTCAGTGGTGGTCATGGTGAATCCATCTCCTGCCCGTCCAGCAGAACGGGGCCTTCCTGTCTGAATGCAGTTGATTATTAAAAACGCACAGAGTTCATGCCAGAGTTTTCTTTCCAAAATGCTTAGGATGAAGAATTTTTGCTACTTCTCCTTTGTCTCCTAAATCAAAGCCAGATCTCTCAGGGTGGTTTTCAGGTCCTCCCTGCTTCCAAGCCGGGCCTCATTTCCAGGCGACTCTCTCTGGTCTCGGGACTTAGAAGGCCCTCCAGCCACCGTGGAACACAGATCCCCATGTATTCTCCTGCCTCCAAGCCTTTGCACGTGCTATTCCCTCTGCCTGCAGTGCTCTTCTCTGTTCTCTGGGAAGCTTATCTCTCAAGGCCCTGGAGGAGTCTTCCTAGACCCTTCTCTTTAACACACACACACACGTGCACACATACACACACAGTGGAATTAATCATTTTCGCTTTTGCGCTTGAAGGCATTTAATCAAAGTTAACGATTTAGGACCTGTTGACCAGTCAGTTGTTAGCATCTTGAGGTCCGGCGCTGTGTCCGATTCACCTCTCATTCCCTAGGACCTAGCACAGAGCCTGGCACATAGGAGGTGACCCAGCAATTGTCTGCAGAATGCATGTGTCAGCATGGGTGGAAGCACAGAGGACTCGAGGACCCTATAGGATGGAAAGTGGACATCCCTGCTCCACGCCCAAAGCCTGCTATGAATGGACAGCTCTGAGGAAGGCTCTCCTTCAACCAGGATGGAGGAATCCTGTATCAAGTCACACTCCCTGGCTGGAGTCACACTGGCAGAAGTGTGTAAATCTTGGGCTTGATCACGATTCCAGTGTTCCTTTATTTCATACCCTTTGCTGCTTTGTGGTTCTCCTAAACTCGAGATTTTTATAAGCAAAGAAATGGGCTTTGACAAAGCAACTACCAGGTGTTTGATTCAGGTTGTTTCACAATGCAGTGGGTTGGTATCACTGTTCCCATTTTGCAGATGTTAACCCAGGCTTAGACAGGGAAGTAACTCTTGTCCTTACATGAGGAAGAGGTCAGATGCAAGCTCAAGTTTGACTTACCCGTCAGGCTCTAGTGTCAATGTCCCGTGGCGGGGGTGGGAGGGGGCGGCAGGAAGGACCCTGTTAGGACAATCTGAGGGTTGTGTATTTATAGAGACATGGATTATAAAGCTAGGGGTGGGCTGGGGGGAAGGGTAAGTGCAGGATTCTGGGCTGGGAGCAGCACAGCTGTGAGCAGTAGGAGAGAGGGTGCAGAGCCACAGGCCTCTCTGCCCTGACCCAGCCAGTCTGAGGCAACCTCCGTGTTTCTCCCCCCAGGGACCAGAGCACCATGGATGGGTCTGCAGGGCTCTGCTTCCGAGGCAGAGAGGATGGAAAATGGATCTGGAAGGACAGAGAGGAGTACACACCAGCAGCTTCTCAGCACAGGCAGAGAAGAACAACCTGGACATGGGGTTGGAGACACCTAACCCGGCCCCCTGGTGCCCAGGAGACCTTCTTAGAAAATTCCAATGACCAAGGGCCCTCAACTGCAGGTCACACTCCAACCCCACCTGGCTGTCCACTCTGCTTAGGAAGCCTCACACCTCCAAGACCCCTGATGGCTGTGGTCCGTCCAAGACCCAGTGATGGAGACCAAGGGCGCTTCCTTCTGTGACCTTTGTTTCAAACAGACAGTCAACGCAGGAGACTCTCTGAAGGCCCCATGGCTTCCATCTCTTTGTAGCATCTGATTTCCCTTTGAGTGAGAAGGGAGCAGTGAGGTGGCAGGCCAGGCGGTGCCGGTGCCGTTTCTCTCCCCACCCCCGCTCCCAGCATCCCATCCCATTTGGGAAGAGAAGGGCAGCGCTCTCTTTCCATCAGTTTCTCTCACGCTTGCTTCCCGCACCTTTTCTCCTTCTTAATCTACCCGTGGCTCCTAAAAGGATTAATTAGAAAGATGTGAGCAGGGGCTGGAACGTCAGAAAACAATCGTCACTTTCCTATCTGACCTCTCTCACCAGCTGCAGAATTAACAAATTGAATGTCCCCAGCAGACAGGAGTGGCACATGAGACGGAGTTCATTACGAGCCTCGCCAGGGCCTGTGTGCGAAGCCCCGTTTAAACAACTCTTGCTGATTAAATTCCTCCCGGGCACTCCCGCCAGACGCTGTTAGAAAATACTCCCATCCAATAGCTTTTTAATTTTTTTTTAAACATGTGCCAATTATTTGCCTGCTATCTGCAGGTGCTGGCAAGCATCACGGCGGCCTCACTGTCTACACTCTTATCCACTCGGCGCCTGCCTGGGGGCTCACGTTGTCAGGAATAGGACCCTGGGCTCTGGTCTGGGCTGTCAAAAGCTCTCCAGCCACCCTCCAGGGCTGGCCCTCCCTGCCCCCAGCCCTACACGTCTCACCTTCTGGAGCTCACAACTCTCTCGAATGTTTCAAGGTGACAACACAGACCCGGGTGACCTGCTGGAAGTGGGGCCCAGAAGGGGAGGCACGAATTCATGCCTGGGCCAGTGCCAGCTGCTTCCCAGCCAGGGCGCGCTTCAGACCTGAGCCAAACAGGGACACATAATCGCCACCTCTGGGAGCAGGGGGAGGGCACTGAGATCCCGTGTGCGGAAGGGTTTGGCACTTGCTCATGGGCTCCTTTAAAATAAGTCTCAGAATGCACTTCTCTTCATGCTCGCACTTTAGCCCTCCTGATTACTGGGTTCATTCCTCGTTCGAGGCTTAATTAAAGCTAATGAAGTTCTTAGCCATTTAATAGATGCCAACTAATCTCTGCAAGTGGGGGGTTAAAATATGAGCTATAGAATTTTTATCAATGTTCATTTTTTTTAAGCAATGTAATAGGAAAGTTTTACCACTAAGAGCCTGCGCTGCGGTCCACAGTCACCATCCCCTCCCCTTCCCCCTTCAGTCCCAGGGATGGTGACCGGTCCCACTGCTACAGGCTCCTGGGATGACACCTTCCCCGTGGTTTCCCTTTAACCCCGGTCTACACCTTTGGAACTCATTTTATGAGCCTCTTCTGTAGTCTTCCAATGTGAGTGGCCATCTCATCTTACTGACATGAGCGGCTCCAGCTCTAAAGCCCATCTTCTTTGGGGAGTCCTGTCTCGCCCTCTGATGGTGCCCCCCAGACCAGTTGATGGGTATTCTCTCCCCAGCACCTTCACCTTAGGGGTTTATGGTTCTCCTGCTTCCCATTAAAGGAATGGAGAAACCTGTCCCCCTACCCCTTGAGTCCACAGGCACAACTAAGTAGTTCCAAGGAATTGCAGGTGAGATTGAGGAACTGAGCACGTTTATCTCAGAGAAGGGAGGTCTCGGGTGGGGGGACAGCGAGGCATCTGTGTTCGGCTGCCCAGCAGGCACTCGTGCAGAGCAGAGGGTAGACTCGTGCTCAGTCCTCCGTGAGAGAACCAGGATCATGGCAGTGGAGCAAAGGAGAAACACGTTTCAACTCAGTGTAAGAAGTGACTTTATCACAACAGTCTGAGCTGTCCAGACAGGGAACTGAGTGCACCAAGAGGTAGTGAGTTCCTGCCCACTGCTGGTGTTCAAGCAGAGGACAGAAGACCAGTTGGTGAGTACGTAGAGGTGGGTGGGAGGTGGGGAAAGGGTTATAGAGGGGCCTCTGGATTAGATCGGTGACTGGTTTAGACCTTCCGATCTGAGATTTTATGACTCTTCAGAAATAAGCAGAGTCCTTTCCAGCCACAGCACCTTAGAGGTTTCACTTCGGGAAGGACAGGGTGGTCCCAGAGGGAACCCAGAAGAAAAAACAGCCTCATTTGAAGGTTTGGGAGAAGAGAGAAAGAAAACAAAAAGATTTAAAAAGTGCAACAGACTGGGCCCATTCAGTGTAGGGGTACTCTCATATACTTTTATAGCTTAAAATGATCACTATGTTACAGCTCTGTACAATTTAAAATCTTCATAATAGCTACATGGTTAGGGAGAAAAGTTAAGAAAATTAAGCAAAATTTAAAATTCAGAAGTAAGGAATTCAGACTTAACAAGGTGTGTGTGGCATGGTATATGGCTGTCCCCCATCCCCCACCCCACCAAATGGCAGCGTAAAACTCACTAAAATGCAAACAAACAAACAAGCAGGTGATTATTCTTTAACAAAATGTAAGACAGGTTATGTGTTAAACTCTAGAGATAATTGTTATTGATGGCTTCACCTACAGGAAAGATTTGAGAAATAATTTTGGAGCACACATTCTCCAATCGAAACAGCCCACATCCAAAGACAGAAGACGGAATAACCTCAGAGCTTCCTGTTGATGCCCATGTCATCAAGGAACAGGGACAAGGATTAGAAAATCAGGCTGTCTCTCCTTCAGCACCTTCAGCAGTGGCAGCACCTCAGGAGTCCTCTATCTCTCCCCAGGATGCCCCCCGCCACCCCTTGGCCCTCACACCACTGCCTTCAGATTATCTTTACCTGCATCCATTCAAAAGCCACACTTGCCACAGAGCACAGGGGAACCGGAGGAAGCACGTTTCATCGTGACTCAGATGCCTGGAGAGAAGCACCAGAAGCAGGGTAGAGTCAGGAAGAGCCCCAGACACAGTTCTGGATAAGGAAGGGGTGTCCTCTTTCATGTTCTACATCTTATTTAGAGAATGTGCTCGCTGCACAAGGAAGATCTAACCAGCCTATCGGCATTACCCATGACAAAGGCCTACAGTTGCATTGACCTAGTGGCTGGTTCTTAGCTCTGTACCTTAGGAAGGCAGCTGCAGTGCCGGAATGTGCAGTGATGGGGGCTGCGGACACTCCAGGCTTGGACAGCAATCTCTCCTCTCATGGATGAATGAATAGAAAAGATCACTAAGGGGCCTATAGAAAGGTTTTGCAAAGTATGGGAGACTTTACCTAGTGATTCATGATTCTAAAGCACTATTCTGTTAGAAGAAGAGGAGAATCATGGAGCAAAGCTCCTTGCCGTGAAACAGGATCAGCCAAAAGTAGTTGGCTAAAATAAGGATGCAGGGAAATTCCAAAAGTAGTAGCAGAATTCGTACCCAGTTGACGAGGGTTAGTAAAAAGAGAAGATCTTACAGAAAATGATACCAGGGATGTGGAAGGACAACTTGAGAAACTTCCTTAACGTGGAGGAAAAGGATGAGAAGATTAAAATGATTGTGTGTAGCAGACTTTGAGCCTTGGGAGTTATAGCAAACGGATAATTACACATGCCCCAGAAGAAGAAACCAAAGCCAGATATTCAAGAGAGCTCACCTTCAAATTGGGTCTTCCACTCTAAGACCAGAGGTATAAAGATCCCAAATTAAATACTAACAAAGTGGATTCGACAGATTATTAAAAGACTTTGCTATCATAACAAACATGGGTCTAATTTCACACAGGCAAAAATGGTATCATATTATTACACAATTCATAATCATTGGAGTAATATAATAATCAATGGGTCAAAAATAAAAAAAATATGATCATTTCAATATATATGCTTTGAAATGTTTGATTAAATCAAGACTCTTAAGCTCCAAGGCCAGTCAGATTTTGTGGTTACTTATACACCTATTTTCTCCCCCACATTTTATTTTAAATCCTAGTTCCTATGATGGAATTCAGTTTCAAAACTCTTGTAGAAGGAGATGCAGACATTCATTCCAGTGAAAGCAGGGATTCCATTCAAAGCCCTGAGTGGGGGAACACAAGGGCTCAAATCAAATTGAACTGCCAACATCAGACGTCGGAGGGGGTGGAGATAGGTGAGAAAATGGGGTTTCATGACACCTGCGGGCTGGGGAAAGGAGCAGAAGAGATAGAACAAAGAGACAACTTAAACATTACCCATTTCATAATCTGATCAGGGTTGACTGTCACTATCTTCTGTCCTCATGGGTTGATGGTGATGGAATGCAGAGCAGGGATGGGCACAGCAAAATGCTAAAGCCTTGACCATATAAACATGGGACTTCTGAAACTCACTGTGAGACCTGATGTCAGCTCTCTCATCTTCCAGAGTATCTCTGGATTTATGAGACAAGGACTGAATAGCTAAAGAGCTGCATAGGCCTAATCCAACAAACATTCTTCTTGCATGCTTCTGTGCCTTTGCACATGCTGTTCCTGCTGCCTGGAATGCTGCCTGGAAGGCTCACCCTGCTCCAGTCCACCAGATAAACACTGGTACAAATTTCTCTCAGGCAGAAGGAGTGGCACCTTTCCCTGTGCACATGTGACAACCACAACATTTGCCCTTGGGAACCAAAATGCGCTGTTCCCATGCCAATCTCCAGAATATAGAATGTGTTTTTCCAGGGAAATGGTCATAGCTTAACCATTTCTATCTCCCTAGCCTTACCCTGTACTTGCTATATTTTTAGATATTGGTAAATAACAGTTTGGTGAGTGAAGAAAGAAATACAGAAGGGAGGACTCTAAAACTCCAGGTTGGAGAGGTCCACCTAGAAGAGAAGACAGATGTTCAAGTTCACCAGGGGACTCTATTTGGGGAATTCTTGGTTCCCAGTGGCTGAAACCAAACCCCAGGTTTGGTTTCCTCTCTAAATAGGGCAAATCAAGGGTGGGACTCCGGTGAGCATGTTTGAGCCCTCTGGAATCATAAATATCATGAGCTTGTGGAAACTTAGGACAGTCTGCATCCTAAAAGTTTCAGAGTTTGCTGCACCACATGCCATCAGATTTACACAAATTTGTTGGTTTCATTGGAACACCTGGAAGGATCTTGAGGTAAGGACAGCTTTAAAGGGCCACGTGCATCTGATCGCAGACCACGAATGGCTCCTGTCAGAATGGCCAAAGCCTCTGGTCGAATTAATGGTCAACTGTACCTGCACAGCTGGAGGCCCTTAGATCCACAACAGAGATAACAGTGGTACAGTCTGGGGGCAGGAAAGATCACAGATCTGGGAGTCAGGAAACCCAATCCTTCACTTTGAAAGACTGGTGTCTTTGGGTCAGTCTTTTAATTCTTTAGAGGATCTCAGGTTCTTCATGTATTAAACAAAAATATTGGTTTGAATAACCTTTTTGATCTAAAAGTCTGCATTATTTTAATCAGGTAGTTGCTATTCTATTGTTTAAGCCAATCATTGAACAAGGGATGGAATAGAATTCTCCTACTCTCTATTTTAATACTTCCTTGATTAATTGACCTGTTGATTACAGAGAGCAATCACAAAATTCAAGCTCTTCCTCTCACACTGTTCTGTCAGTCAGAGAGTCACTCCCTTCAGAAGCATATAAGAAAACTCTTAAAACTTGTATCTTACAGCTCAGTGAATATATAAAATAAGATCAAACATTTGAACTCTATAGTGGACTGCCTATTCACTGTCTTGATTCTTGGAGTTGGAAATATTAATATTTCCTTATAGTCAATAAGGATTGACTATAATAGTCAATCCTTAAAGCTAATTAACATCTGCAGGGCCAACCCTGTTCTAGGGACTCATTTTCCAAATCTCACTTTCAACACACAACAACATACCATTCGGTCCTCATGACTACCCTCCACCTTCCTACGAGCTGTGCTCCCACCAGAGAACAGCACAGAGCACTTAGAAGTGCTGTGCTTGCAGAATCATTAACAGAAGCTTCTCCCTGGCAGTGGAAGATGTCACTCTACCCAGAAAAGGTGTGACTCAGAGCTCTCCCCTGACCCAGAGAGTACCCTGAAGGGCAGCCACTTCCCCATAAACCTTGAGTCTGTCCAAGACACAGCCTCAAGATTTACAAGAACAATCTTGTGGGATTTCTTATCCTTCCAACTTTGACTTGGCCAGAAATGCCCTGAGACTAGCCTTTTCAGCTATATTTTAGCACTTTTGTCTCTGGCTTCAACAGCAGCAAATAAGGGTAGAGGGATGTGAGACACTAATAGTATTTCCCCCGCACACCCTTAAAACAATCTAGGCTTCTTGGGAATGGTGAGTGTGTTGGTTGTTTAAGTTTCACATGAAGTTTGAAGTGACGATGAGTCTCCTCAGCTTTCTCCTTCTCTGACAGAGGCCATCACGTCAACTTTTGGCTCTGACAAGAATGCTAAGCATCCGGGAAATCAGGAAAAGAATCCGAAGATTGGGGTTTCTTCATGTATCCTTTGAAACCGTCTTTAAATACCTTTATTGTGAGAGACACAGATGGCTCCAAGGTGAAACAGACATAGTCTCTCTCTTCCTTTAAGGAACTCCCAGTCAGACAGATAAACTGGTGATTACAATACTGTATCATGGCAGCCATAATTAGTTGCCTACATGCATAATGAACAGCCGTTCTCCCTTTTTTTTTGCGAATGGGACGTCAGTTGTATTCCCATTTAACCTGCTCTGCCACAGGGTGGATCAGTTAGGATGGGTCTGAATCAATCAGAGCAATTCTGATACCCTTTTCATAAGTGGCCAGCCCTCAGGAATGGATATGTGACTGTTCTGGCCAGTGAGACTTGAGGGGAAGTCTTCTGGACATCTGAAAAGCATATTTATCCCTGATAAAAACTATTACAAGGTTAACATCTTTTGTTTCTTCATTTATTCTTCTTTCTTGGAATGCTGTTGTATAATTATGTGATGCTTAAAATTAGAGAAGCCATGCTGTGACTTGGAGAAGAGCTCTAAACAGCTGTGGATGACGAAGTGAAGATACTGGGACTTGGGTCTTTGATGACATCATTGAACCACTAAGGCAAACCTAGGACCATCTGTCACCTGACTGCCTATTAATGAAATAATCGTCCTTCAGCGTGAGCCACAGTGAGTTATATTTTTTGTTATTAGTAGCCAAAAGCATTCCTAAATGTTAAAAATGAGGGAAGGGCTTTAACAAGATATATGTTACTAATTTCTTGGAGGGGGGAGGCTCCACATTGGAGGCTGCACAGAGCAGGTGACATTTGAGCTGGGTCTCAAAGATGAGGGGGGCTCACCTGGGGAGAAAGTGAAGAAGAACCTTCCAGGCAGAGGCATCAGCTTGAATCTTGGAACACGGATACAGAAAGACATGCTATATTTGGACATGGTGAGAAGTTACGTGTGGTTGGGATATTGGTTTTGAGGGGGAAACAATGAAGTTATTCAGAGTCAAGGCTAAGTTTCCTTAAAATGCAGTGCCTCAAAGCGTGTAAAAGCTTACTTGTCTCTTGTGTAACAGTCGTGAGGGGAGTGGTCTAAGTGGTCAGGGGAGTAGAACACTGGCCGGTTGTTTCAGGACCCAGGTTCCTTGCTTGAGTTCTCTGTCACCCTCTGGGGTGTTGCCCTTGTCTGTGTGACCCAGGAAGTCTCCACATTCCAGCTTCAGGGAAGAGGATGGCAGACTAGAGAAATGATGACCTCAAGTTTTCCAGTTTGCATAACCACAAAATGGTACCCAGGCACTCACAGAAATGGGCATGAGGAAAACAGGATATGAAGGGAAGATGTGTTTGAGGTCCCTGTGGGGTGTCTATCAGGCAGCTGAAAATTGCAGGTATGGAATTGGTAAAGAGACCGAGGTTGGAGGCTTAGATTTGAGAATTGTTCAAATATGTGATTTTAAAAACAGGAATTGTCAAGATCACCAAGAAAGAAAGTAAGGAGCAGAGGTGTTTAATCTGGCATTTCCAGACTTTTAATAGGACCTGTGAGTGTGTTTGTGTGTGTGTGTGTGTGTGTGTGTGTGTGTGTGTGTGTGTATTAGTTTCTCAAAACAACCTGTGACTCTCTAAAAAAATGTCAAGTATTACAGCTGTGGGAAGAGAATGTTTTGTCAGAAAGAACAGAAGAATTTGGAGAAACCATTATTCACAGGTGCCAGAGAGAAAATTCATTGCAGAAAGTGGATGTTTGGCAATTTCAGATGCTAGAGATGTCCCACAGAGGATGAGAACTGAGGAATGGCTTTTGGATTGGACAGCGGGTGACCTTTAAAGAAAGCCATCTTAGTAGATGGGAGAGGGTTCCACTCAGATCTCAAAGTGTGGAGAAGTGCATAGAAGGTGAGAACTGTGAGGCAAGGAGCATGGGCTCCTCTCACAAGAAATGTATTTATGAGAGAAAGTGATGGCCAGATACTTAAGGAGTGGCTGATTATGTTTTACTTCATGGAAGACAGGTAAGTGAGCAGTGGAGGGGAAAAGACACACAAAAGGAGAGCAAGAGTGGAAATCTTCAGGAATGGTCTTGGAGGAAGAGGACACAGCCCAGACTGAAGGTACAGGGGATGGTGGGTGGGAAGTACTTGGGAGGGGGCTCAGTTTGGGCAAGGAGAAGCAAAAAGGAGTGAGAGGCCACAGGCATATTGACGTAAAGAGGTGGGAAGCCAAGGAAGCTTAAGAAAAATGGCCTTCACAATACTCGCTTAGAGTGGGGTACCAGGAGTGGGATCAGGGGGCCGAGCCAGTGTGTTTGGGACTTGGTGGTGTGAGGATGAAATGAGGTCTAAAACATCATATTTGGCAGAGCTGTCACAGGGTCAGACTGTGACCTGGGCTGCCTCCACCCCCACCCAGCCTCGCGCAGGTGCCGTGTGCTCACTGGCAGGGGCAGGGTGCTTCTGGTCATCTCCTGTCACCTTGCTGCTAAGGCGTCACTTTGGCCCAGGCGTTCCTGTGGCCCCCACCCCAGTTCTGTGCCTCTGCCCATGATGTGATTAAATGAGACCTGTGCCTTTAAGGAGTGCCCCCTTCCTCGGCCCTTCCCCCTCCAATTACAGCACTAATTTCAGTAATGGAGCATTAATAGAGTAATGGGCTAGTGAGGCTGGCCTGAAGGAACTGTGGAGCTCAGCACAAATTGAGTAAATAAACCATATATTAGATTTCTAAACAATACTTTTAGTCTAGTCTCCAGGGAAAGAGAGTCGTCAAGACTTACTTAAGTCATCCCTGCAAAGTGTATGTAGAAGAGGCCTCCTTGCACAGCCCGGTGGTTTGTAGAAGCTGGAAATCTCGCTCTCTCTTCCAGGGATCTGAGAGACCAGATAGCTGCTCTTCCCACACGTTCTCATGACTCCCCATTTCTCTTCCTTTGACAGATGTGCCAGAGGTGAGGATCCACAAGGATGCCCCCCTCTTGAGGACCCTGGCAAATGGCGGGCACTGCACATCTGCCAGGGGAAGGTAGCCCAAGGCCAGTGGTGGGGACAGATGGGAAGTAGAGGAAGTACAGGCACCAGAGGGAAGAGGAACTTGGGGGGGGGGAATGAACATTATTAGCAAGTGACCTTTGGATAGGAGAACAACCTTGTATTGTGTCTACTTGGCCATGTGTTAGTAGGCATCCCTTTCAGAAGACTAGAGCAGTATAACAACACGCTACAATGAGGACCTGCATCTTTGTTGCTTTAATGGATAATGGAAAGAACAAAGGTCCAGGTGTCAGAAGACCAAGGAGGTGGTTTCAGCTCTATTAACTACTAGCTGTAGGAATCTGGACAAAATAATATTACCCCTCTGTGCCTCAGTTTCCTTGTCTATGAGATGGGAAGAGCAGTATCTTGGTGCTTGTTTCCCAGGGAGTGATGAGGGACAGAGGAGATTTCATGTTAGTTGGGGGGAGGCCCTGCCTACAGTAGCTGGACATTCTGTGTCCTCTGTGTTTCTGCTGTCATGTGGCAAAGAGAGAGCGATTCTGGGAGGTCTGAGTGGTGGAAGGAAGTCCATAGAAGATGCATTTAGGGTCCTGAATGATAACGTATTGGTCACTCGCTCCACATCCATGATGGTGACATTTTGAAGCTGTGGAGTAGGATTATAGGATCTCAGCATTGTTGCTAAAATCTGACCTGACTTTTTTGTTCCAATTGCCTAGGCAAGTCCTGACTGTGTGTTGAGAGCACAGGGTCGAGTGTCCGAGAAGAGCTCTCTCTCCTTCACAAGAGCCTGCCGACTTCAGAAGGGCTGATTCACAGAGCAACTTATGGTGGCTGTGGGGGGTCCCCAGGGTAAGGCATTGATCACCACTGGCTGTTCTGCTGAACTTTCCAAATGTTCTAGATGTTCCACTTGCAAATAATCAACTACGGAAGGTAAGTTTCTCATGAAGAGTTTGTCTATGTGGAGTGCAGGTGAGAAGGCAGACAAAAATGGGAAGGAGGCAAGGTGGGTTTGGTAGCTTCTCAGTCTTACTGGTTAAGAGCTTACATTCTGCATTGGGGTCCCCCAACTTTCCCAGAAGCTCCTTGTCACCTGCAGGCATAGGCTCAAGTTACTAGGGGGTGTATTTCAAACTATTTCTTCCTTGGTGACTGGTTTAACTGGGGCTCCTAGCAGACTGGCCTCAGAGAATCTCAGACCAGTCACACCCCTGGAAGAAGATGCTGTGCTACTCATATGACTTTCGAAAGAAACACCCAAATCTGTATGTCATTTTTGTCCTTTACAAAACAGTGAAACCTGAAGGTATTCACTCTAATTGCATACCTACTGAGTACCAAGTCCTCTGAAATAGCAAATACATGCAATAAATCACAAACAATATTTATCATATAGCAACTTTGGAGTTTTACTGTTTTACCCACATTTGCTCCAGTAGAGTCAGAAGGTCTTGTTCATCCAACCTAGAGAATGATATGCTGTATAAGTCATGGTGTGTTATATAGGCTTTGACAGTTTTCATCAGCTCTTTTAGAACTTTTGGGACAAGATGCATAAGCCATTCTTGAAGAGACACCTTATATTCAAATTCTGAGAAGTCTATGCTTCAGGAGAGAGGGAAAACATATTTCTAGCTCTGTCCTCTGGCTCAGTCTGAAATTCTAATCACGCTGGGCTCAGAGGCTTAAAACATAGGCATAAAACATTTAATAACCATCGACTTAGATGGAATTGAAAGCATACTGCCACATGGAGGGACAAAGGCCTTCTAGGTAGTGCTTACATTAATGGGCAAAAAAAGGGAAGACCACCTTTCGACTCATGATCTATGGCTGATTTGAGGTGTCTGCCTAGATACCTCAGAACAGTTTAAAACCTCCAAACTACACACTGTCTGAGGCTTCTGTCAACACTTAAATCTGTCCAGTTCTGTGGGAATGAAGCACCAAATGACCTAGAGAGAGGTGCGTATTTCAGGAAAATTGTGACACAGTGGGCATCACGTAAAGGGAGAAAGGTGAGTGGGCGATGCCACGAACAACAGGGCTTGTCTGAGGCAGGCCGCCAAAGCCCCCAGGTCAGGAGCCCAGAGGCACCCGTGATTCTGTGCAGACTGGCCCAGGATATCAGCTCAGAGTCCTCCTCAATTCTCCTTCTTGTGGTTCTCTTTGTCTGGTTGATGGCCCCAGCTCTATCCTGTGGCCCCATGTCTGGTCCTGCCCAGCTCTTCAGAGAGGCCTCTTGTTTGGATGGATGTCTGGTGTGAGGCTTTCATTTGATCTCTGGTCATTGACTCAGCTGTCTGTGTACTCCTGAATCTGCTTCTCAGGCCAGTCTCAGCGTCCTGCCTCCCACCTCATACATCCCTAGCCCTCTACTCAGCAACCCAAACTGCCATATAACTATGGACAGACTTTGAAAAATGAATGAATGAATGAATGAATGGAAGGAAGAAAGAAAGAAAGGGAAGAGAAAGAGAAAGGGGAGAGAGAAAGAGAAAAGAATGGTTGTGTTTGACACCTAAAATAAGAAAGGTTTGTCATATTCCCAAATGATGACTAAAAATCAGTCTGGGTTGAATCCCTAAAGAAAATATAGAATGAAGATTAACCATATGTGATGGGATGAGCACTGGGCGTTATATGCAACTGATGAATTGCTGAACTCGACATCTGCGACTGATGATGTACTGTATGTTGGCTAATTGAATTTAAATAAATATTTTTATAAAACACAAAAAGCAATGTGTACTCAGAAGGCCAACATTCAAATCCTGGCTCAGCCATGTATCACCCCTTCTCTGAGCTTCAGTTCCCCATCTCAAAATGGGAAATATTAATGCCTACCTTACCAGACATCTATGTAATAAATGAGATGGAGCAAACGTAGTGTTTGGCACACAGACAAGACTAAGAAAATATTCATTTTTCTCTCCCTTTGGTAGACCAGTATCAAGAGATGGTTTCCATGATACTTGATTTTTAAAGAGCCATTGCAGAGAAAGCAGCATTATCAAATTTTAAATTCCCATTAAACATGTCAACCATAGAAGACCTCATGGATATGGGATCCAGCAGTTTGGAATAATTTATCAGGTCTACTTTAATTTCTTAGAGGTTCCCAGATTGCAATGACTTAACTGGCTTAATGTGCCCGTGTTGGACCTCCTCCTTGGTGGTAAAAATTCCAGAGCTTTGTCCATGGGACCAAGTAATATCACAGCAAATGTGTTGTCATGGGGCTGTGCCTGGTACCCCAATTGGTACTACCCTTTCTCTTTTTATTATGGAAAATTCCAAGCATAAACATTTGTCAAAAGAATAGTATTGCAAACTGTATTTATCCATCACTTAGCCAATCTTGTTTTAGGCATATTCTTACTCACTTGTTATCCTACCAGAATATTTTAAAGCAAATCCCAGATTTCATATTATTATATACACATTACAGTACTTAGTTATACAGAGAAGAGCTATTTTTCAAACATAACCACAGTACATTATCACCTCTAAAAATTATTAAAATAATTCCTTAATAGCTTTCGATATCTACTTATTTCTCCTCTCCTTCTCTCCACCCCATACCCTACCATGTGTAGTTTGTTCATATCACAATACAAATAAGGTCCTAAAAGAGGCGAAAGTCTAGCAAAGGAGAAAGTGGGCATGGGGAAGAGGTTACAACATGGTTGCCCCAGCAGTGGGTCAACGTTTTAATTTAACTGATGGCTCCTGTCCCACTAGGGCCCACTGCAGTGTCAGAATGGCATTTGTTGAGCCCGGCAAAGAGACAAACCATGCCTATGTGTACTCCTCAGTCTCAGAAGTCAGCACTTTTTTTTTTTTTTAACACCCCTTTGATGTGTTACAAGATCCTAATTAGGGTAGTTCAATAAATCAGTCCCTTGAGCATTGACACTTCAACACGGGCCTAATTTGCTAAGCACTGGTAGACATTAACCAGTTGTTGGAAATTTGCTGTGACATTCCTCAAAGACTCATATATATGTATACATATATAGGGATCCTAGTCCCATCCGAGGCTCAGGTTCTGTTCCCAAAGGTTGATCTCAGAAAGCCCATGACTAATAATACTTCCCCCAGTCCGTTAGTGGATTAAGCTATTGTTTGCCTAAGGCTCCGGGATAGACAGAGATATGTAAGTGTTAAGTGGTGGCCTCATGGCTCCAAGTTTCCTGTGCTTACTGCCCAGCCTTCAGGATTGATTTGGAGCCTATCTCTGTAGAGAGTCAACTGTCCTGTGCAATCCTCATTCATAACTTCCTGCTACATCTGGCAAGACGCCAGGACACTCATTCTTTGTCTACAAGGCTGAAAGGGAAAAAAAGAGGGGGTGGAGAATTACAGAGGAAGGAAGGGAATTAGGGATGTCTTATCTTCAGAGAGTTCATCCATTCTTTCTTGGCGTAGGATAAGAATTGCAAGTCGGCCCTATTGGCGTCCTGTGTATCCAGCCTGGGATTGCACAGGAAGGATGTGACACATTTGGGGAGGAGACACTCCCACCTGATAATGGGTTTTGGAACTAGCACCTGGGAAAGCCAAATGATAAGACCAACATTTTTTTTTTGAGCCTTTTCTAAATGCCAAGTCCTATGCTTATGACATTAAAGGCCATATTTTATTTAAATGTCCCTGCAGACCTATGGCTTTCTTTGGGTAAAAACTGTTATTATTTACATTTTGAAGAGGTGGAAACTGAGATCAGAAAGGTTAAGCCCCTTGCTCATGATGTGGCCAGCAAGATGGTGATGTAGTCTGCCCCTGAGCCACCATACTGTGTGGGGTGATGCAGGCTGGGGGAGTAGTTTCCCACCTGTCCCGGGCAGCCGCAGGTGTGATGGTGCTCTCGTCGAATCCCCTGCTGTGGTGGACACAGGATCGTGCACAAGCCCCAGCAGGCCAGTTACGGGACTGGCTTCACAAATTTCAGTGAAATACAGGGAGACAAAATGAGGTTATTATGACAGAGGGAAAAGCCTGGAACTGCTCAAATTGCTGTTTAAAAGTAGGCGATTTGCAAACTTCAGAACTCTTAACTCCTATTAGCCACATAGGACCTGCAGCCTGTCTCATGTCTGATCCTCAATACCTGTGGGTCTGTTCTCTGTGGGTTCTTCATCGTGCCTCATGTGTACAGTGGTCAGCTTTGTTCTGTGATGTTAGGGGTCACTTGGACTTTGGTCCCTGACTTACACACCTCTTGGGGACTTGCATATATTGCAGGCCCTGTGCTGGCTTACAATACTGAGAGAACTAGGTGGCAGCTCCTGCCATTGACGTGAGCCCTGCTGAGGACAGTCAGCATAGGCTGTGCTTAGGAGCAAGGGCCTGGCTCAGGCTGCCCAAGATAGGCCCCCAGCTCCATCAAGTATCTTTACCTCATCAAGCCTTGCTTTTCTCATCTATAAAATGGGGACAATGATGGGACTTTAAATGAGATACTTTATGGATAAACTTGACCCAGCCTCCAGTGTGTAGAGAGCTCAAACAGATATCAGCTGTTATTATTTCCTGACATGTTGGGTTAACCCTCTTTTCATGACAGCTGGGGTTTCCTGGGCTAGCGGCCCGGGCTCTCCAATCTGTGTTCGGTTGCTGACTCCACAACAAGATGATTTCAGTTTTTTCCAGCTGGTGTGGTGGCTCATGCCCCCAGGAATCCCCAGCCAGGACAGCTAGCCTGGGTGCTCTCTCTTGGGCCCTGTCCCCTGCCCAGCCTTGTCCGGCACCACAATGTCCCCACCCTACTAATGTGTGTTTCCTCCAGGACTGGTGACATATTTTCATATCAGCTAAAAT
This sequence comes from Ailurus styani, assembly GCA_002007465.1. Classification (NCBI taxonomy): domain Eukaryota; kingdom Metazoa; phylum Chordata; class Mammalia; order Carnivora; family Ailuridae; genus Ailurus; species Ailurus styani. Next base: position 532,485 of record LNAC01000397.1, on the reverse strand, counting down.
ATTTTTGATCTTTGATGTCCCCCTTTCAAAACAGAACAATCACTTTTGTCTTTTCACTCGAGTGTTAGAGAACTGGACAAAATGCCTACTTTACATACTAACTCGATAACGCCAGGCCTTAACAATATTTGGCTCTATGTGAAGAACACAGTCTGTAGTAAATTGGTCTCCCTTCTGCCATCCTCACCAGCCTTGCTTACTCATGTCTCTGTGCCTCTGTTGGCCCTTTCCCTATCCTGGACTATTTTCCTATGTCCAGATTTTTTTCAGACTGCAACACGTCTCAAGGATTTATTCCCAGCACGAAGCTGTGTGGCCTTCAGCTCTAGCTTGATTTCTTTCCTCCCTGGGCAAGTGAAGCACTCATTGTTTACCTGCAATTTGGCACTTTTCACACACTTTGTTATACTCAGATTATTCTATAAACATTCAACAAGCCTCCTAATATTTTCCAAAGTCTATGCTAAATCTTTCACGTATTTTACCTCTTTTAATCCTTTCAACAATCCTGAGAATAGTTAACATCACCACAAATATATGCCAAAATTGAAGTTAGATTCCAGTAGCTTAAATAACTTGTCCATTAAGAAAATGAGAAGACATGCCACAGATTGGGAGAAAAATTTGCACATCATCTATCTGACATGGAATTTGTATCCAAAGTATATAAACAACTCTTACAACTCAACAGTAAGAAGATAAATAACCCAATTAAAAATAGGCCAGATTTGAATAGACATTTTGCCCAAGAAGATATGTGTTTAATGTTCAGCACATGAAGATATGCTTAACATCATTAGCCATTAGGAAAATGCAAACCAAAACCACAATGAGATGCTATCCACACCTACTGGGAGGGCTAGAATTGAAAAGACAGATAATAAGTATTGATGGGGTTGTGAAGAAACTAGAACTCTCATGCACTGTTGGTGGGGATGTAAAATACTATAACCACTTTGGATGAGTTTGGCAGTTTCTTGAAAAGTTAAATAGATACTTAAGTCGCAAAAATCTACTCCCAGGTGTCTCCTCGAGAGAAGTGAAAACCTATATCTACACAAAGGTTTATGTGTGAATTTTCATAGGAGCATTATTCATAATAGGCCCAATCCAAATATCTATCGGCTGGTGAATGGATGAACAAAACATGGAAATCCAGAAAACAGAATACAATTCAGCAATCAAAAGGAATAAATACATGCTAATAATACATGCTACGTGGATGGAGCTCAAAAACATTATGCCAAGTAAAAGAAGGCATGTTCAAACTAGCAGATATTGCATGATTCCATGTGTATGAAACTTCTAGAAAAGGAAAATCTATAGAAACAGAAAACAGGTCAGTGGTTGTCTGGGGCTGGGGTAAGAATGAGAATTGACTGAAAGTGATCATAAGGGAACATCTGGGGGGTGATGGAAATGTTCTAAGATTTAGACTGAAGTGATGTTTGCACAGCTTTGTAAATTCACTGAAAATAATTTTATTGAGCCCTTTACTTACAATGGGTAATGGTAAATAAATTATACCTCAGTAATGACGTTTTAAAAAAAAAAAGAAGTCCTTGTCCACAATTGCACATGTAGCAGAGTAGGGATTTGGTTGTGCCCTTCCTGCGGGCTCTTCTAGGTAGCCTTTGTGTTTGTTCTTGCACGTGGCTTGTCTCCTCTGGAGAGAGACAACTCTTTGAGAACAGGAGCATGCCTTTACATCTTTGGGACTCCCTCACGGTGTTCTCAACAAATATGTGGAACTGAGTTGATAGCACATCATATTATAATGGGATTATTCTGTAGCAGAAGGAAAAACGTAGGGCTGCTGTTTCTCCAAATGCTGCTGGGAGTGTTGAGACATGAGGGATAGATAGTCCATCAAAGGCATGCCGCCTGGAGAACAATGTAGTGACAGGGCTGGCTGACAACGAGAGACAAAGAGCTGTGCTGTTGAACACTGCCCAGAGCAACCTGTCTCTTCCTGCTCAGCCCAGCAGACTGTTAAAAGGACCACAAAAGGCTGCTGGGGAGATGACAAGAGCTTAAGAATTTGCTGAATGTGTTACCCTTGATAGTAAGAGTAAACCCGAATGACCTTCCCGGGACACACAGCAGAGATTATTAGCATATAGGCCAGACCTGAGTCTAGGCAGGGAGGTGGGGATACACGTTTGAAGACGGTGCAGTGGGTTCGCACATATTTGATTCACTCAATAGAGTTAATGACTTTGTTGGAAATCAATATTAATTTCTTTTTTCACAATTTAAAAAGGTATTATCAGGAAAAATTGTTCAGACTTGAAAATGGGTGAAAGAGACTACTATGTGTTCTTTCAGTGGCATGCTGGTCATTATCTAACCTCCCCTATAAGGTGTGCACTTTTCACTGGCTTTCTATTGATTAGGCTACTTTCTAACCACAGGGGTAGCCATTAATACGTGGAAAACTTGATAATAATGCAAATGATTCTTGTTCATACCAAAGCAGATGAATTTCATCCAGTAGATACAGAAAAGACAGCCCCAAACATTACATTTTATTGCTCTTTCAGATATTAACCAGTTTTGCATCTATTAGCAAATTTATGTGACATTCTTGACTGTCTATAGATACTTCTGTTCTTCAAATTCTCCATTGAAATAGTCATAACATCTTATGGATTTTCCCATTAATGAGTCAAAGAAAATCTTTGACACATATTCCTTTTATATATGCACAGAAGTTATGTTTTTAACTTTTCGAAGGTTATGCTTTAACAGCGTGCATAGACACAGCTCAGGTTCACTGCCAAAAACTGTAGACTGGCATCTGATCAGATAGTTAAAGGAGTCCCCCCCCCACCTGCTTTTAATCCTGAAACTCCCCAGTTTCTTCTCTATCAGGCCAGCAGCCACCATTCCCTCCACCAGAAAGCTCTCTCTAACCTCTCTAACCTCTCTAACTGGGCCAGATGTCTTTGTTCTGTGTGGTCACAAGACTCTCTGGACTTGTTTTCTCAGAAAACCATTATGAGATACTCTGAAAAGAAGTAAAAACCATAGTCGCATATTACTTAGAAAAATAACAGTAAGAGTATTACCTCTCAGGGGCACCTGGGTGGCTCAGTAGGTCGAGTGTCTGACTCTTGATTTTGATTCAGGTCATGATCTCAGGATTGTGAGATCAAGCCCTGCATTGGGCTCCACAATGGACATGGAGTCTGCTCCCTCTCCCTCTGCCCCCCTCCCCTGCTCGCATGCACGTGTTCTCTCTCTCTCTCTCTCTCAAAGAAAAAGAGTATTATCTCTCAAAGTCTAGGACAGTTATTTGTTATCTTCTTTGTGATAGGGATTTGATACCTTACCCACCCCACCACTATCACTTGACTTTGCTAGGCCCTTAGAATGTGAATGGGAATAACCTATGTTCTGTCCAAGCAGAAGCTTTAAGAGCCCATGTGTGCCTCAGCCACTGCTCTTCTCCCTCTGCCACGAGGAAAGTATGTCCCAGTTGGGAGGTGGTTTCTTCAGCTTGCATCTAAGAATGAAGAAGACATTGACTAGAGCTGCAGCCAGCATGCAAAGGACATGTCATGTGAAAGAGAATAAACCCTAAGATGTTTAAGCCAATGAGATTTGGGGATTATTTGTTCCTGCACCATAACCTAGCAAAAACCAACTAATACAGACACACTCAAGTTGTCTCAAGTGTGCTGATTATTAAAAACAGCAACAAAAATAACCTAAGCATTTAGCTCAATCCAGAAAGAGAGGAATATAGAAGGGAAGCAGGAGGATGGTAACGTGAAGTTTAAAGCAAAATTAATTAATTAGAAAAATAAAGAAATGATGATACATTCAAAATCCATTCTTTCAATAGGATCACTTATGTTCACAAATTCCTCACAAGTATAATCAAAACAAAAGGAGAGAAAAAAGAGAACCCCTAAAATAAAAAAATCCAATATAAAGTATCAATAACAAGCGGTGGGTTTGGGCAAAGATACAAGAGAAATTATGAAAACTTTTAAGAAAATACGATCTATATCTCTGTGTTGATACATTTCAAAACACTGATTAAATTAATTTTAAAAAATGAAAACACAAACGGTCAAGTTTGTGTAAAACAAGTTGAGAGTCTACATAGAACAAAAAGCAAGGAAAAGATAGAAAACATTGTTGAGGACCTGCCTTTGAAGTATTGGATTCAGGGAGCACCTGAGTGGCTCAGTCATTAAGTGTCTGCCTTCAGTTCAGGTCATGATCCCAGGGTTGGGGGATTGAGCCCCATATTGAACCCCACATCGAGCCCCACATCGGGCTCCTCCTCTCCCACTCTCCTTGCTTGTGTTCCCCCTCTCGCTGAGTCTCTCTCTGTCAAATAATAAATAAAATCTTTTTTTAAAAGATTTTATTTAAAAAAAACTCTGTCAAATAAATTAAATCTTAAAAAATTTTTAAAAAAGATTTTATTTATTTGACAGAGAGAGAGAGAGATCACAAGTAGGCAGAGAGGCAGGCAGAGAGAGGAGGAAGCAGGCTCCTCACTGCCTCACTGAGCAGGGAGCCCGATGCGGGGCTCGATCCCAGGACCCTGAGATCATGACCTGAGCCGAAGGCAGAGGCTTTAACCCACTGAGCCACCCAGGCGCCCAATTAATAAAATCTTAAAAAAAAAAAAAAGTACGGGATTCAGGAAAATTTATCGACAAGTGCTTTTGTATTTTCTTTCTTTTAAAGCATTTTATTTATTTATCTATTTATTTATTTATCTATTTTATTATTTTAGAGAGAGCGAGAGAGTACAAGCAGGGAAAAGGGCAAAGGGAAAAGGAGAGGAACAGACTTCCCCCTGAGCTGGGAGATCCACAGGGGGCTGCACTTGATCCCAGGAGCCTGGATCATGACCTGAGCCAAATCCAAGAGCTGGATGCTTAACTGACCAAGCCAGCTGGGCACTCCTCTTCATATTTTCAAGGAACACATAGTTCTTATGCTATTAAAACTATTGAAAGGGAGGGAAATAAAAGCCTCACAATTTATTTTAGAAAACTTGTATAACCCTGATACCAAAGTTGACATATTAGAACCTCAAAAAGAGACAACTATGGACCAAATGTATAACTATATAAATGTCATAATCCAATGTGAAATATTAGCAAATCAAAATTGGAGCTATTTTTTAAACAATATACTATGTCCAAGTGAGTTTATTTTGGAAATATAAGAAGGACATAATCTTAGGATATTTAATAATATAATTAATCATATTACTGGAACAAGGAAAAATATTAGTGCTCAAATAGCAAAATATCAAAAATATTGGTGTCAAAAACATTTGGTAAAACCTAAAATCTATTCCTGATTTTTAAAAAATCCTCTTAAAGGGAAATAAAAATTTTTTGACTTACATAAGCATCCTGAAATTAGTATCTTGAAAATGATAACATAAAAATAAGAAGTATTTCCCTTCAAGTCAGGAAACAAGATAAATATGCCTACTGTAACCATTATTATTAAGCATTTTTTTGGAATTTAAAGAAAGGCAATAAGGTAAGAAAATTAAATGAGAGGCATAAACATTGGAAGAGAGGAAAAGATACATTTTTGCAGAAGATAATCGCCTACCTGGAAAAACTATAACATAAGAAAAATCAAATATGCTATAGAGTAAAATAAGGTCCATATGATTTAAAAACAGAAAAAGATATGGGGCACCTTAGTGGTTCAGTCAGTTAAGCAGCTCAGGTCATGATCCCAGGGCCCTGGGATCCAACCCCACATCAGGCTCCCTGCTCAGTGGGGAGTCAGCTTCTCCCTCTCCCTTTGCCCTTCCCCCTGCTCGTGCTTGCTCTCTCTCTCTCTCAAGTAAATAAATAAAATCTTGAAAAGACAGAAAAAATAAGAGTCAGAAAAAGTGTGTACAAGCATACACACACACACACACACACACAGAGTCTTGGTGTAAGTTATATCCTGACATAAAAAGGGAAAACATTGATTAATTTGATTTTATTTTTAAATTTATTTTATTTATATTTTTTAAAGATTTTATTAATTAATTAATTAATTAATTTGACAGAGACAGCAAGAGAGAGAACAGAAGCAGGGGGAGCGTGAGAGAGAGAAGCAGGCTTCCCGCAGAGCAGGGAGCCCGATGTGGGGCTCGATTCCAGGACCCTGGGATCATGACCTGAGCCAAAAGCAGACACTTAACTGAACCAACCAGGTGCCCCAATTGATTTGATTATAATAATACTTCTACATAGCAGAGAACACAATAAATAAAACTGACAGGCACATGATAAATTGAGAAAAATATCTGAAACCCATCCTAAATATTAATTCCTTTGATAAAGAACTCTTGCAAATTGTTCAACACTTTCCTTCATTCAACAAATATTGACTGAGCACTTCTTCTGTGCCAGGCACTGTTGTAGGTGCTTGGAAACATAAATGAACAAGCAAACACAGCTCTCTGCAATGATAGAGCTTGCCTCCTCAGGTAATTTATTTTAAAAAATGCAAATACTGATAAAAAATGAAAAAATCTTGACTTCCATTAGTAATTACAGAAATGTGAATAAAATGTTTTAATTTTTCACTCTTTACATCAGTAGAAATGTTTAAAAAGTTAGTTATATTCAGTATTGTCAAGAGTATGGGAAACATGTACTCTTATATTCCTTCTGAAACTTTCTGGAAGGCTATTTGGCAGTCTTAAGAAGGAGGACTAGCAATTCCCCTTCTAGGAATTTATACCAAGTAAATAAATAGATAATTACAAAAACAACTTAACTACAAGGATATTTATTGCAGAGCTATTTATAAGAGCAGAAAAGTTGGAAATGATCTAATTTGATATACACACATGATGGCCTGACCCATAAGAAGTTGTAGAAGAATATGTAATAATACAGAAATATTGTTAAGTGAAAATGCAGACTGAATAGTTCAATTTTAAATGAAAGAAGTGTATATGTACTGCCTAGAAAGTTGGAAAGATAGACATTGAAGTATTATTATTATTATCTTAGTGGTACAATTTTAAGTGTTTTCAATTTTCTCGTGATTTAGGTGGTACGGATTTTTTTCAATTTAAAAAAGAGTATTGTTTTTCTTTAAAGCTAATGTATGGAGTAAAGGTACCCGTTACGCCTTTGTGGTTTCATATTTTGTGGGATCTATTATTGCAGATACACCCCCCAGGTGGTCCCTTAAACCCTGAGGAATTCTCTTAGGCCTGACGAAAGGCTGCCAAGAGAGACAGTCTCTGACCAGGCATCAGGGTAAAGCAGGTGAGGTGAGTTGAATAAGTGTGGTGTTGGATCCCATATTTACTTACATTTTTGATATTTTGTTTTTTGTGGATTTTTTGCATTTGTTTTGGCTTTTAAAATATTTTAAATATGAGTTTCTTGAATGCGGATTCTTTGGCACCCCCGACCCCTAAATTTTGCCACCGGGGGTGAGTGAGGCCCTGCTCCCTGGGAGCCCTCTGCACACCCCCATGCTCCACAAACAGCATTCCTACCTGTCTTGCTTCGGCCTGCCATCCAGCAGCTGCTGCTCCCTCCTGGCCACCTTGGACCAAACACTGGTGCTCTGAGTGGAGTGAGGGATGGCAGCAGGCCTGGCCATTCAGGGGGCACTTCCTTTAGCCTGGCCTCCATGCCAACATGGCCCAAATCCTCACTATAGCCTGACAGGTTGGGGAGCAGAGATCCTCTGTGTCCCTCATGATCATTCTTTCCTCTCAGTAGCAGACTTTCCTAATTGCAGCAGGGCACATGACTATCCAGAGTGAAGACCCCATTTCCCACGCGCTCTCGCAGCCATGTGTGGCCCTGGGATTAAGCTCAGGGCAAAAGAAAGTTAGGGGCCGTGTCCATAAAGCAGAAGGCCATTCCCTTCTTCTCTCTTGGCCTGCTTCTTCTGTGAGGAATGTGAGTGTGAGGACTGGGGCTGCAGCATCCATCTTGGGCTAGAATGGAAGCCACCACTGAAGACTGTGGAGCAACTAGGTGGAAGGCGGCCTGCTTCATTGTGTGGAGTCTCCACGACAGGACTGGACTGCTGTGTTATATGGGAGAGAGATAGACTTCTATCTCATTCAAACTACTGTTATCTTAGGTTTCCAGGTACTTGGAGATCAACCTAATCTTCATTTACTCTGATAGATGTTATTATTAAGTCCCCTTTGTAGATGAAGGAACTAGACTCAGAGAAGTTAAGCACCTTTTACAAGTTTGCACAGCCAAGTGACAGATCAGAATCTGAAATGAGGGTGTCTGACTCCAATGCCCTAGCTCTTGATCCAATGCTGTTAAAGTCCCCTGCTCCAGGAAGATTTCCAACTCTGAACAGAGGGCTTAAAACCCTAGATTTCAGAGGCTCATTCCTATGCTTTCTTCAGCCAAAGTCCTAAACCCTTCTGGGGCTTCAGGAGTTGAAAATGGCTTAGCAGGAGAATAGGAAGAGAGAACAGGAGAACAGAAAGTCTTTGCCAATGTCTTCTCGGTTCCCTCCCTCTGTCACCACCCCGCCCTGTGACACCAGCCCACCCTGTGGCACAGCACTATTTACATGCCTCAGGCTTTGGGGATCATCCATCATTGTTTCCTAGGACAAAAATTACTCTGCTCTTCCAACAATGAGAGTGAGGGCGAGGGTGGCCCTGGGGGAGGCCTCCCATCTCTGCAAATGCTTCAAAAATCCCACCACCTTAACTTAGTCTCCTGGACACCCAGTCCCAGCCTTGGAACACCGTGCAGCCCGGTGGCATTTTGACATTGGATGTCTCTGCATTGTTGAAGTAACTCAGCACGTTGGCATGCGTTTATCCCCTCAGGTCAGGGCAATGCTAGAGGAAGTCCATCACCTCTACTTCTTCAGTAACTGATGTCTGATGCATCAGCTGAATGCACTTCAGGCTTATAAGCAGCCCCCCCCTCCCCCCGGCCCCAATCTACAGGCAGAAAAGCTTTCACCAACTCCCCTTCCCCCATGAGTGACCAGTGTCTGCCTTAATGCATCTGATGGCATCTTGCCTTGGTGGCCAGAGCGAGGACAGTCGCCAAGCAGGGATTGAAATCACATTTTTATTTACATTATTACTTTTCCACAGCTTGGTTTCTTGCAGGCTTTTGATCTATTAGGTTACATTGTGTAGTCCAGACTGAATATTTGAATTGCCTTACCTTTTCATCCAAGATCATCAAAGAACTTGATAAACCTGTATAATTCACCAAAATACCCATCTATGGTGTCGATATATTAGGTCTAAAAGTGAAACGCTGCTACATGTGTGCAGTGTAGAAGATAATTCATACCTTCTCAGGTGTAGACTTTGTTGGTGATTATTTGCTGAAGAGTAATCATTGTTATTTTAGGAAAGACCCGGAGTTTATCCAACTCATGTTAGAGCTGGATGAGTCTAGATTCCTATGGTAGAATTCAAGTGTGAAACCCAAACCTTCTTGTAAGGTAAACTCATATTATTGTTTACACATGTCCAGTCACAGCATTAATGAATGCAGATAAGACACGTATTTAGTCTTTATAATAGATGTGAAAATAGGATTATGGATCATTGCTCTACTTTATTGTTATTATTAGGTTGTATTTACTGTCACATTCTTTTTTTTTTTTTTTTTTTTTTTTTTTTAAAGTTTTTTTTTTTTTTTTTCAAAGGGGGGGANAGGGGGAAGCAGGCTCCCCGCCGAGCAGGGAGCCCGATGCGGGCCTCGATCCCAGGACCCTGAGATCATGACCTGAGCCGAAAGCAGAGGCTTTAACCCACTGAGCCACCCAGGCGCCCTTACTGTCACATTCTTTTGACAGCTTCTAAGGAGTAAATTTTAAGTGGGTTATAATCATTCTCAAAGTGCAAGCTGCCCCTTATCGTTCATGGCATTTCTCCTCTGCGCATTGATAAAAGAAATGGAAACATGAGGAATCAAAGCAGAATTGGAGGGATTTTTTAGGACAGAAATTCTGATTCATTCCTTGTAGTTCTCACATATTACCAGACAACCAGGAAGTAATGATCCACTGGTTTTTTATTTTGATGAATAAGATGGGCAGTTTTCTGGCACAATAGCTTAGTTTTGGAAGAGCAGCCCAAAATATACTACTAGCCAAAATATTTTCTAATTTCCCTTGTGCTTTCTTCTTTGACTTATTGATTATTTAGGGGTGTGTAAAGTTCCACATATTTTTTAATTCCTCCAAATCTTCCTGTTATTCCTCTATATTTTCATTCCATTAGATCAGAAAACCTACTTTGTGTGGTTCAATCATTTAAAATTTATTGAGACTTATTTTATGGCCTAATGTATGGTGTCTCATGGAGAATTTTCTTATTTATATTGAGAAGAATGTATAGTCTGTTGTTAATGGTTGGAGTGTTCCATGGATGTCTGTTAAGCCCGTTTGGCTTGTAATGTTGTTCAAGTCTTCTGTTTGCTTTCTATTCTTAATAGAAAGTTGGGTATCAAAGTCTCCAACTATTATTGTTGGATTGTCTATTTATGCTTCAATTTTGACAATTTTTACTTCTATATTTTGGGATTCTGTTGTTGGGTGCCTCTATGTTTGTAATTGTCATGTCTTCTTGATGGATTTATCTTTTTATCATTGTGAAATGTTCTTCTCTGTCTCTGAGAACAATTTTGAATTAAAATCCATTTTATCTGATATTAGGATAGCCACTCCAGCAATCTTTTGGTTAGTGTTTGCACAGTATAATTTTTTCCATCCTTCTACGTTCAAACTATTTGTGTCTTTGAGTCTAGAGTGTTTCTCTTGTAGACAGAATATAGTTGCATGATATTTTTTGTCCATTTTGCCAATTTCTGCCTTTTAATTGGTACTTTCAGAGTCCTAAAGAAGACTTCCTCCAGCTGGGGAAGATCAGGGAGAGCGTGTGTAAAAGTAGGATTTTAGTGGGAGATTGAAGAATGAGGACAACTCTGTGGAAAAGATCAGACTTCAAAAGCTGTTTAGACATTTTTACTTTAATTACTTAAAAAGTAAACTTTGAGATGGAAGATGAAGGGTGTGGGAAAGCAGAGGTCTAACCTAGAGTTAGCTAGAGTTTTTATGTAATCACCAAAAGATTATTTCACTATAAAGATTTATGTTAAAGTAAACAGAAGTAGTGGTACCTTTTGGAATTAGCTTCTCCAAATCAGCCTTAGGTTTAAATAATTTAGATGAACACAAGTGTTCATGGGTTAATTGTGGCTTCTTCCCCTGCAACTTCTTATGCTAGAAGGCTAACAACCAGAGCTTCAGAATATAACTGTATTTGGAGATAGGACCACTAAAGAGATAATTAAGGTAAAATGAGTTCATACGGATAGATGCTGGTCAACTATGGCAGCTGTCCTTGTAGGAAGAGATCAGTGCACAGATGTGTACCTGTATAGGGGAAACACTATGCAAAGACACAGAGAGATGGAGGCCAGCTGCAAGCCAAGGCGAGAGGCCTCAGAAGAAGCCAAACCTGCTGACTTCTAATCTTGGGCTTGATCTTGGACTGCTGGCCTCCAAAGCTGTGAGAAAATAAATTTCTGTTGTCTCAGCCACCCAGTCTGGGGTATTTTGTTATAGCAGCCCAAGCAAACTCATACAAAGGTATTACAGAGGCATAAAATACTAGAACTTAGCCTGGTGTTAAAGCTGGGAAACAGGTTCAGCCAGGCTGGGAAACAAGCATTTGCTTATTCCAAATCAATGTTTTCTTCTTCTTCTTTTTTCCCCCAAATCAATGTTTTCTTATATAATAGGAAGCTCAGGATTATCTTCCAAACAGTTTGAGTAAGTATAGTAATGTGTTCAACAAAAGAACCTTAGTCATATTCCAACAAACAATTGCTAGGATTGTGGTCTTATTGAACTAGTTTGACTTTCTATCCCATTGTCTGGGCACATGCAGACACACTCAGAGATCACCCTGGACTTCCCAGATAATGTATTCTCTGTGAGTGTCAAGATTGTTTTTATAATTGGATGTCATCTTTTGTTTTTTTTAAAGATTTTATTTATTTATTTATTTGACAGAGAGAGAGAGATCACAGGTAGGCAGAGAGGCAGGCAGAGAGAGAGGAGGAAGCAGGCTCTCCGCCGAGCAGAGAGCCCGATATGGGCCTCGATCCCAGGACCCTGAGATCATGACCTGAGCCGAAGGCAGAGGCTTTAACCCACTGAGCCACCCAGGCACCCAGATGTCATCTTTTGTAATGGCCAATGTTCCTAGCTGCAAAGCAACCAGAATTCATTACACATATTTAAGCAGGGGAAGGATTTATTGAAGGATATGAGGAAACTCACAGAATTGGGGGAAGGGCTAGTGGAAGCAGAGGGAAGCTCAGCTTCCAGAAGCAATACCCAAACCCTGCAGAGAGAATGGCCTGTCTGATGAGGAGACCATTAATTCTGTTGCTGCTGAGCACGAAGCACCTGAGATTCAATTCACTTCTCCTGTACCAGCTTCTTCCATCCTTTTTGAAGCCATTTCTGCAACAGGATCTTCTGGAAAGAAGTCTTTCCCAAGTGTTCCTGATTTGTAGACACTTGAGTCTCATGCTATGTTCTAGCTGCAAGGGAGGCGAGTAACTTCAGCTCTAACTTCTACACTGGGAGACACAGATAGGTCAGCTAATAAAGGGAGGTCTTTTAAAAGTTGATGGGCTGTCAAGAATATGACAAATGTCCACTGCAGGCCTGGAGTGCTTCTTTCCTACTACTACACTATGCTTTCTTCAATATCTAGGTCTCTAAGATGACACAATTCCTGTTTGACATATACATTGTGGTGATGAAGAAGGCTGAGAGTCAAGTATTTTCAATCAGATTCTCAACAAAGCCTTATATAAGATTTCCTACAGTCAACACATGTTGATCATTCATGGAACATTTAATAATAGTATTTGCTAATAAATGAATAAATGTCACGTAAAGTACTCTTTTTTCTTAATGACAACACCAAAAGCTCTTAGAATCCAAATTGTTGGATTGTGCTTCTAGCTCCTCATTTTTTTTTTAATTTTATTTTTATTCTTTGCCCAAGGGGTACAGGTCTGTGAATCATCAGGCTTACATCTTTCACAGCACTCACCAAAGCACAAACCCTCCCCAATGTCCATAACCCATCCACCCTATCCCTACCCTCCCACCCCCCAGTAACCCTCAGTTTGTTTTGTGAGATCAGGAGTCTCTTATGGTTTGTGTCCTTCCCCATCCCATCTTGTTTCATTATTTTTCCCTCCCTACCCNNNACCCCCCACGACCCCCCACCCTGCCCCTCAAGTTCCTCATATCGGAGAGATCATATGATAATTGTCTTTCTCTGATTGACTTATTTCGCTCAGCATAATACCCTCCAGTTCCATCCATGTCGTTGCAAACAGCAAGATTTCTTTTCTTTTGATCTAGCTCCTCATTTTAACACCTCTTAATGGTGTCTACCTTTTACGGTGGCAACTTTGTTTCCAAACAGCGACAATGGGACACATGATTCCACAAAGGATCCTGGTAATTGTTTTTTGGGAACAAGAAGCAAGCTGATAGATGATGCTCAGATATTAAAATTTTGATGGTTGATGAGGACAAGAGAGTATTTCAAGTCAGGACTCTTCCAGAAAAGTATGATATGGCTGTGGTACAGTGGGTATTGCATTTGCTTCAAGGAGAAGTTTTACAAACATTAGTTAATTGATTCATGCATTCAATGTTCTAGTTTAACAAACGTTTCTTGAGCACCTACTATAGGCCAGACACTGAACTAGGCCCTTACATTATGTTCCACAAAAAACTTTGCAGTTCAATAGCATGAGAGGTAGGTAAGCAAAACAATAAAACTTAGAAGTTTTAGGACAGTAATTTACAAGTGTGCTTAACCACACACTGCATTACAATTACACAACAAAAAGTAAATATAGCTCTTCCTTTCTTAAATGCAGAGTAATGACAAAGAAGTCGTATATTAGTATCTCGTCCCCAGTGAATGCAGATCTCTATTGAGAGTGTCTTGAAATCTGCTACATTTGCTCTCCTGTTTAAAGATTTAATTTCACTTTGCAAGCAGTAAAACGTCAATATGCACATAGAGTCCACGAGATAGAAGATTTCACATAAATACAAAGGGAAATAACATGACTACATTAGCTTGTGTACAGAACAGACTTATAATGAGAATCTCTTAATTCATTTCGTTTCTCATTCTCTCTCAAGCATCTAATCATTTGCAAGGTATTTCAAAACAAAACCACTTATACTCTAAAATCTTCTGTGAAATCTTTGAGACCCCTCTTCACAATTCCTCCTGAATTTTATTTCTCTGCCAAGGGAAGCAGGCATCACTTTATTTGATGGTGCATTGATTGTTTGTTTGTTTGTTTTCTGTCTCCTGCCCTACACTGTGTGTTCTTTTCTATACTTGGCACCCAGGACCCAGAAGATGAGCATTCATCTAAGAATCAATGCACATATAATGGAATAAATGAATGCCCCTGCTGGCCCCCCCCCCATCAACCAGCAAAGCATGAAGAACAGTTCTCTAGTTGGCCTACAAGTATAGGAATTAGGCAGCCTTGGTTGGAATCTGCCTCTGCTACTTACTTGTTGGTTTCTGGAATTTGAGCAACTCCTAGCATCTTTCTTGGCCTCAGTAGTTACATCTGTAAAATGAGAATAATTAATAGAATACATCCCACAAGCTTGTGGTGAGAATGAAGTGGGACAATATGTGTAAAAGATACAGCACATACTCTGCAAACTGCCAGACCTGTGTTCGATCCCTAAGTGGTGGAAAGAGTCATCGCAATTGGTTTTCCGGTGGATAATGGCGTGTTTTCCGGCAGCAGGCACCCTCACCTTTAGGGACACTGAACTTTCTGGGTGGAACACATATTTGGCTCATGGATGCTACTTCCTTTGCCTCATGTTCCTTCATAATATAGAATCCACAGCTCTGCCTGCCCCAAATCAGAGTGCATCTTTGACCTTTGAGGAGGTAGCCTTTTTTGTTACTGCTATAGCTCAAAATTCTTCTTTCTCTGCCTCTCACTGCCCCGGAAGGGTACGTAATAAAAAAAGGCCCCCAGCTTAATTTGAAAGCCCAGCCTCCTAATTCATCCTGAAACATAGAAATCTGATAAACTGGCTTCATTAAATTAAGAGCCCAATATCACTACACCACAAAGTTCGGGGAGTAGAGGAAGTGTGTGCTGGTCAGGCGGACAGTGAGGAATGGCAGAATAGGCCCCCACCTCTACCCCAAACACAAACACACACGCTGTCTTAAAATAGCCAGGATTATTTTTTCTGTTTCTTCTCAGCTAGATGCTGCTTCTGAAATTGGACCAAGTGGAAAAACACAAAGCCCTTCAGATTTGTCCAATTTTGTAGCATTAAATTGGGATGAAGCATGTGATGGGGGGGTGGGGGTAGTTTCATAATATAGTAAGTGGAACCTTTTAGCTTCAGTAAGTGAGTCTGACTCAGGAATGTAGGCGATTGTATCTCAAAAAAAATCAATATTAAGATGCACAATTGCTCCCCTGGTATCGAAAGAATTAGTTGATCTACATGCTAAATGACAAGCCTCTTGATAACAGGGATTATGTGACCTGCCTTTCCAGCCAGCGCTGCTGGGGACTGTCCCTTAAGTCCCTAAGGCAGAGTTAACCTAATTACAACAACAAAGACCAGGTCCATTTGAGGAGAAGGCAACTGTGGGGGTGGCGGGGGGTCGGAAGGTGATGGTGGGTGTGCAGGACCGTGTTGGGTCTTGTGTTAGCAGGGAGGGGCTTGTCTGGAACAAAAGCGTTTAGGTGGGGAGTTGCTGGAGAGTGAGGCCCAGAGGGGAGAGAGCCACTGCCAGAAGGGTGGACAGAGGTCACCTCTAAAACATGACTTAATCTCCACTTTGGCTCCGCAAACACTGCCACGCTGGCTCCCAGACTCCGGCCAGACTTGACAGAAGGAGTGAGCAAGGCTCCAGACGCTCAGACCCTCCGAGACCCTCCAGCCAGTCACAGGAGAGAGACAAGGGCCTGGGAAACACACGTGGGTCTCTGTGACCCAAGTCGTCTCCCTCCTATGTGAATCTTCCCCCCACCGCACCCCCTAGGTCAATAGGTTCCAAGAACGAGGCCCTCACGGCACATCCACCTGACCATGGCAAGAGAGAAAAATAAGGCTGCGGGCTGCACTTTTCAGGGAAATAAGCCTCTTTCATTTAGAAGACTGTCCTCTTTTCTGAGTTTATGTCCTGCTCCTGTCTTTGGTGATAAATATTCCCTTTTTAAAAAGTTTTGACTTTTTGAGTTGTTGGTGATAGTGGTTGGGAGGGTTTTTTGCTTTGGCTTGTGTTTGTTTTCAGTGCTCTTACCTGGTATGATAAGAAGTTTCCAGGGGTTCCAAAAATGTTTGTCTCTGAAATTTTGTCAGGCTTGAAAAACAAAAATCTATGAGACTATTTTGTTAAACAGACTTCTTAGTAAAGGTTTGTTGAAATTTTACCCTCATAGTTTCTTTATTTTATGGAGAAAAATGAACCCAAATAATCTTTGTTCCTAGTTTCTGTATATTCCCCATCTTATGGCTCCCAAGGTGAAAGGTGCCCTCAGTACTCTGGAATTCTAAGGCAATGAGACATTCATTAGGTCAGTAGGTTTTTTGAAAGCAGAAGGACCTTTTTATGTAATCAGGCCACTCAGAACTTCAGTGTGTCAGACTAAACTGATTGGGGAGCAAGGTGGGCTCCCAGACCTGCCTCTAGGACTCCTCTTCAAGTGCCCTCTAGGGAGCCTGTGTCCCTCATGTGTCCCTGAGCCATGGGCGTACACAGACAAGTACACTGTCGACCTGCCCATTTCTGGACCAGTGCGAGAGGCCCTCCTTTTCTCTCCCTGACTTTTCGTGATACTGAGAGACTGAACGGACCCATCACTTAAAAATAAGATTTCAAACCCTAAAAAGCTGAGTGTACGTGAGGCAAACCTTCCCAAGCCCAGGGCAGTGGAGATGCTGGGTGACTTAGTATGATTTATTTGAGGGGACCTTCTTGCTTATGCAGGGGAGCATAGGTTGTGCCCAGGAAAATAGCTCAAAGGTCTGTTGATATTGTCACTCAAAGTGGGAAATGAAGGAATGTTGCTGGGGCAGGTGGTAGGTGATGGAGAGGAAGGGGTTTCAATTATCCACCTGCCAGTTCTATTGGTAAACACTAATGGTCTAACCTGAAAAGAAATTAGAAAAATACATGAGGAGGCCTTAATAACGGTAAAAGATCTTGATTTTTTATTCTTCTTGCCCGAAGCTCTCACACAAATTTCTGAGTTTCTTAGAGATAGCCAATGTATAAATAATACATCAATATAGTACTATTTTTATTCAAAATAATATGATGGTAATTGCTTTGTTTTCTTTCTTGGTAAGAACAACTTGTTGGTTTGTGTTAAGGGGAAGAAATTATGAACACTTTTGGATAAAAACCTAAAGCAAAAATTTTTAGGAATATTATCTATATCTGACTTCCTTGCTAAGTTCTGAGGACTGAATTCTAGAAGAAGTGACAGTTAACATCTGCTTAGCTTGAGTAAAGACTGTACTTGGAAGGCTTAACAATCTCTTCCCTTGACTTATTGAAATGCCAAGAAATTATTTCAAACTGATTTGCTTAGGCACGCACTTGGGTTTGGTTTTTAGAAAATGCTGCTTTTGTCTGAACAAGCCACTGTGATTGAATTTTGAAGGAGGTCATGGCTGAATGAATGAAAAGGGAAAAAGCAAAGGAGAGGGAATCCCCAAATCCCACTTTTTATTTAACTGTAATAAAATATACATGTACATTTAAACTATATTCACTAGTCACCTTGATTCTAATGTCAATTATTGAAAACTTGCATCTCCATTATTCTTGAGGTACCTAGCTGGAGAGAAAAGACTAACACAAAGGAACTGACTCAGAGCAACACTGTGATTGCATGCTAAGTTGGGTAGTCTGTCACAGCACGGTTGATATCTGTGTGGGCTGTGGTAGTCAGGAAGGCTCTGCAGAGAAATGGGTGTTGTGGTTTGATTTGATGAATGGAGAAAATCATGGACAGGAAAACACAAAAGAAGAAAACAGAAGTAAGAAAGACAGATGTGGTGCAGTGGCAAGGTTGAGTCAGAGTCTGACCCCAGCAGAGGATCTTGTTTGGGAGAGAGGAAAAATGAGGTTAGATGAGTAAAATGGGGCCAGATTATGGTGGGTCTTCACATCCAAGTCAGTGGCTTTTGGTATTTCTCCACTCCTTTGTCCAAGAAAGACACCACTTATCACTCATGGCGCTCCAGGTCCTCCTTCATGTAGGTCTCCAGGCAGCCACTGACAACTGATCAGCTTTGGTCTTCAAGATGAAATCTATTTTCTCTTCCCATCGCAGGCCTCTATCTTTAGACTTGATATTGGAAATGGGGAGCTACTGAGTGAAGAACAGAAGAATGAAGAAGACAAGAGTCCCCAAACCCTGGTTACCATTGATTTCAGCCTTTCTTAAACCAATTATGTTTTCAGCTGAGGTAGGCATGATGGGGAGAACACTGGGCTAGAAATCCAGTTCAGCCACTAACTTCCCTAGTCTGTGCCTCATTTTCCTCATCTGTAAAATGAAAGCACTGGACCAGGTAATGGGATAAGGTCTGTCCCAACACTGACCTTTTAAAATCCTACAGGTGCCAACAGGAAGGCAGCCCACTGAGCCTTGCTTGGGCCTCCTCTGAGCAGAAGCTGGATGGCAGTACAGACCAGGCCAGCCCTGGAGGGGGAGAGGGAGCTGAGGTTCTGGCTAACCCACCCACTAAATGAATAGCTTCTAGATAACTGAGAGTCACTGTCATTAGACACTGTTTGTGTTAGATGATCCAAATGGTATAGAACGTGGCTTAGGCGCCTTGAGGTCTCTCAGTAGGAAGCCGATGAAAGGCCACATCTGGAAACAGATTTCTCTAAGGATCAAGACTGGTGGAAAAAGTTTATATATCATTGTTTGCTTCCCTCTGGAGCACCATGGCTGGTCCTCAGCTTCATGTGGCCAGTTTGGCAGATGTCCCTATCCAAAGGGACTTCCCAACAAAGAAATCTTTCTCACTAATGATGGCCTCTGCTTCCCTGGTTGCCAGCTTCTTTGGCCTCTGAGAGATGCATTTGGTAGACGGGAGACACAGCAGGACACAGTCACAGTGCTATGCGAGAGGGCAGGAAACATGGCCTCCTTTGGGCACAGAACGGCATGCCCTGTAGCCATGAGGCAGGTTTGAGATCATTACACCATTTGCCATCTCAGTTTCAAGAGGTCAAGTCTTGGGAGTCAGCTTGCCAGCGGCTCAGGTTACACTTCCAGAATGCAGATAAGGCTGAGAGGCTTAGAGCCATGGTATTTGAATGTCTAGCTAGGCATTTTGCAGGCCTAGATTGGCTTAATTTATTAATTTGTTAGTGTTCAGGCAGGAACATGGCAAGATTTTGTGCTTCTTGAAAGGTGCCTTTTCACAAGCTCCCTACGTGCCTATTCAGGGGCTAAGTATGTGAGGCTGCATCTGAAGAATTCCTCATGGCAGGAATGATATCTGTCTTTCAATTGACTGGTTTGTAAAAAGACTCTTTGACTTGATGCTTAATAAAATGAACATCCGTTGTCTACTTTCACTTTTAAAATTCATCTTGGAAGTACATGGGTAGAGACAATAATGGGGAAAGCTATGTATTCCTTACTGACATTTTTGCATTTTAGGTCTGGGATGCCCAGGGGTCCCTGGCCAGAAATGAGGAGTGTGATTGAAAGGAGCTGGCCTTGTTTCTCTTCCTCTCTTGAGCCAGGTTTTGTTGCAGCCATTTATCCAACCATTAATCCATTTGTCTTTCCTTCTGTCCACCTATCCATCCATCCATCCATCCATCCATCCATCCATCCATCCACTTGTGTGTCCATCCATCCATTTACTTGTTCATTAGTTTAACAAGTATTGCCTGGGCCTCCTCTGTGCTTAGCACTGAGTTTACCATGGTGAACATGACAGACTCAACCTCTGCCTCCATGTCTACAAGCGCTGGGCTGAAGGGGGCCCATGTCTTAGGAGGGAGCCGTGTTGGTGGATACTCTTGAAGGTGCTGGGTTGGAGGCACAGCTGGTTCTCTGTAGGCAGGATGGACCCCGCCTGCATGCACACTGCTTGCACAGAGTCGCTGATCTTTTAAAAACCAAGGGAAATTTTCTTGTGGCCATGAATCTTTTGATTCTATCTTCAGGATTTTGTGTATATCTAAGTTGGGGCAGAGAAGAATGAACACAGTTGGAGTTGTGTTGACCCTGCTGTCTTTTGGTGGGATGGGGAGAGGCACTGGTTGGGAGCTGTACAGTTGGACACTCACTCCAACCTGCCCAAGCCCAAGCTTCTCCTCTTTTCCTCACCTGCAGATGATAATATTTGCTCTTCTGTGTTGTTGTTGTGGGGATTGTGGGAGATTAAGTGCACCAGGTACTTAGCACAGGGCCTGCCATCTTGTAAGCCCCCACAAACAGCAGCTTTCATTCTTATTTAACCTAAGAGTGAGTGGAGACAGAGCTTTTTGGCTTCCATTGAGGGTTGCTAGTGGCTGTTAGTAACTAAGATTTGGACGTTATGCATTATACATTTCGTAGCAAAAATGGATTTCCTTACCATGCTTTCACATAATAACAAGCAACCAAGGTAGGGTTTTAAGCTAAGTAATGATTATCTTTCACATAATAACTTATAGACAGGACCCAGTTATTCTGTAATGGACATTAGCATTCTGTGTGTTGTGTGTGTGTGAATGCACACGTGTGAGTATTTCTGTGTATAAATATGACTCAGTTCCTTTTAAAATTTTACCTAAAACACCACTGAATTATATCTGAGTGGTCAAAAGTAGTATTGCTTCTGAGCACAAGGAGGGGGAAAGGTAAGGAAGGAATAGAAGAGTTTTCTCCTTGTGGACCCATGAACTGCGCAGCTCTGGAAGAGAACAGGGGTGCTTGGAAGCAGAGGAGAGCCAATGGCTGTGTCCGCCATGCAGAAAAGACACAGGTGTGGCCTGCTTCAGGCAGAGTGGTTTCTGCTGCTCCAGGGCCTAGTTTCCATCCTGCCGTGGGTAGCATTTCCCCTGAGAGGCAGACACTCCACCCCACAGGCCAGACGTCAGTGCATGGAGCCCCCTCCCCACCTGCACGAATTTCAGGGACAGTATGAGATGGTCTTCATTTTGTGAGAAGCCCCGAAGCCCCCCAGAGGTCGAGGGGCTGGAAAGTGAGCCTGTGTGTGGCTCCCTGCGGGTCCCCAGCTGGACAGTGCCCTGAGCCAGCCTTCTCCCACCGCCTCAGTGGTGGCCTCCTTGACCTGCTTCTTCCTTTCTTCCTTGCTTTCCTCCTAGCCCTCAAAACCCCTGAGTAGTTAGCATTTTACTCTGGATGTCTCCCACAGTGTGACTATATTAATTTCCCATTGCTACTGTAACAAATTGCCACAAAATTAGTGGATTAGAACAACACACATATATTATAGTTTCCATGGGTCAAAAGTATGGACATGGATTAGTTGGGCCTTCTGCCTGGGGTCTCACAACCCAGCAATCAAGGTGTTGACTGAGCTATATTCTCATCTGAAGGCTTGACTAGGAAAGAATCCACTTCCAGGCCCATTCATGTTGTTGGGCAGAATTCATTTCCTTGCAACTGTAGGACTAAGGGACCTGGCTTCTTGCTGGCTGTCAGAGGAAGACCATTCTCAACTCCTAGAGGCTGCCTGTAATCCCTTCACATGGCCACTGACTTCATCAAACCAGCAAGGAGAATCTCCAGCCAGTAGATTCCATTAGCAAGACAGTCTTTTATAATATAACATAGGCATAGGAGTGACAGGCATCACCTCTGCCATATTCTGTTGGTTAGAAGCAAGTCACAGGTCCTGCCCACACCCAAAGGGACAATATATAGGTATGAACACTAGGGGTTGAGGATCATGGAAACCACTTTAAAAGTCTGTCCACCACTGTAGACTCCATATTTTTTTTCATTTTTCAGAAGGTGTTTTAATGGCAAGAACAGTTGTAAACTCTCAGCTACTGCCTCAAACCGGGTCCTTTCTAGATGAACTCCTCACCTATTCCTGGCCTCTCTTCCTCAGGGCCTGGTCCTCAGCCTCACTTCTCATGCCTTATCCTCCACAGACAGCCTCAGCCACCCTTCCAGCACCGTCTCCATGCTGGTCACCTGCACACAAGACCTCTGACATAACCTTCAAGTCTCCCTTCCTCCCTCAGTCCTACAGTTACCTCCAAGTCCTGTCACTATCAGTTCCTGATTATCTCTCCAATAAACCTGCTCTTCTTTCTTTTCTGAGACCAGCTTAGTCTAATTGTTGCTTATCATTCGTTAGAACTAGTATGGTAACCCCCAGCCAATTTCTCTGCCCCACTGTCACCCCGTCAAATGCATTCTCACGTCCCCACCATCATCTCCCTCCCACACTCTTCTAGCAAATCCAAAACAGTAATTGTTTTTCTTCTACACCAGGCTTTGCTCACCCTCCTCTGTTTCTCCATAATGCTCTTCTCCCACCCAGTCCCTGCCATTTTACCTGTGTGGAAAACTACTCATCCCTCAAAATCTAGCCAGGATCCAGCAAGCTTTTCCTGACTACAGACAGGATAATTTACTCCCCTACCTCTGTCTTTCGACTTATTCTGCTTATTTTTTGTTTGTGTTTTTATTTTGCTTCTGTTTTATAGTCACATACCTAAATGCACCGTGCCTTGCATTTTTGACATGTTGACTGTTCTCTGCTACTATGCTTGAGGAAAGCACGGGTCACTGATTCATCCTCATCTTCATAGCATCAGGCACAGTGATCCAATGCATAGTTATCAATAAGTATTATTGAGTATAACTAGTACTTTTAAATTATTTGGCTAGTTTGGGAAATTTGTCAAATCCCACATAATATAGTGACTTTTAAATTTGGTTTTAGGCTTTTAACCTTCAGCATTTTGGAATTCAGTTATCTATTTGATGCAGTGTTTTTTCTACCTTCTCTCCCCTGATCTTTCCTCAGCTAGTTTTCAATGACCAATTATGATTTTAATTATTATTATTATGCTATATTATCAATTCCATGTGATATAATTAATTATATTATGTATTATTATTTTCAATTTTTATTCATTCTCTTCCATAGAGCTCAACAGGAATGAAGAAACCAGCTACATGTTTTTCAGTCTGGAGCTTTTATCGTTTTTCTTTCCAAGGACTATCTCAATCCTGTGACCACAGAAAGCATTCCACAGTAAAGAACACATTTTCAAACAGGCATTCCGCTCGAAAAGCCAAGCATTCAGAGATTTCCAAGTCCTGACATTTTTCTTCCCTTCCCCAAACAAGTGGGTCCTCCCAGAAAGAAGTGTCTTCGCCTCATTGGCCCTCCTATGATGCCATCAACTCTTGCTTCCTTGCAGCCACAGGGCATTGTGGCCCGGAAGCACCACCTAAGCAGGAACTGCCTGGCTCCACGGTAAGGACCGGTGCCCGGGAGGGTGGGGAGGGCACCCCCCGAGGTGCTGTGCATGGCAGCCTGGTTCAGCGTGGGTTCTGGAGCCCGGCTCTTCACCTGAAATCCTAGCTCCATTATTTATACTCACGTGACCGGGAGCCAGGTATTCAGCCCCTCTGAGCCTCCGTTTCCTCTTCTGTAAGATGGGGCTAATACTAACCATCTTCATGTGGTCATAGTGAGAGTATAATCATACGATGCACATAAGACCCTTAGGATGGAGTCCTTCACATCCCGACATTATAAGCATTCAACCAACTTTTACTACTATCATTACTTCAGAACTTAATTTCCACTTTTTTGAAAGAACATCAAATGAGGTTTTCATATTTGCTGGAATTGGCACTCCTCAGTTTCAAGATATGAATTTTTAGAAGGGGATCAAGATGAGAAAAAGAATCAGCTGGTCTAATATGACTTTTTCTGGGGGAAAAAAAGTTGTTAATTCTGCTTTGCTTTTCTGTGTCTTTCATCTGCATCATTTTTCTTTTCTAACAGAATGAGCAGTATCTCCTGCTTCTGCTATTCCTTAAAAACAACAACAACAACACAACAACAAATGAACACTCTCCCAGAATCCTATATATTTTTCTGAATTAAAAGATCCTTTCTACCTTCTTATGCTGGATTATTTCTTGACTTAGATTAGCCTCTTCAAGCATAGATTAAATCCTTCCATCTGCTGTAGAGGTTTGATGTTTGTTTTGACCTTGTTCTTTCCTGGACAGCGTTAGGATGATCTTGATTGGTTGATTTGGGTTTCTCCTTCCATAAGGTCCCGTGTAGGGACAGCTGTGGGAAGAGGTCAGAGTTGTGGACGTGTGTTTGCGTCTGAGCTGAGGTGTGGGGATGAGGACACTCTGACAGTGTGCTGTGTGGCAGGAAGAGGCAGGAGGAAGTTGAAAGGACACACCAAGAAAGAGTCCCTTAGAGATAGAGCCAGGGAGCAGTGCTGATAGGTGGATGATTGAGTGTGTCGGGCCATTTCGGACACTCTCCACTCACCTCCTGTTCCCAGGAGGAAGCAGCTTGGGGAAGGGGCCTAACTCTCACGGAGGACCCAATCCACCAACCGTGTGCCTGGTGCAGGACAGGGCACATTCGTGGACTTTATCTCCCTCCTCAACCCTGAGAAGTTCATGGTATTATCCTTACTTCGTAAATGAGGAAGTTGTGACTCTTCAAAAATTGCACTACTATTAAGGGTCAGAAATGGGTTCCAACACAGGTCAGACAGCAGAGTCTGTATTCCTGTATGATGGAGTCCTTGTAGCTGAAATAAAATGTTTAAAGCTCATGTACCATTCAATGCAGGAGACACTCAAGTGTGGCAGCATGTATACA
Source organism: Ailurus styani (assembly GCA_002007465.1). Taxonomy (NCBI): domain Eukaryota; kingdom Metazoa; phylum Chordata; class Mammalia; order Carnivora; family Ailuridae; genus Ailurus; species Ailurus styani. The sequence goes on along the minus strand of LNAC01000397.1, from coordinate 507,549 downwards.
TGGTGATCCTCTTCCTGGAGTCTTGAGACTGTCACTCCCACTGCTCACCAAGATAATTTCCTGAGTACTACATAGTTGTTAAAGGAGTTTAAAAAGATCTGTTAGGCAACTTTTCCAAGGAAATGCTAATGAACTAAAATGATTTGGGAGAAGGGTAAGCAGATGTCAAAAGAGACCACCAAAGAGCCGAGAAGCCTGATGAAATCTGGAAGGATTCTGACAAGTATGAGAAGGGGAATGGGGACAGATTCAGATGTAGGAAGCCACAGGCAGTACCAACACCTATCAGAGAGGTATAATTGCCTATGCTTCTGATCCTTTCCTTTAAAGTCAGACTCTCTTAAGATGTTGTATGGAAAAAAAAAGTGTTCTGTGAAAAAGGGACAGAGAACATTCCTCAGTAGGTTTTCTTTATTCTTCACTTTCAACTAGTGAAAGGAAGAAACAGGGGGACAGGCTAGTTTCACCTCTCGTGGTGTGTGTTGCTTGATCATGAAGCAGGGGCCTAGGTGATGACGTGGAAGAGGGCGTGTGGACACATGCCCCCTGCGTGAGCTGTGCACAGATCCCACAATGGCTTCTGTGGTGAAGGGAGCATCAAGGGTCCCTCAGTTGTCAGCAGAGAACAGTAAGCCTGGAAGCTCAGAATTTCCAGACAAATCTCTCACTCATATTTTAAAAAGCCCATTACATTGGTTTTAGCAACTGGCTAAGTTCAGATAATCTCTGTTTTATGTGGCAGCTTTGAATCATGCATATATTTCTATTGATGATGGAGTCTATTTTTAGCATGACCAAAATGACCAAAGACGCTGTGTGTCCATCATGACCAAGAAGCTAAAAGCTTGTAGAAGTGTTGATATTTCTGCTCTCAAACTCATGACTGACTTACTTAGCTGCTTTATTCAGGGCTCTTAGCAAAATGAAAGGGTGTTAAAAAGAATCCATCAATGAGTCCCAGGACAAAGTTTTATCAGCAAACACAATTTTGAAGTACTAACTGTTCACAAATCAGATGACAATCATAATTTAAACTTCTTTGGGATTGTTAAGGGATGTGTCAACAGAGACACAATCTATGCTGTAATCAACTCGAGTCAGCTAATGAACATGAGCTACAACATTCATTCCTTCATTCAACATGTATTTGTTGCAATATTTAACAATTTAAAAGTCCTCATAATACCTTCTCCCAAATTACAAAAGCACTAGAACCCAGCATAAATTGTTGCATTGAATTTTAAATAGATTTTCAGTGTAATTTATTGGAAAACTGGGATAACTTCATGGCCAATGTTTGTCACCATATTACCAGCACCTAACACATATTGGGAATTCAATAAATGTGTTAAATTAAATTGAGTCTTTTTCAATTTAAACAGGATTCATTGTGTGTTTAAATTTATGTGCACAAAAGGCTTGCAAATACAGCCAGGAATTAATCACTTCTAAACTTTGTGTCAATGCCTTAAAAAGCTGCATTTAATTTCCAATTAAGAATATGAGAGAGGGAAAGCAATTTGACTAATGAGACAGGGCATCACAGCTTTTCTTTGGTTGACCAATGGATGTGACTTTGATTGAATTGTCTCTGCTGAATTAGTCTGTGACCTGCACAGACCAGAGTCTTACTGTCCTGGAGGACTGGCTGGTGTGGAAAGAATTAATAGGGAGAACATAAAATATCTGACCTCAAACACATTTTTAAAAATATGATGGTGTTGATAGTCCTTTTTGTTACGTTTTGGCCCTGTATCTTCTCTTTATACTTTTTTATGTTTTGAGGACTGAAATGGCCAAGTGATGATGACTCTTCATCAAAAACTGAGATTGTGCTGGCATTACACATATAGATTGCATTGTGAGCACTTCCATTGGATTCCAAATAATGTACATTAAGAGGTTTGCTGTCAAGTTTCCAGAGGGAGGTTGGAGATGGCAGGAAGCTCGTCTGTTTTAATTTGATTGATTAGTGACCTACATTCTAAATGCCATACCTCTAAAAACGTAGGAAATTATGCCTTCTCAGGTTATATATTACCAAGAAAACAGCTATGTTAGAAAGATATGAATAGTTATAAATTAATTAACCGTATTAATTGAGTTGTTACTGTGTTCAGCCCGTCACTGAGCATTTTATACATTAGATCCTCACAACCACCTTCTGAAGCAGGCATTGCTCTGGTTATCTATTGCTGTTCAACAAGTTACCCTAAATTCAGTGCCTTAAAAGAACCCCCCTGCCCCTCACTTTTTGTCCTTTTGCTTAAGGCCACTTCAAATGAGTTTCCATTGACCCACAACTGCAAAAATCTTGGGTGTGGATATGAACGCACCATGGAGGGGAAGGAGCTAAGAACAGACAATTAGTCATGGTGTTGAAAGCTAGCGGAGAAATGAATGCTGGGAGGACCAGGGAAGGAGTCAGGGAGAAGGTGTCCGGGAAGACTCCCCTGCAAATGCAGAACCAAATGTCGAAGAAGGACTGATGTTTGGCTGTCAAGAGGGAATGGGTCTCTAGACAGAGAAAGAGAATGTTCAAAGGGACAAAGAATTAGGAGCAGAGAGTTGGGACCACCCTCTGAGAGGGGGAGAAGACAGAGTGAGTTCTCAGAATGGACGGGAGTTGAGGCATGTGGGTACTGTTGGCCTCAGGGTCTGTGTCTGTAAAGTGATGATAACACATGACTTTTTGGTTTGTTTTAAAATGAGGATGAGAAATAATGTCTTTGAAGCCCCTGGCATCTAATAAATACAGAAAAAAACGACAGTTTTGCTATCCTGGAAGGGGGGCAGAAGATGAATACAGCAAGAATTATGGAGTCAATTAGAGGAAGCCCTCTCTCTGGACTTACTCCTCTAAGTCCGGATCCCATATTTGCAGACCCCATTCCGTTAATTCCTGAAAGTAATAATGGGAATCCATTATGGAAGTCCACTACGGGAGTCTAAGTGGAAATCATGCATTTGCTTATGATATTCATGCAGGCTCACGCAGCCATTTCAATTGGGAGATTTCCTGCCCTTAAAAGGGGACAGACAGTTTAGGAAACACTGCTAGGGACAACGTGAGAGGTATCACACATGATTTGCATTATGAGAAGATCACTTCTGCTTCTTTGCTCCTTCACTGAACAGCAGGGCTGCTGTTTGTAGAAGTGTGGTGGGGAGGGGAAGGCAGGGCCACAAGGGATATGGGATTGAGTGGCTGCCACATCCTCAGATGAAGGGAAAAGGATGGTGGTAGAATTTTGGGTTGGTTTAGAGTTATGAATAGACACTAGGAAAAGACATAATGTATCCTTTTTTTTTCTTTTTTTAGTCCGTTTCTTTCGGTTACATCAGTATGAGTTTGTCTTGATTCTGTAGACATATCCTGAAATGAATCCCATCTGTCCGTCTTGCTTGTTGGTGTTGGACAGCATTTTCTATCCTCTCGGGGGTCTGTGGGTGTTTTCCTGGGGATGCTGGGAGAGGCTGTCCGATTGTGCTAGCCAGCTACCATCTCACCCCAGCTCTTGTAGCCCCCTTCACTCGTCTTGAATCTCTTCGCTGAGAGTGATTTCCAGAGTAGATGTGCCACGGAATCAACCCGGGAGGATGACCGCCCAGCTCAGAGCTCAAGCCAGAGCTGGCAGAGTCGGCTCCTGATCGTAACCCTATCCAGTTTTCCCTCAGGAAGCTAAAAGCTTTGACCGGAGGAGTGAACCACCTATGGGCTGCAGCCATTCCTAGGCAATCCTTTTTTGCGCACGGCATTCGAGACCCCCAGATGCTTCTGGCCTGCTCCTGTGAGGACTAATCACGGACAGGAGGGGAGGGAGGGCCATGATGGATAGGATAGGTGGCTAAGGGTCAATGGGGCTTTCCATTCCAAACGTATCTTTGTTTTCCCTGAGACTAAAATACCCTTCAGGTAAACACTAAAATACTTACTATCCAATTCATGTTCTTTCGACTTCCTTCATGCATAGAAAAAGGTATTCCTTCTTTTCTTTCTCTTTCTTGCTTCTTCCCCCCC
>LNAC01000397.1:486961-503200 GCA_002007465.1 Ailurus styani | reverse complement strand
CCACTTCTCCCTCTCTCTTTCTTTCCTGTTTTGTTACCTGATTTCTCTCCTCTTAAAGAAAAAAGATAACTTTGGTGAAGGGCTGAAGAATGTGCCCCCTCCCCTATGTGTTTTCCACCCCACACTCTTGGCTCCTTGACCTGGACTCCATTCATTTGGGCACCATTTGTGGCTGAGAGAAAATGTGGAGTAATCCTCAGGTACTTAACCTTGATCCACCTGTAGGAACGGCCCCATTTGTGAAGAGGCCTGGAGAGATCTGCCAGCAGATAGGGCCCCGGCCGGGCTTCAAGTCTGTACAAGCACACCGCGCCCCGAGCGACTTCTCACTGGGAACCAAGAGGGCTGGCGAATGGAAGCAAAACCCTGTCCTCTTCTGCCTCCTTTTGAAAACAGTCCAAATCTCAACAGGCAAGCGAAACCGGGTAGTTTCAGTTCCTCTTTAGGCAGCTCCGGCAGCGGCCCCTGCCCATTGGCTTGCCGCTTTTACACAGAATCGTTGCTTTTCTCACTCAGGGGCTTGTGTGGATTTGTTCTGACAGGGACTCTGCTCTTCCGTGTCCGTGGCTGCTCAGCTACAGACCAGTGGGGTTTGAGAGGGTAAACCATGTGATTCACCCCCTGAGCTCCCTTCCTGGGGCCCAGTTCAGAGCCTGCCGTCCCCTCCTCCCAGCTTGGTTCTCGAGTTTGTAAAAGCAGCCCTGTCACCTGCCACCACGTGATCACGGGCAGGGCACTGGAACCGCTCTGGGCCCCCACGAGAATCTCCGGGTCGAGCGCCCGATGCCACGGAACCAAAGAACTGGTGACGAGCTCAGCCCAAGGGAGAGTCGGGTGGCCACGTGGTCTGCACCAGGGCACCTCCTCGCCCAGGGACCCCCCAGAGGGAGGCCGAGAAGCACCCACAGAGCATTCTGCCAAAGGCGGGACCCGCCGGAGGGGACCTTCCCCTTAGCAGGGCGCAGAGGACGGCTATGAAAGAGAAACCGCCAACTTCCAGATTATATGGAAGCCTGGGATTTTTCAAGTCCAGAGCTAGTTCTTTCTGGCAGAAGGTGCGGCCAGAGGGCAAAGCAGATCCTGGACTTGAAGGAAAGCCAGGCGGGCCTAGGGAAATTCAAGCCGGGAGTGTAATGGGGACACCGAGTAGTGGTTCTCAAAGAGGTAGACTCTGAGCAAACTGCCCACTCACGTCTTTTGGAAGGGCTTGGAAGGCAAAGTCGAAGTCCTGGTGAAATAGGAAAAACATCTCTCCCGCGACAGGGCAGATGAAACAGGGCAAGCGTCCTCGTATAAAAAGATCTGAGTGACCCCCTGGGTCGCAGCCTGTTTGAATGCTCAAGTCAGTTCTGCCATGGCACTCGGGTTTGAAAGCGTGAATCTGTCCAATGCAACTGAAATAAATACCAGGGCATAGTTCGAGCATCGCGTTCTGTCCACGAGCAGCGCTCGGCAAAGCAGACAACTGCCCCCAGCCGAAATGTGCTGTGCAGGGAGACACGGTCACGCACGCGCATGCGCGCCAGGCGCGGCTGCCCTCTGCGTGGGACGAAACACACCCCGCGTCCCATCATTCGACTTCCGGCCCACTTCCAGATAACCCTTCTGCCGCTTCACAGACTTCCCAGGCTGCAGCCCCTCTGCCAGCAGGCGGCAAGACCCCTTCAAAGAAAAACATCGTATTTTACACGGTATTTCTGTATCGCGGCCCCCGTGACGGGTGCAGCCGGGCTCCACGCTGAGCTCTGATGCCATCACAGGTAAGGCAGGACCCTGCGGGGCAGCTTACGAGTTCGTGGGGGTAGCTCCAAGTTTAGGAATCAAAGAACGCTGTAGCTACACATTTAAAGTACCTCTGATCTGAAAACTCACCAAGCAAGACTTGACCTTGCCTTGGTAAGACTGTTAGCAGCAGGGTCTGGATTTGTGACTCTTTACTGAGCACCAGGCCAGGCATCACGGGAGACACTTGGCACACAGCATTGCTGAACTTTGCAACAACCCCTGAAAGACCTCAGCATGCCTGTTTACAGGTCAGCAGACTGAGGCTCACAGGGACAAAGTGAGGAAACAAGCCCAGGGCCACCTGGCAACTAAGCTGTGGAGGCGGGAGTCAGACTCCTCCCCTCCCCCCATGCCCACGTGTCTCCCCCTTGGGGTGCACTGAGAAGACCTGGTTTGGGCCAGGTCTTCACTGCTTTTTGTCTTCACTGGTTTGCTACCAGCTTGTGAATGCACCCTCCCTACCCATCTGATGGTTTTGTTTGTTCTCTTCAACACACCTAGAAGAAGTCACAATGTGCGAGCAATACTGAGTTCTCATTGGAGCTTTACAGATCTGGGCCCCCACTAGAATCTCCAGGTCTAGCACCCGATGCCACGGAACCAAAGAATGGCTCCCAGCATCTGATGCCCGAGGGTGGTTCCCTTGGGGCCCTTTTCTCCTCTCCCTAACCTAAGGACTTCCCAAACTCAGCTTCCTCCTCTTTAAAACTGACAATGCGGGCCTACCTACAGGAGGAAAGTGTTGTAAAGCTCAAATGAGAACTCAGTATTGCTCGCACATTGTGACCTCTTCTAGGTGTGTTGAAGAGAACAAACAAAACCAGCTTCTGGAGTATGGCTCCACAAAACAAGCAAATGGGGAAGGGCCATCTTCTTCCTTACACATGCTCACACACACACCAAGCTGAGAGCATCCCTTTTGAGTTGAACGTTCTTCCTCTCAGAGTCATCCTTGATGCTTATTTAAGTCCAACCTTGCCCACGTGAATGTTGGGGAGATGAAGGCGTGTATAAAATAAGTGCTCTGAAGAAAAATAAAGTGGGGTAAGGAGGCAGAGGGTAAGGGAGGTGCTGGTTCTTGCTGGGTGGCCCAGGAAGGAAGACCTTTCTGAAGAGGGGCTGCCTGGGCTGAGACGCCATGAAGTGAAGGCCTCAGTGGTGCGCCATGTTGTTTTCTGGGGGAGAGTGTCAGGCAGAGGGAAGAGCAAGTTCTGGGTGCTGTGAGGGTTCAACAAGATTGTGCATACAAAACTCAACATGTAGCAAGCTCTGGATAACAGGAAATTTTCTAAACTAGAAATCTAGCCCAACACAGAACAATGATATATTTTTGAATAAAAATTTATGTGTGGGGTCCATTAAGGTGGAATAGCACACAGATGCATTTTTCTCATTACTCCCTCTTCAGATGGCATGTCTACGTATCTATATGGTTGGCTCAGTGTCACGATTTCATTCTTGGCTCTAGGCTGCTGCCACTTTACCTGCTTCTTCTAGAAAACATACCTACTATTTTTCAGGTATGTTCAGAACATCTTTTAAACATTTGGGGCCACCTTTAGTCTTGGCCTTCAACCCTTGGCTAAGAGAGTAATGTTGCCAACCAAAGTTCCCCACTTGAAGATGATCCATATATTTAATTTTTATCCCAGCCTATCCATTGGTTCTATGTGGCCATTCTATTGCAGGTCACAAATTGAATTTGTATGGATCGCAGAAAGCCTTTTAGAGAGAACAGTGGGCAGATTTGTGGGCGGGGAAGGGAGGGTTGATCTGTGATGAGTCTGACTTTGAATCTACCCTCTTCTTCACTCACTCTCTTCCTTCTCTTCACCCCCATTCCATGAGTGCTAGAGGTGAAATGCAAGGGGATTCTCTCTGTAGGGAGTATTTCATGAAGCAGGATGAATAGTCCAAGACGTAAAGTCAGAGAATCAAAAGGACATAACCTTTTGCTTTGGGTTATCATGGGCAATATGTAATGAAAAGGTCCAGAAATCTCTCCATCGCTCTCTTCTCTCCCCACCAACTCACATGGGTGAGAAAATCACGTTGGTTTACTCCCACACCAAACTTCCACGGTCCATGGGTCAGACCAAGTGTTTCATTGTGACTGCTCGGGGTGCTAGTGAGAACCGCGAAAAGGCAGCTGAGCAGAAGAGTGAGGCCTTGAGCTGAGAACTCCCTGGGGAGGGCAGTATCTTACCCCCCCCCCACGCCTCATCCTCCAGTACAGGAGACGCTAACAGCCAGCACCCCGCCCAGCAAGGTGGAAGTTTGATTTCATTACATCGCTCCCCATAGAGAAATTCTGGTGCCTGGGGCAAGACAGCATTTGTCATTTTGACACCTTTCCATTGCTTGTCAAATCCTAACAGCCCTCCTGGGCCTCTTCACATATCCTCCTTCTTCGAGGTAGCCTTGCCTCTGGTGGGAGTCTCCTGGCTAGACGTTGTTAGGAAGTATTGTCCCAGCAGCTCAGGTCCAGTTTCTGGAAAATGTTTGTAATTTTGTTAGGGAGCATAATGAGAAGAACACAGACGGTGTCATCTGTAGGAGTTTAAATCTCAGCTGCTCACCCTTCATTTCAGTGTAACAATTGGGCCTCAGTTTACCAATTTCATATGGGAGTGCAAAATGGAGAACATTGTAGCTGACCCTTAGTGTTGTCCTGAGGATCGAAGTCCAAGTCGGAGTTCTGCACATGGTCACTGTCCGTCTTCTTGAGATTCCAGTTTTTCTGCTGGTCCAGGTTCTCCGCTTGTCTGTTTCAGCAGATGGAAACCCTCTTTTAAAGAAGGCAGCTAGCCCAAGGTGCTATGCAGGGAAACAGCCCCTTCTTTCTCAGGAGAGATTGAGCCTTGCTCCAAAAGAGTATGTGGCAAGGGCCCCAGGAACACAGTTCATGGCTTCCCCCATGGATCCCGGGAAGACTTGCCAGATTTAGTCACAAGACACAAAACGAAACAAAAAGGACAATATTTGGGACATATTTAAAATTCAAATTTAACTGGGCATCCTGTGTTTGATTTAGTGGCTCAAATCCCAGAGGCTCTGATATAGCCTCACATTTGGTCTTTCGTGGTCTGTACATTAGTGTTTGTCTTCTTCATCCTAGCAAGATCAATAAAAATCCATTCTGGAAGAACTTCATAACATGGCATGTCTTGATGCCAAGTCTGGCTTCATTCCTCCCCAGCCTCGGGCTCATGAGCACAGGACCTAACCTCTCTGAACCCCAGTCTCCTTATTTAAACTCCCGGCCTGCCTACTGAGCAGAGTTGTTAGAGCAGCAAACAAGACGTAAGGCCTGATCCTTTTCATCATGTGGGTTGAGTCATTCATTAGGCATGGACCTTCTCTGGGCATGAGCACACACAGTTTTCCTCCATTTGTGGAGAGCTAGGCCATGTGAGGCACAAGTGGAAAATTTGCCAAGTCAAGACAGGTCGCAAGGATGAATTCTAATCCAAATAGCAAGGCTGTCATATGAAGGTTAATCGGATTGGTCTGACAGAAAGTTTACTTTTATGACACCATGTTGGTTGTCATCGCATTTAGGACAGCGTCTAGCACACAGTAGGCTCCCCATAACGTATCTGTTGAATGGATGAATGAATACATGAGTAAGACATGTCGCTCCATTCCCTGTTTCCTTCTCAGTGCTTGTAAAGTCATTTAGCATCATTTCTGTCTTGCCAGAAGTTTTCTGGTGTAGGAACCGAGCTCAAAGATGGCTTATTCTACCAGCTCGCTCTGGTTTGTCGCACTTCCCACCTGGCATGTCCCCGGGCAGTTCTCTTGTTGGCCTCCGGGTCACACGTCCTCAGACTGTGCGAGTCAGACCGCACCGATGAGCCGAAGCAAGCGTTGGCATCCCGCCTGCCCACGCCTCTTCTCTCTCTGGCGACCCCCCTTCCGTATCTTTCCCCTGGGCTTGCGACGTGGCTCCAGGAAGAGGACACAAGAGCACTTAGAAAGTTGTAAAACTTTGAAGGAAAGCCCATTCTTAGTTCTCATTTTCAGGTTACCTCACAGACTAAATGAGCCTTCCAGACCCAGCCTTGTGGAGAGGGGCAGCGGTCGCCTCTTCCTTTTTTCTTCCAGCTAATAAAGGGACAGTATCTCCCTTTACTCTCCTCTTGTGCCCCCTGAGAATTATATCTCATCCCCCCCCTGGCTTCGTTGCCGTCCTCCCTGGAAACAAGTCCATTTTACAATTTCTCAGCCACTTCGGCGTGTGTCTCCATTCCCGGAAAGCCCAAGGTTTACTCACTGGACTGCCTCCTGCCTCCTACATCTTTTTTTGGTGAGTGGTAACAATGCAAGAGCTTTGGGGAATTTTTTTCCTACAAGAACACCTGGCTGTCTCTGGGCCCCTATTTGACCCTTGATCTCCTTTCTGTGCAGGCTTTTCAGTGAATCCCGTAAGCCTGTTGAAATCCCCTTTCTTAAATCCATTTTCTTAATTTGACCACTTTTCCTTCTTTACTGATAGCTCTAAGCCTGATCAGCGGAGCATGCTGGTCCCACGGCACACTTTTGTTTTTATGTTCTGTCTTCCAAACCCCTACCCCCTGCATGAAAAGCCTCAAATTAGAAGGAGCACAAGGCTTTCCTTTCCACAAGCCTCAGAACAACTTCACCCTGGCTGCTTTTTAAGGAACTAGCCACAGAAAGTTCATTTGCTTTCGGTTGCTGTAAACCTCTCATGTGTGGGGGCAGAACTTTAGGTTCAAGGAAATCCACATCATTCACCAGATGATTTAATTTTGTTCCTAAAAGTCACAAGTAGCCCAAGAGATGATATCCTTGGATTTTAGATTTTTGGGTTTCCGTAGGAAGGACATGCTTATTTAAACACATTGCTGTCTCCCTTAAAGAAAAGCAGACACAAACTGCAACCCAAAAGTCTCGAGTTTGGTGCAAAATTACAATTTCGTAATTCAACAGTTTCCATCCTTGACAACAGAGTGGGCTGCCTGCCTGTGACCCCCCCCCCCAGTCTCCCTGTCACCCTCTCACACACACTCAACACCATATATTCACATGAGTCGCGCATAAAATGGTGCGGACACTGGGCGGCCGAAGCTCATACACCAGTCTGCTCTTTATGCATCTGACACTTGGCTATCTCAGGATGCGCCCCTTTTCTTAACCAGCCCCCCCGCCCCGCCCACCCCGGCCTCTGGAAGGCTTATTCTGAAAGCTGTACACACTTCACATGCAGCAATGCCTGGAAAGTTTACAGAGGGCTTGTCCTCACTGGAAGAAATCGATTTAGGAAGTGCAGAGCAATCCATACTTTGAGAGGCAAATCCCACCTGCATTTACATAATGTTCCATCACGCCGGAGCCAGGGCTCTGATTGCCAGGTTGGCACGTGGAGGACAAGTGAGTTAAGCTGAGGCCGTTGCCCAATATTTTTCATCAATACCAACACCGTCTCAGGGGTTTTAGTTCATTGAGTCTTTCCCACTTGGGTAAAATAGTCACAGTGGAATTTGAGGGGATAGTAAGTCTATGTTAAATTTTTCTGCAACTTTTTCAAAATAAACTATGTTTTCTATTTCTTCTGCAATTTTCTGCTGCTCATTTAGGGAAATCATGATTGCACTGAATAAGTCTTTCCACTGTTCTCCCTCCCCCCACCTCCCCTCACATCCTTCTCTTCAGTAAATTTCTCTTGCTTCACAGGTTAGGTATTTGAGATCACTTTATTACATTCCAGCACAAGAGTGCTATACAGTAGCTTGTCCATCAGGATATCGGGTATAATTTTACAGTATGAGAGTGCCCACTGCTCTACATGGGTGTCTCTGACTCCCCTCGCTCCCGAGGAGTCCGTGTCCTTCTTTGTTTCTACTTATACCTCATTCCTTTTTTTTTTTTTGTGAAATTTCATTGGACAAATATTTTATTCAAAAGAATAAATGCACCAAATCACAGTCTGCATCATGCAACTGCCTGTTTTTGATGAATTACAAGTTTTCGGTTTTTTTTTTTTTTAATTTTATTTTTATTATTTGCCCAAGGGGTACAGGTCTGTGAATCATCAGGCTTACATCTTTCACAGCATTCACCAAAGCACAAACCCTCCCCAATGTCCATAACCCATCCACCCTCACTCGGCATCAGAGAAATACCTCATTCCTTTTAACTTTTAACTACACGGAAGTGATGTGTAGTGGCAAGTTATTTCTCCTGATTTTCCAAGTCAGGAAACAGGACGAAGGAGGATTAGGTATTTTATCTAAACCCATCCAGGAAGTTGGTGGCACACAGTCTATGGGTGCTGATGTTTGGTGTGACACAAATAAGAACTTTGGTGGCTGTGCCCTTTCCTTTGCTGGGCACACCAGAAGCAAGTGTGCTCCACTGCGCATAAAGGAACACACCATAAGCAGCACGTGTGCCCTGAATGGGGGACAGACAGACCTGGCGTCTAGCCCGAGTGTGCCACCACCAAACTCTATGGCTTTGGGCAAAGTCTAATTTCTTTTTTTAAAGATTTTAAAATATTTATTCATTTAAGAGAGAGAGCACAAGCCGTGGGGAGGGGGAGAAGCGGGCTCCCCACTGAGCAAAAAGCTCAACGTGGGGTTCGATCCCAGGACCCTGGGATCATAACCTGGGCCAAAATCAAGAGTCAGCTGTTTAACCAACTGAGCCACACAGGCGTCCCTGAGCAAAATCTTTTAAGCTCTCTGGCCCAAATGCCATCTTCTTCTCCCCCTCGTCCCCGTCCCTCGCCTCCCCCTCCTCCTGCTTCCTCTTCTTGTTCTTCTTCATCTTCTTCTTCTCCTTTCTCCCCTCCTCCTCCTCCTCCTCCTCCTTCTTCTAGATTTAATTATTTATTTGAGAGTGAGAGAGAAAGAGTGAGAGAGTACAAGAGTGCAGGGGGCAGGGAGGGGCACAGGGAAGAGGGAAGGAGAATCTCAAGTGCAATTCAGGGTCTTGATTTCATGACCCATGAGATCATGACATGGCCCAAATCAAGGGTCAGGTGCTTGACTGACTGAGCCACTCAGGCACCCCTCAAGTGCCCTCTTCTATAAAGTAAGAGACTTGAAGACAAATGGCCTCCAACGTTATTTTCAGCTTACGCAATTTACTTTCTTATGATTCAAATGTGACAGAGTTTAAGTGGGTTCTGAGAAAGATGGCTGAATATCCACTTTGCTGGGGACAAAGCCTATTTACACATGACATCCCAAGTCCATCATGAATAGTAGCTTTTCTCATTCTCTAAAATGTCCCAGTTTGAACAATAGTTCAAATAAAACATAGTAGACGGACCCACACTTGCAGTGTAGTACCAGCAGAACCGCCAAAGCTGTCATTTGGGCTCCTGGCCTTCCCATGGCAGTGCGTTTTAAGGCCCACCCTTCTGAACAGTCAAAAAGGAATGTGGTGTGGGGCGCCTGGGTGCCTCAGTCAGTTAAGTGTCTAACTCCTGATTTCGGCTCAGGTCACCATCTTAGGGTCTAGGGTTTGGGTCTGTGCTGGGCTCCATGCTGGGTGTGGAGCCTACTTAAAAAAAAGAAAAAAAAATCTGGTGTGTCAAATATAAAATTGAAAGAGAAATCTATGTCATTTACTCAATCGTGTTTCTTGAGTATCTATTAAATCCTAAGGTATATTGAAGTATACATTGGTAGAGATGCATTTTTTGTATTCCCTGCTGCTGGCATCAGGGTCTTCGTGGGTTGACTCTTGACTTTGGCCACTTAGACTGAGAATAACTTGATCTCTTTATAAATGGAAGTTGGTGCCACAGAGCAGGCAATTTGCTTTGTTAAAAAAACCTACTAGACAGGAGTTTTCTTTAACTTCAAGGACAGGAGATTCTGGCCCATCTTTGGACAGACTCTATCCTCTGCTGAGCCATATTGTTTTAATTTCCCCCCAATGACTACATGGTAGTGCGTGGGTGAGGCAGTAATCTCATTGAGCGTTAATTGAGGACTGCAATATTTGGAAATTTCATCCACTCCAGTCCTAGACAGTGGTGTTTAAGTCTTTCTTTTGACCATGGAACATGGTCAGATGACTGCAAGCAAGTGGCCTGTGGCAACCATGCCGCCTTCCATTCCCCACAGGAATGGTAACATCAGGAAACATTTGTGGAATTGGGCTGCTCATCCAATACAGACATTCTCTCTTTCAAAACTCTGACAGGATGTCACGCTGTCTGTCTCCACAACACCTTCCCAGTGGGGAGAAGCTCATTCCCTCACAAGGCAGCCCAGTCCAATTTTGAATGTCTCTAGTTGTTGGGCCAGTTAACTCGAGGGCCTAGGCCCCAAAGTCTCGGAAAGTCACCTTGTAATAACTGAAGCCTTTGTACAACCAGCCTGCCTTTTCCAGGATTGCATGAGGAGTTCAGGACTCCTTCCTGTACCCACAGGGCAAGGAGGTGTGGGGGCTTTGTGTGTGTGAAGATACAGCCATCCATGTTCTCAAAAAAAGAAAAAAAAGCTCTGGGCATAAATCCAAAGGTAGAACAGAAAGATTTCTGAATAAACTGATATTTGAGGCCTTAGCGTAAAAGAGTGGATATCCAGCCAGGACCCCTGAAGGAAAATGCCTAGCAGCAGTCACTTTATTTTCCTTCTGTTTTCTTCTGGATGGATGTGATCTCTCTCCCGGTGCTCCCGGTGCTGAGTGACCTCCCCATGAACATCCTCTTCGAATGTTGCTTGGGATTGGACTCAACTCTCAGCCACAGGCCGATGCTGCTTCTGCCCTGGAAACATCCTACCACCATCCCTCATTGTAAGCCATGCTCCCAGGTTGTCTGGGAAGTTCTTGAGTAGACATTTAACTGTGACTAATATGTTGATTCACAAGTGGTAAGCAACTCCTTACCAAGGAGAAAGGCTGGCAGGAGTCTCTGAGGAGCTACAGAGCGATACACTGTGCCACAGGATGCCCCGAAGCCATTAACAAGCCCAGGCGACAGACACATGGTTCAAAGGCGAAAAGAGAACCTTAGGGAAATCAGCCATTAACATCAGAGAGGGTGCAAGAGCAAGTGTGATGTGGAAGGACTGGGCAGGGTTTAGCCCTCTTTTAAACTTCTCTTGTGTAGTCTCTGGGTCCGGACAAGTGCGGTCTAGTGCAACTGTCTACTGAATGTTTGGGGGCATTTTTGCTTGGCTCTGATGGCTAATAAGACAGAAGTCATGACATCTCAGCCTGGTCATGGCTTGTCAGATGGGTTCAGAATGTTTAGGACTTTCAAATATTAACTTGAAGAAAGCTTCATTCAACTCAAAAGTTGGCGTCCACCATGGAAAAGCAGGATAGATCATTTTAGAGTCTGCCTGACGAGATTGCATAAGGCCCTTCCTTCCTTATGTTCTAATGTTTAACATCACTGGCTCTTGGGAAGTTCTTCCTCATGTGAAACCCAAATTATTCCAATGGTGGTTTCAGTCTGATTCATTTTATTAGAGAAGAGAGGTGGGGTGATTGGCAAAAATCAGCAGACTGGGATAGTCTTGAATTCCTAAAATTTGTAGCTGTGTGATTTGGGACAAAATAATTAACCTCTAGGGGCCTTGGTTTCTACATCTTTCTACTGTGGATATACCAATGACCATCACTGAGGGCCATGGTGAGAATTACATAAGGTAAAGTCCAGGGGAGTTGCTAGTGCAATGCCTGCCATAGACTAGCTACTCAGTAAAGAGCAGTTAACTTGGAATCTCTTCTTGAGTGTTCGACACAAATGTCTATTAAATGAGCTCTGAGGTACATTGGATGGTAGGGGCTGGAGGTGGTTTCTTGGGATACGAGATAGAGACAAGGTACGGGACACTCAGGAAGCCTGCTCTCAGTGTCTGGTGGGTTGACCTCCATCTACCCACTCATTCTCTACAGCTCACAGAGACCCACAACTGCTGGGGCCCCGTGTCCCTGTCTTCCTTGGTTCCTCCATCTTTGTCTTGGTGTGGTTGCCCAAAGTCAGTCAGAAGAGGGCATCTGTGTGCCTCTGACCTGCCTGTGTGTTTCTTACTTCTATTTTCTTTAGGCTGATTCTGAGCTGGAAAAAGACATTTGGGGTCAATAATAGGGTATTGTCTATGAAAATAGTATACATAATTTGGGTCCGGAAAAAACAACATTTATGAACCATAATAGAATTTATACATTTCATCCCAAGAAGGTGCAAACCATTTCTCCCCCTGCCTATTTTTAGACACCCTCTCCTCTGGCAATGTAGGATGTGGCTGCACATTATTTTCTCTGAAACCTCCTACAGCACTTAAATGAATTAGATGATTTCATAGTTCTACAGGGTTTTGATTAAAAATGGATTTTAAAAAAAGTTCTGGGAATTCTCAACCTGCTGTTGCTTTAATGGCATATAAGAAGTTGAATTTGAAAGTGACCTCCCTGAAACTTTCACTGAGTGAAGGCAAAAAGGCTAAAAATAAAATAACCATGGGAAACACAGTACTTGTGAGGTGTTGTCAGTAAAAGAACAAAAGAGGGAAGCAAATGGTCACAGAGCATATAACACAGAATCTGATGTTTGCTGTAAAGAGAGGAGTTCTCAACACTAAACATTCCTTCCTCAAACATCACCGTTTCATAAATTATGATTTTATTTCCACAGCCATATCTTTCCTCCTGAAGCAACAGGGGGCCTCTGACAGTGCAATTTATTTTTGCACAGGACAGTATATCCTGTCCTGTCATGATATCATGTATCTTCAAGGACATGATGTCACACTTCAGAATCAATTTTTCTTAATGGGCATTTCAACAGCCCTTCCGTGGGGGGATAGCGTCTGAAGAACAGTGCGCGGTAGAGGGATTAGAAAGGAACCCTACCTCGTGGGGGTGAGAAATCTGCTTCTCCTCGGGCTCAGTCACACTGAGAACATTCTTTAAAGTCTTATTCTCGCTCAGATTCCCAGCTCATCCATCTGTGAAATGGTATAAAAAATTTTTGGAAAAAAAAAGACTTCTAAAAATTCTCCAGCTAGGGATCAGCCAACATTTTCTGTAAAGGTCCGGATAATGAATCCTTTCAGTTTTCAAGCTCAAGTCTGCCCCAGAGTAGCCATAACCCATATGTTAATGAATGGATGAGGTGTGCCAATAAAACTTTATTTATGGACACTGAAATTTGAATTTCATGTGTCACAAAATATTATTCCTTTTTTTTAATCTTTTCTAACCATTTTAAATGTAAATGTAATTTCTTAGCCGTACAGAAATAGGCTGTGGGCCAGATTTGGCCTGTGGTCTGTAGTTTGCTGACCCTTGCTCTAAGAAATGAACTTTTTGCATATCCGAAACTGCATTGACTACTTTTTTCAGCATAATTCTTGTGCAGTATGAACCACTCAGACTCTGGTTCCTCTCTCATAATGTTGCTAATGACCCAGTGAGCAATCATAAAGTTAGGGTAGGATTTTCTCTCTCTCTTGAGGCACGGGCACCCCCCTCAAGGAAGAGAAAAGTTGAGTGGGCATACACACACACAGGGCTTGGAAGACCCCAGAGCTCTACGTGTGCAGAAACCGTACGTATACATGGTAGGAAGGAAGATTCGGGTAAGAGAGAGGGCTCTTTTAAAAATTATCAGAAGCAGTTGAGTTATGCTCCCTCTGTTTAATAATCACAAAGCCAGACTTACAGCTCTTATCAAACCATTTCGGTGGGGTCTGCATCCTTTCACCAATTTCAACAAACTGTCCCGGCGAGGGGAAAGATTAGACTGTGTATGTTTACTCTCTGTGCAGCTATGGCTGTGTTCTCTTCAAGAGAATGAGATAGGGAAATAGCCGTTTACTCAGTCTGGTCTCTGATGGGTTCCGGTGACAGGAAAAGTTGGCAGTCTGTGCTCAGGTGAATGAAAGTGAAATTCTGCACCTTGGTATCCTTCCCTCTGGAGATGCAAATTCTTAAAAGGAGGGGGGTGAGGGGCAGCCCTGTGCTGTCTGCTTCAGTTGGAAGTTGTAGTTCGGGTGGCGGGGAGCAGAGGCCTGCAAAGCAGGGAGGCAGGGGAAGCCAGTGTGGACAGCATCCCGTGATACTCCAGCCGAAAGAGGCCCTTGCAACCTTCCTCTCCACCTGGAAGGGGACACGGAGATCAGAGGGAGGGCATGATTGCACAAGGCCGCCCAGGGACAGAGAACCAGAGGGTGACCAAAGGCCAAAAGGAGGCGGATAAGCCGAGGGCCCGACCAGCACTCTGGACTTGGAGGGTCAGAGACTGGCGCGAGCTCTCTGGGCCACTGATGGAGGCAACTCCTGACCCTTCTACTTGCCCACCGTGCCCAGTTCCAGTAGGCTCTCCCCAGACACCCTCCTGGGGCGAGCGCAGGGGTATGACGGTTGAGCCCAGTCCACAGCTGGGGCCGGTGTTTCACTCCCCGAGGCCCCCCGCTGGCCAGGGTGTGGCACCCACCAGAAGTCAAAGGGTTCACCCACACAACTTTCTGTAGAGGGATATTTTAGCAAAAATCTTGGGCTGAACCTTCCAGTGGAGACCCAGCCTTGACGAGAACAGGAAACTGGGGAAACACAGCCAGGGGAGGCTTGTGTTACTGCTCTGGGGGCTGGGATGAAACACAGCCTGATTCCAAGAGTTGGTCGCAGGCCTGTGTCCCCTACTCCTTCCTGTCCCCGGCGTGTGCCAGGGAAGAAACACAGGACTGGGCCTGGGGTCAGGAGCCCTAGCGTCAGTTTGGTCCGCACTCTCCCTTCTTAGGCCTCAGGTGCTGGGCGAGGTGATTTTGAGGCCTTTGCCCTGCTAGCATTCTCTTTTGATTATAGACCACTCTGCTAATAAGCTCACAATGTACTATGGAGATGGGAAGACGATGCCGATCAGACAAAAGGAAAAGTGGGCCATCTAGACACATGGATCCAAGGCATTGACTTCAAAACGCTTCATATGCATTGAGTGAAAAAAAAATTATACTTATTCCAGGGATTTACGTAAGTTTTCTTACTAAATCCTTACAAGAACCACTGGAGAAAATGAAAGCTGTGAGAGATAAATTTACCCAAAGTTATAAGCCAGTAAGTGGCACAGCCAATGTCTGACCTTGGGTCTGTTTGGCTCCAAATTCCCCATTATGCTATAGGACAAAGATAAGATAAATCAACTTTTCATTTTATTTAAACCTCCCCTTACCACCGCCCCAAGCCCCCCCAAAACCAAACTTCTGTTTTTCTCTCTTCTGCTGATTTTATGTCTTTCTATTAATCTCAGGACCAGGGACCAATTTAGTGGCAAAGGTTTTTATTTTGTTTTGTTTTGTTTTTGTGTTTTTGTTTTTTTGTGGTTTTTTTTTTTTTTTGCAACCCGGATAGGGATCCTAGTATTTACGAGATATGCTAGGCTGGCCAAGGAATCTCAACACCTACAGGGTCATTCAGTAGGCATAAGAAGTAGCAAAAGCCGGGCTTGCCTAGGGCCACATGTCAGGGGCTTTCTCTCTAATTTGGGCTCTTCTTTGGGCTTCTCTCTGTGCCTTGGCCTGAGCTGGCCATAGGTGACCGAGACCCACTGTGGCTTGGGTTCACAGGCCATCCTCAAGTGCTATTAAGGAAATACATTCTCACCAGGATCCTACTGCTAGGAAGGAGCAGACAGACACTTTCAGTGTCGATGCACAGTTGTGTGGGGGCACCCAGAGGAAGAGGGAGGGAGGGTAGTCCCGGTCTCAAGGTTCATGTGTGTCCGTCCGCTGACACCAAACGCTTGGTGCCTCCAATCTGTTTCCCGCTGTCACAGGGAGCTGCTGAAGGGCTACAGCTGCACTGGGGTCAACGTCAGCGAGGCCTGAAGAGCAGCCTCGCGGCTAGAACTGGAGCTCCGTGTGGAACGGGAAGATGGGAGTGGGTGGGAGAATGTGGCTGTGGGGATCCTCAGGGAAATGATTCTGTCCCAAGATTTCAGTTTATCTTGGGTGGAAAGGAGTTCTCCTCCAATGGCCGGGCCAAGAATGTTGATGTCACAGGGAAAGGGAACAGAGTTTGATTGTGTGTCCCATGGAACTGGGAACAGGCTGCTGTGCTTAGAGGGACACCCTTATCAATTAGGTAATGTCTGCTAATGATTGAGGAACTGTGTTATGCAGAGCTCCAGCTGTCGAAATGGTAGCAAACGTCGGCAAGGGGCACTCATACCTTGTGGGAAAAGATATGCTCAGGCTGGATCCCACTGGTCGGAGCTCTGAAAGACTGGCAGACCCAACAGCACCGTAGGGCTCCTGAAACAGAGCAAGCTGCGGATTGTGACCGGGCAGCGGAAGCGGCTCTGGTTGGGAACTTGGTTCCATCTGCAGGAGGCAAAAGTATATTTGTGCAGAAATGACACCTACAACCAGATTTTCTTCCCCTCGTCCCCTTCCTTCCTTCCTTCCTCCCTCCCTCCCTTCCTTCCTTCGCTCCTCCCCTTCCTCCCTTCCTGCCTCCCTCCCT
>LNAC01000397.1:363304-486841 GCA_002007465.1 Ailurus styani | reverse complement strand
CTCCCCCCCTCCCTCCCTCCTTCCTTCCTTCCTCCCTCCCTCCTTCCTTCCTTCCTCCCTCTCATCTTCCCTCCCCTCCTTCCCCCTCTCCTTCCCTCTCTCCTTGCTCCCTGCCCTCCTTTCTTCCTTCCTCAAAATACTAACATTTAATAATGTTCACAGTATATAAGACACTAGGGGCCAAGTGCTGGGCATGCAAAGATAATAAGTATCTTGCCACCAAGGGAATAAGAGCTGGAGATACTAAATTAATGTGGGAACTGATAGATGTAAAAAATGTGTCAAACAATACAATGGAAGAAGTCTATAAGCTCTACCATAGTTAACGCCTGTGATTTAAAACACGTAATTGATATTGTTTGATGTTTTTTTCTCTTTTCTCTCTTTTTTAAAATAATAAAACATATCTAAAGGTGTAAAATTTAAAAAATCAGTAAAGTAATCCCTGGTCTCACCAACCAGTAATGGAAATGTCTGGAGAATATACATGTGTTATATGTCCATGAATATACATATTACATACATATACATATTTAAACAATTGGATATTACTGTTTGTACTACAGTGTGCTCTTTTGCTGAACATATTAATGGCATCATTCAGGATTAATACATATAAATGTACCCCATTATTTTTCATTGGTTACATAGTAGTCAATCAATAGAGCGTCCATAATTAACTCAACCATCCCCTGTTGCTAAGAATTAATGTTGTTCCCAATTTGGGAATATGATTTCAAAAAAACAGAGCAAAAATCATTATAACTAAATAGTTACACCTTAGTTGGGTCATCTCCTTAGGATAGTTTCCTAGAAGTGGAATTCCAGAAATGTGTATACATTCTCAAGACTTCTTGTTATAAACCTAACTGTACCCCAAAACATTTATGTCAAAAGGTGATATTACTCTTTTTTTTTAAAGATTTTATTTATTCATTTGACACAGAGAAAGAGATTATAAGTAGGCAGAGAGGCAGGCAGAGAGAGAGGAGAGAGGAGGAAGCAGGCTCCTCGCTGAGCAGAGAGCCCAACGTGGGCCTCGATCCCAGGACCCTGGGATCATGACCTGAGCCGAAGGCAGCGGCCTTAACCCACTGAGCCACCCAGGCGCCCGATATTACTCTTTCAATGTTTTCCAATTCAATAATTGCAGGATATACCTCATTTTTAAATAGACATATCTGTTACAAAATGAAATAAAATAAATTTAAAAATAAAAAACATATTTTAAAAATCCAAATATTTCAAGTTTATACATTTGACTTTTAAGATGAGTATTTTATTTTGTTATTATTTATTATAATCATATGTTTTATGCATTACAGTCACTAATATTTTGTCATATATATTAGAAATATTTTCCCAATCTGTCATTTACTTTGTAGATTTTTTTTCCTGTATAGGAGTTTTGGTTTTATAATGTGATGCAATTGATTAATTATTTCCCTTGTTGCTGCTTTTGATGTTATATTTATAAAGTACCTCCCTACTTAAATTGGAGGGGGAGATGAAAAATGAGAGACTGTGGATCCTGAGAAACGAGCTTAGGGTTATGGGGGGTGTGGGGGATGGGTGAGCCTGGTGGTGGGTATTAAGGAGGGCACGTTTTGCATGGAGCACTGGGTGTGGTGCATAAACAATGAAACTTGGATCACTGAAAAAAATAAAATAAAATTAAGATGTTAAAAAAATGAATAAAAAAAATCCTCCCAACACACACACACAGAAAAAAGTACCTCCTTACTGTAAGTAAGTATAAATATTTACATATACTTCATTTTTGTACTTTAATCCATCTGGAATTAATTTTGGGTTTGGTATGCTAAGAATGTAGCTTTGTGCTCTCCAAATGGTTAGCCAGTTGTATAGTCTTATGATCAAGTCTATGCTTAAAATTGGAAAATTTGTAATTATGTTTCCTATATCTAATATCGTATATTTGTCATTTTATAAAAATTATCATTGTTAGATATCTGCTTAGGTTTGTTGGTCTTTTCAAAGAATCAACTTATTTCTTAATTGTATTATTTTGAAATCATTAATTTCTGCTCCAATCTTTGTAAAATGTTTTTCCCTTTTTCTCTACTTTTAAATGTTTTCTTTGCCACCTTTATGATTCAAATTTGTTATTATTTTATTTTCATTCTTTCTGCTTACAAACAAAAAACATTGGGACTATGACTATTCTCCTTACAGTTTAGGCCAAATTCCATACATTCTGTGTGGCATATTCTAAATAATTTATGTTGCGATTTTCTTTGCTCTCTGACAAAAAAATGTTTACAGCTTGTGAGGAGTCGGGGATTTGATTTAAGTAATTGTCTTTAATTTCTGGTTTACTACATTGTGTCCAAGAGTATGACCTGTAGTTGTTTTTGTTTTGATTTTGTTTTCGTTTTTGTTTGGTTTGCTTCTGAAAAATTTTGAGATTAGGAAAGTCGGGTCCCTAACTGTATTTTATTTTTTAAAAAGCGGAAAAAAGGTTAAGTTTGGAATTCATTTTACCTGTGTCTCTTTCAGTTCTTTAAAGGAGCATTACCGTAATCTGCTTTATAGTGCCCCTGATCAGTCTTCTTCCGCCCTAATGCAAGTCTCGGCCACACTATCCTGTTCGCTTTGTGTTGGAGGCTGTCTCCGCCTTGCCTCACGAGATGTGCCACAGAACGTTCTGCACACACGAGGTCTTCCAGTATCCGGTCCCATGTGGAATGTAGTTCTCTAACGTTGATTTTCTCCCTCACTTCTGTCTTCAGCAAGTGGTGGAGGGGACAGAAAGCTAGTATGTGCACAGAAGAGGAGGGAAACTCAGCGGGCTTCTCCCCTTGTCATTTTGATTGCTCACAATTAATACTGTGACTACTACTTTCTGTTTGTGGGTATTCATAAGCTATATTTCTGTTTGAAGTTTCTCTGAATGTATTTATGTGTTCGTTTCTAAAGTTTAAATGGATTTTCCACTCTGAATGAAAATATTGACGTATTATTTTGCATTTATTGTTATACTTTATTGATACATCTTTAAACTGCCTTATTCTTTTGTGATTTTTGGTTTTATATGTTCTTGATTTTTCCTTCTTTTTCAGTTTTTTAAATGAAGAGTATATTTTCTTTTATCATCCTTAATATGTTTAAATATTTTAAGTATTTCATTTTAAATTCCAATAGCTATTACCATTAAGCTATTCAAAAGCATTACTCATTTTCAAAAAGGTGAGGGCAGTTTACACTCAGTGTCATCAACAGATAACCTGTGTGGGTTGCCCTTGGTTCTGTGCTTTATCCACCAGTGATGGTTGTTTCCTGCTCTTCATTCTATGGTTGAAAGGTGAATTGATGTTCACAGCTTTCAATTGCGCTTCCAGTATTTCTCAGGCTTTACAAATATATCATTGCCCTACTGACAAGGCATTCTTTTTGTCTGGTTTTATAATACTCTGAAGCACTAGAGTATGAAAAAGTCAACTCCAAGAATGCTTCCACCATTTTTGCCATCATCACCCAGCTACCCCTATTTCTGGACACTTCCATCCTCTAGAATACCATAGACCATTGACCATCTTGTTAATGTTTTTGCTTTCAGATCTCCTATCTTCTAACAATTGGTGGAAGAAGGAACACTGGTTGCTAACACAACTTCGACTGCCTCATAGGTCAACTACCCTATGGGAATAAGAAGGTGCAGTTGAGGTGAGTTTACACATCTGCGAAGCTCAGGAGCCGGATGGCCCTTCAGAGTTGTCCAGAGTAGACAATGGGTCCAGTGGCATTGGATATGGGACTGCCCTGGGAAGGGGCCAGGATCCTGGGTGAGGCAGCTCTCTTTAGTTAAGTAACTCCAGGAAAGGGTTCAGCTGAGGACTGTGTTCTGGCAGAGCTCTCAGTGGTTGGAGAATGATTTCTCCTGTCCTGAAGGAGGCTCTGGATAACACACTACAGCATCTATTTTATCATCATATCCTTTTTCATGTAAGTTTTGTACATTTTCTGTCTCTTCACTAGACTCTGAGCTTCATGAAAGCAGAAACTGTGTCTGTCTTGTTCAGTGTACATCCCTAGTTCCCAGCAAAATTTCTAACAGGCTTATAGTATTTATTAGCTGGATGGTTGATAAATGAATGAATGATATATCTTTAGGTATGGGGAAAGGGCCCAGGATGAGAGGAGAGAAAGAACTGTAAAGAGGGGAGGAATCCCCCATCTTATAGAAGGAAGGTATTGTGAGATGTAGGAAAACTATTAAATGACCTTAAAATCCACCAAAAAAAGACAAATTAGTGATGAGAGAGTAATTCCCCACATCCACTTGAGAAACACAGCTGGAAATTGTGGGAAGAACATTTATGACCCTCAAATCCAAAGAAGGACATTAAATAATTGTCTGGTGCAATGTCTTCCACCCTCTTGGGATCCCAGCTCACTATCATGACTTCCTGACAGAGCCTGCATCCAAATATACCCTACTCACATTGTGTGCCTCCGTGTCTGTTATAGTCAATTAAAATGTATTTGTGGTAGATCAATAGTAAGTATATTTGATAGATAGATATAGATAGATCAATCTCAGTATATGCCAGTATTTTATGTTATTGAAATATTTTGCAATGCCTTGGAATATCTAGAAAATCAGGCTGTGAGACACTGTCCTAGAATTTTAACCAGACAAACCCATGAAGGGCCCCTGTTTGGTTTCGCTGACTTTTATTCCCTGTCTCTGGAACGTTCATTTAGTGTTGGAACCGGGCTCCAGACACATTTACTTTTTGCTTGCTCTGCTCTCTGGCCTGGACCCTTCTCCCCGAAGACTAACTCGATGAGCAAACCAGAGAGAGGCCATAAAACTGGTAAAGACAGCACAAGCTCAGGGAGAGTCCCACCTCTCCTGGGGCACCCTGGGTAGATGGCAGATGCCTCACCAGCTGGGGGTCCTGTGTCCGGAAGCATAGCCTCTCTTTCTGCCTGAGCCTCCTGACATGGGAGAAGGGCACCGTGTCCTCCCCACAGAGGGAAGTGGATAAAATCCTTTTCTTACCTAGAAACATCCTCATCGCAAGACTCTTTCTCAGGCACCAGTCTTTCTGGCTCTGTGTTAAAGTGCAGGGTCCCCGGGTGTCCCTCCCAAATAGACCGTCCTTTCCTGCACTTCCCTGAGCCCACTGTATACTGAGACCACCACTGGAAAGACACCATTGTGTACCGAGTCTCTGGTTTAATATTTAATCTTCACATGGTCCTATGGGTAGGTGTGTTTGCCTCCATTTTAGGCACAAAGGTGCTAAAATAAAGAAAGAGTATGTAATTTATCCAAGGCTATCAGCCAATAAGTGGCCGAGCTGGGATCTATTATTATATGGTCATTTATTCAGCAACTCATTTTTGGACACCCACTTGCACCCAGCCAAGGGGCTCTGACATTGCCACAGTCTGTCTGGAGAACGTCCCATCAGCAATGACATCACTAACTGCCTCCATCTCTGGGTGTTGGCAGCCAGGACCCTCCAGCTGAAACCCTTTAACAATGACCCATAGAATCCCCTGAAAGTTCTGGGGCAAGGGGAAGGTTGAAGGATGAGAAGGGTTGGCGTTCTCAGAAGTCTCTGGAGCATTGCAACCGACTGACGGCTGTCCTGCAGGCCCCATGAAGACCTGACACACTGGCAGATCCCATAGTGTGGACCTGTGTGTGTGCATGCGGCAGCACAGCTGAATCTATGTGCACACGTGTGTACACCTGTGTGTGCTTGGTGCTTGTGTGTGTGTGCTGGTTTCGCTTACGACACCACAAGGGCTCCCTAACATGAAAACTGAGCATCTTAATGGTCAAATTTATTTAATTGATTATTTTAAAAAATTTTTAGAAGGTTTCATCTCTTTATTTGAGAGAGTGATAGAGAAGAGCAGTGGGATGAAGGGCAGAGGGAAGGAGAGAGAGAGAGAGAGAGAGAAGCAGTTCCCCCTTAAGCAGGAAGCCTGATGTGGAGCTCGATCCCAGGACCCAGAGACCATGACCGTTGAACTGAAGGCAGATGCTTAACCTACTGAGCCACCAAGGTGCCCCATTAATGGTCAAATTTAAAGGCCTTCTGGGGGAACTTGCATGGCTCAGTCAGTTAAGCGTCTGAGTCTTGATTTTTGGCCCAGGTCATGTTCTCAGAGTCATGAAATCGAGCCCCAGGTTGGGCTCCATGCTTAGCGGGGAGTCCGCCTGAGATTCTCTCTCTCTTTGTCCTTCCTCCCTCATTCCCTTCCGCCCCCCGCCACATGCACATGCATGCTCTCTCCTTCTCTCTCTCTCAAATAAATATATGCATCTTAAAAAAACAAAGCCTCTGAGCAAGAAAATCTTCTCAGGGCTCTACCATGCCCTGACTCTATACCTTTAGAAATAAGAATCATAATAATAGCCAACACGCAGTGACAACTTAGTCTTCCAAGTACTGCTTCGGGCAACTTTATAAGTTGAGAGCTTAACGCTTAATTCTTAGGTCAATGCCATGAGGCTTTCACTTCTACTACTCCCTCTTTAGAGATGAAGACAGGGAGGCAGCCAGAGTCCATGCTCAGGGGCCCTGTGTGTGAAGCTGTGAAGCTGGCATGGAATTCAGACCTTCCAACCTTAGAGCTCGCTTTCCTAAGCAGCCTGCCCTCCCCACTCTGTGTGCGTCACAGACCTACTGAAGATGTCTTCCTTTATATCTCACAACTCCAAGATGCAATTTGGCTGTGAGGGCTATTGGGGTGTTTCCCAGGTTTCATCTTCACAAGGTCAAGGGGGTCACAGTAACTGTGGAAGGT
The DNA here is from genome assembly GCA_002007465.1 of Ailurus styani. Taxonomy (NCBI): domain Eukaryota; kingdom Metazoa; phylum Chordata; class Mammalia; order Carnivora; family Ailuridae; genus Ailurus; species Ailurus styani. The sequence continues at coordinate 480,049 of LNAC01000397.1, read as the reverse complement.
TATTCGGGATAAGGGGTCCAGTTAGAATTTCTCGGGCTTCCTCTACCTTCTCTTTTGCTATCACCTGGGAAGGCAGTGATGTCAGCCCCAGTGGCGGAGCTGAAGCATCCACAGGCCCTGGAGTGAGGAAACCAAGAGGCAAGATCAGGACTGGGCAAGAATGGAATAATGGGAAGACTGGGCAGCCAAAGGCAAATGGAGACCCGATCATCCACTGGGGTAAACCAAGTCAGGTGTCAGGGCCAGGATGGCAGGCAGGATGGGTTTCCATAGAGCCAGGGCTTCTGAAGCCACCTCTTCTCCTCCTGGCCCCACCTTCCTTCCCCTTATAGTAGATTGCTTCTGGAAGCTTCCTTTTGCCGGTTTGTAGGGAAAATCAAGTATCAAGACAGGGCTTAGGTTGTTAAGGTAATAAAAAAAGGAAAATGGAATGAAAATATACTTTTATTTTAGAGAAATTCATATTGAGACTTAAAAGCTTTCTTGATTTTTTTTTAATAAACATGAGCACTTTTCCCAGCAACTCCGCTTATCCCCCTCACACTCGTAAACTGTGAACTGCAGAAAAAGCACCCTCAGCATTGCATAAGAGGGCTCTTTGATCAGACCTGATCACACTCAGGGACTCCAGAGCTGGTGGGTGGGGCTTGTCTTTCAGCACCCCCCCCTACCACAGTGCCCTTGTACAATGTGCAGCCTATGCAGCCATCCATGGCGGCCCCTCCCGGCCCCACTCGTTCTCCAGCAGTCTGCACAGCAATGGAAAACACACGTCCTGCACGTGTGGATTTATTCATCGTCCCTGTATCAGTAAGGAGATGGAGCTATAGCACATTAAATATTTACAATTATCAGAGACAAGACAGCACACAGCACTGAACCAAGATAAGAATGCAGTCTTAAAATATTTACAATGAACACATCTTGCTCCTTCTGGTTCTTTTCTTTGGCCTGGCATTTTAGGTCTCTGATCTCTTTATTGTATTTTCTTTCCAGGCCCTCTGTAGTTTGAAATGTCTGACAGAGCCTCCTGACTAAATCTTAAGAGGACTCTCATATATATGAGAGATACTGGGGAATTTTATTCATGAGCCTCCAAGCAAGGGGACCTTCCTCACCATCTGTTCAGCTGGTGCGTCTCCTGCATGTGCTACGTGTGCCCGAGTCACGTTTCTGGTAGTTGGTTCACATCTGAACGGTCCTACCCAGAACGGGGCCAGGGAAGGGGCGGGTGTGGCGTGCTCTTGAGGCCCTGCTGTCCCCGAGAGCCCATGCACGCTGCCCACCGGACAATTTAAAGTGGCTTTAGACATCAGAGTTAACAGTGTGTGGGGAATGGACTGGTTTAAGATTTCTTTCATTAGTTCAATGCTAAAATGTTACACATGACTATATTCGGAAGCACAGTACCATCGTGTTTGATTTAACTCTCCACTCTGAAAGATTCCATTCTTTCCTTTTAGCTCTTCAGACAACCAATGACCAGAAACAACAGAATTTTGGCCTGAAAGGGCTATATTAGCAACCCCAGGGAGAAAAAAGTGTTAGAAAAACAAAGACAGGAAGGATCATTAGGCCCTTAGTTTCACTGTAAAGAATGTGAAAGAAGCTTCGATGGTGAACTGTTTGGCTATCCAGAGAGAGGAGAGATCGCCAGCATTTCCGATGGGGTGTCAGAGCATTATCAGGGATCACGGGCGTTTTATTTGATGGGCGCCATATTTGACCTTGAAGTGGCGAGGCTGGTGCTCCATCGTGTCTTGGGGACCTCCTGCCGTCCTTGCGCCCTGGCGGTGTCTGCCCCCAGGCTCCGAAGGCCTCGCCTCTGAGTATGAGCCTGTGCACGTTTCTGGTGTGTATTTATATCGAGGTGGCTGTGTTGCCAAGGAGCTCTGAGAGAAAGCAGAGCGGAGATAACTTCTAATCCACCTTTCTGTGATAATGTGGCGCAAAGTGAAGAGACCCAGGGCTCCATCCTCCTGGTCTGGCATTGCCCTGGGGGGGGGGGCGAGAGGTGTTTTTAGCAAACCCAGCAGACACCAGGGTGAGCTTTTGCCTTGGAAATGCTCATGACCACACCAGAGTGGAACTGAACTCTGTGCAGCAAACAGAGGAGACTAGAAAGGAAGAGAAGAAAGCAAAATGTAGTTTGTAGGCAGCACAAAATGGCTTGAAGTGACGATTCCAGAGATTTGGACAGCTAGAGAATTAGAGTCTGGGGATGTTAGAACTGGCGAGGAGCCCAGAGGGCACTGAGCACGGAGAGAGGAAGTTCCTTGCCCGAGATCACGGGGTGGGGGAGCTGGCGACAGACAGCAGGGCTGTGGAGCCCAGCTCCAGGCTCTGTGATACACATCCCGTGTCCTCGGTGGCTCTGAAATCACAGTGAGGTGCTTTCCTGGTCAACACAGAGCTGGCATGAGAGAGCCGTCTCCTGAGGATCCTAGAGAGCCATCATTTCTGCCGTCAGAGGATGGGAGAAGAGTCTGGAACTCCCCATAGGAATGAAATCAAAGAAGATGGAGGAGGACAGTCCATCGTATCACATAGGTTATATATTAAGATGAAATGCAGGAGGGTGGGCGCAGCAACATAGCCCACAGCAGACAGACCTGGCCTCGCATCCTGAGCCAGGGTGACTCACTGAGGTCTGTGGTGCCTCCATTTCCTTATCTCTAAAATGGGGATCAGCACAGCCTCTTCACAGACTCATAAGGAACAGGCATGAAAGCCTTCTGTGATAAAAGATGTGCGTTACAACAGAGTTTGGGCTCCCAAGGGCTTGGTCTTTGGGGACTCTTTTTCATTAATAAGCACCATATCTGGAGAGCCGACCACTCTTTATTCCTGCCATCCTCGTCTTTTTCTACTTCCTCCAGATGATTATCCATCTCGATCCTCACCCGAGCTGGGGAAAAGGGCAAAGGCTGGAGGGTCATCAAAATGCCACAGGTGCTGGCTCATGAGCCCATGCAGTGCTCCCAGACAGCACCTTCTAGAACAAGCCCTTCTTATTAGGGCCTAAGCAGGCTGGCCTCCACGGTGGAGTGGAGAGAGCTAGAGAAGTCCCAGCCCTTTGCCTTAAATTTCTGAAGCCTGTATCACTTCACGGCACAAAACCCTTCTAGGGCAGAATGGTCTTTTCACAACGAATTTTAATAATTTTAATAAGAAATAAGTGGAATAGGGCGCCTGGGTGGCTCAGTGGGTTAATGCCTCTGCTTTCGGCTCAGGTCATGATCTCAGGGTCCTGGGATCGAGGCCCGCATCGGGCTCCCTGCTCAGCGGGGAGCCTGCTTCCCCCTCTCTCTCTCTCTGTCTGCCTCTCTGCCTCCTTGTGATCTCTCTCCCTCTATGAAATAAATAAATAAAATCTTTAAAAAAAAAAAAAGAAATAAGTGGAATAGAAAAAACAATACAGAAATGACTCACAGCGTCAAAGGAACCATATTAACAAAGCATCCATGACTAACTGTAGAACTGAACTCTTCAGGGCTCATAACCCCAGCATCAGTGTTGTCTTTCTTACCAGCATTAGGTTTATGAGGTGCTGGGTTGGATTAATCACCCAGGTTAGCCTGGCCCAACAATCCAACATAATCCTCCGCAGGCCCTGAAGGGGTTGTGTTTTGTTTTGCATGGAAGATATTTTCAGAGGTTCTGGCTACAACACACCCCTGGGGTTCTGGAATTTGTAGGATTCCTCTGGATCATTTGGCTGACGGCCAGGGTCAGACTGCGGTACCAGTGGCATAGCTGTCCTGGTCTGTGGCCATGAGCAGCACCTTCCTGTGTGTGGACAAACTGAGGAGCCCATCAGTAGGGCTCCAGTGGCCAGGGGCCCTGAAGAGCTGGCTGTGGGCCCAGTGGGTAATAGGGGTCAAAACTTGGCCACAAGGAGGACATCATGGGAGAGAAACTGTCATTCTCTGAACACAAACAACATGATCCTGTCTCTGAGTTTTCCTATTCATGGAGAATGTCTTCCTGTTTGTAGCCACTTGTCTAACTGCCCCCATGCTCAAGCCCAATCAACTTTCACCTTCTCTGTGAGCCCTTTCAGCTGACAAATATTTAGTGAGTGTCTACTATGCACCTACAAGGCATTTTAACTCATGTTGACCTGTTTCGAAGCTGAGTAAAGGCCTGGGTCTGGGTTGGTTTCCATATTCAAGGGGAGTACAGAAAGGGCCATAATGGTCCCTGGTCATTGGTCTGCTAGGACCAGGACTTCAGGCAGTGGCTGAGGGACAAGAGACAAGGTATGTGATTCCCGACTCCTGCCATCTGGAGAAGAAGTGGTGAGACCAAGCAATTCAAGGCGTCAGGGCCACAGCCAGGGTCAGTGCAGGGTTGCTGCATCAACGGGGAGTTTGAATGAGGAATAGGAAGCCCCGCTATATGTATGTATGTATGTATGTATATGTATGGAACATCTCTGAGGAACTCGAAGAAGGTGCAGTCAACAATCAGTGTTCAGAGCATGAGATCCAGGCCCAAGGTGGCAGGACCGGTGCAGCTCCCACCAGGAGCGAGCCGGGAACGGGGCAGAGCTGGCTGTGCAAGCGGAAGCATGGAGACCTTCAGCTGCAGGGTCAGCTTCACCTCCGTTCACAGCCCTGTTGGTTCCTATGCTCCATCATGACACAGCTCAAGACTACCTCTGTGAAACGAAGTTTCCTTGGTCTCTCTCAACCACAGGGACCTCTTCCTCTTCATATTTCCTTGAGAACTTTCCCTCTCTCTTTCTCACTTTGATCCAGAAGAATGTCCTGCCCTATTTCTTCTACCCTGGCCTCTGAGCTGAAGCTAGTGAGAGGCAGGTGCTAACTAAAACACTCACTAGACACATTTTGCACATCACACTTCACCCCAAGGTGACTCGCATCAGATAAAGTACTCCCCAGCTCCTCACCCCCAGCCACAATGCAGTGTGGGCATCTGAGGTCCTAGCTGGGTGCAGGCACTAGCCCAGGGGTTGCTCTGTGGCCGGGAGGCTCGTGGGTCCTCTCGGCCCGAGAGCAACGCTGGGCTGAGCTCTTCCACACCTTAGACCAGTGGGGGCCTTGCTTCCTTATTTGAGATGATACCTTTTAGTTGACCTTTTTTTTAAGATTTTTTATTTATTTATTTGACACAGAGAGAGAGAGATTACAAGTAGGCAGAGAGAGGAGGAAGCAGGGTCCCTGCTGAGCAGAGAGCCTGATGCGGGGCTCAATCCCACAACCCTGAGATCATGACCTGAGCCGAAGGCAGTGGCTTTAACCCACTGAGCCACCCAGGCGCCCTCATTTTTTATTTTTAAATTTATTTATTTATTCAACAGAGAGAGAAAGAGAGAGAGATCACAAGTAGGCAGAGAGGCAGGCAGAGAGAGGAGGAAGCAGGCTCCCCACCGAGCAGGGAGCCCGATGTGGGGCTCGATCCCAGGACCCTGAGATCATGACCTGAGCTGAAGGCAGAGGCTTTAACCCACTGAGCCACCCAGGCGCCCCTGACTTATTTTTTAAAAACACCATTTGCTTAATGATTTTAGAAAGTCGAAAAAGGTGAGAAAGAATTCAGAAGCAGGGAGGAAAAAAGATTCTACTTGGGAATATTGCTTACAGTTGACATTTGCCTTTCCTCCAGATTGATCCTTGACTTTGCATCCTGTCCACAAAGTGACACTCTGCCAACCAGACATTGTCACCTGCTGGGCGACTCACTCAGGGCTCCTTGGCTCTGTCTGGAAAATCTCTCCCTCTCTCTCCCATCCTTGTCTCCCATCCCCCTTCTCCCAGCTCGGAGCCTTTGTTGACGTTGACAGCTCATCCCTGGGCCATCATTCATCCTGCCCATGGCAAACTTTGGAGAAAATAAAAAACCCTGCTCCCCTAATCTCATTAGAAGGGCTGCAAATTGAATTTAGCCCCTCTCAGTGTCCCCTCAGCTGGCTGTCATTAGGAGCAGAGGCTGGGCCTTGGCTGAGACCCAAAGACCAGCTAACTGAATTTGAGATGCTGTGGTCTTGACAGGCCAAGGGAGGTAATTGAAGAGCCGTGGGGCTCCTGGTAACATTTCAGGCTGGGATTACACTGGGGATCCGAAGCCCCCATCTGCATTGGTGTCGGGGGCACTAAAGAGTCACCCGCTGGGCTTCCAGGGGTCGAATTATTGATAAAGAGATCATTCCCAGTGGAAGGTGGGGGGAAAATGGGGAGGCAGCATTTGGTTATGATGCAAAGTGGGTGTTATAGGTGGGGGAAAGGGGCACCCTAGTCAGTGAGGGTCAGCACATCACCCAAAGTTAGAAATAATTTGCAGAGAGTGTTGTCTAATGAAAAAAAAAAAAGGCTGTTTGGAGAGACTGACAGATAAACCTAGAGACTATGAGAAGAAGAAATACTGAGTTTGAAATTGTGGGCATTATTTATGTGTTTATCTGAATCTTATTTTTTCTTCCTGAATCATTTTAGCTTCCTTCCTTCCTTTCTTTCCTTCATCCATCCATCCTCCCTCCCTCCCTCCCTCCTTCTGTCCCTCCCTCCTCTCCTTTCCTTTCCTTTTTCCTTTCCCCTTTCCTTTCCTTTCCTTTCCTTTCCTTTCCTTTCCTTTCCTTTCCTTCTTTTACCTCAACAGTAAGCCCAAAGCCTAGGAGGACTTTTCTATAATTGAAAAATCATATTTTTATAAAAAAGAAATGTACAAAACCCCCACATCCACCTAATTAGGCACCTAACAGAGGTTCAGGTGGATGTGACAGACAGTCTCAGACTCCTAGGGCCTCCTTAGTTCCCAGATCTATTGCAATGATTTCAATGCTTTGAAAGTTTGCTGGAATCTTGTTTTAAAGAAAAGGAGACTGACAATACTTAGCCAGCTACTATGTGCCAGGCATGGTCTTCACAGCAACAGAACAAGATGGGTATGACAATGAGTTGTATCCCCACTTTATTGATGAGGAGACTGAGTCTTAAAAAGATTAGTCAGTCTCGGGCGCCTGGGTGGCTCAGTGGGTTAATGCCTCTGCTTTCGGCTCAGGTCATGATCTCAGGGTCCTGGGATTGAGGCCCACACTGGGCTCCCTGCTCAGCGGGGAGCCTGCTTCCCCCTCTCTCTCTCTGCCTGCCTCTCTGCCTCCTTGTGATCTCTCTCCCTCTGTGAAATAAATAAATAAAATCTTTAAAAAAAAAAAAAAAAGATTAGTCAGTCTCTTGCCCAGGGTCAGGGAGATGATAAGTGCTGGGACTGAGACTTAAACCCAGAATCGCCTGGCTCCTCCACTCCGGAGGCCTTCCTGGCTTAGCACAGTGCTAGTTTCTCCATGCTGTGTCACTTTCCTGGAAGAAGCCACAGTGTTGAGGTCTGTTACTCAGAGGCCGGGATGCTGGGAGCGCAGGCTCGGGGCCAGACAGGCTCATTCCACCATGTGCTAGTCAGGTGACCTTGGGCATTTCCAAATCTCTCTGTGCCCTCCTGGAAAATGGGGGCTTGCCCCCTTGGCTTACTGTGAGGATTAAATGAGCTGCCCAGTGCCTGGCACATCGTATGTGCTCATGATGTGATAATAAACTAATAAACTATAATTTAAACTATGATTATTGTTGTGGAGACACCATGAAGAATGTCTGTTACTTGCCTGTCTACTGTTCATCAGCCAACTCTTAGGCCACAACATCATCAGAGCCCTGTTTCCCTGCCCAGTGTTCCCTGACTCAGAGTCAGGGTACCTCACGTTCACATTCATGGAACTTACCCAGAAGTGCAGTTTTTGGTGAAGAGTAAAAGATGAGCCCAAGGTTTTTCCTATGTTGACAATATCCGTAGGTTTTTTTTTCTCCAGCCTGCACTCTTTAATGTTGGGTGAGGTAAGACTTCTAGCAGCAGGCTCTCCCATACCTGTTACTATCAAGTCCTCACTCTGCGTGAGCCATTTTATACATTTTACCTCATTTAATGCCCACATTTACTCATCTTACGGTAGGTTTCATTTCCATTTTTCAGATGAGGAAAGTGCATTTACTTTGTGTTTTCCATATTCCGTCATGCTTGCAGCATTAACTAGAGCCTTCCGGTTGATCTAAAATGGCACAGACTACTAAAATATGGGTTTTACTGCCTTCGACGAGACTTGTTTCGGTAACTAAAGGCCCCCCTCTCTGTTACTGTACATCCCAATGGCACTCAGGCTTCAGATTCAATGAACCTTTACTGAACACTTACAGTGTGCCTGGCTCTGGGTTGACAGGCTTTTCCATATTGTCTTATTTAAGTCACCATTAATTCTGTGAAGAAAGGCCTGTGACTCCTACTTAGGAGATAAAAAAGGTGGTTTCAAAACACTTAGGAGGGTTTTCGAGGATCACACAATTACTAAGTGGAGTGTTGGAGAAAGAGGTCCGGGCAGTCTCTGCTGTATCTCTTCCAGCCCTTTGAGTCAACCTAACTGAGGCCCCAGTGCTACGGAGCAGAGATCAGCCATCATCTCTGTGCCTTGCACAAATTCCTGACCCAGGGAGTCTTGAGCTATAATAACAAGCAAGTGCCATTTTCAGCCACTAAGTGTAGTTACACAGCGAGAGATCACCAGAACAGTGCCTCTCAGAAGGTTCTTGTGAGAAGTATGAGTTGATACACCTGTAAAATGCTCAGGGCGGTGTCTGGCACAGTCGGCATTCAACAAAAGTGAGTTATTACTCGTTGCACAAGTGTGTATTAAACACCAACTTGTTCTGCAGTGTGTTCTAGCTGGGAGGGACACAGAGTGACTGGGACCCAAGCAGTCAGGACCTCGTGGAAGTGAGGATCAGCTAAAACCTGGTCCCATACTTGTGGAGTATATGAGGAATATATTTCCTTCCACTCTGGTCCCATGTGTCATTTCTGTCCTGAGAGAAGGACAAGTCTCCAGCATCTCACTGCCACGGGATGCCGGCCTCGACTCTGGGCAGGCCTGGAGGGGTTAAGCCCGTGGACATTGTCCCGTCGCTGTGGACGAAAATCCAGCTGCTATTGATTCCTGGTAAGCACTGATGCCCTTCCCAGGTCGGGAGAGAAACCCAAACCATTGTTGAGTAAATATAGTATTCTGTTCACTACATCAATTAGGCTGACCCTAGGGGCTCTGGGAGCCCCCACGTCCCCCATTTGCAATGACAGCTGCCATGCTAATGAATCCACATTGACATGATAATTAAACAATTACACAAAGTGGGGCTTTCCTGGTGCAGCAGCGTTAGCGGGGGAGTCAGGGTGGCCATGGACTGGACGAGGCCTGGGGGGTGTTCCAGGGCCATGAGGTGACAGGCAGTGCCTGGGTCATTCCCAGACTCGCCCCCAGGGGCAGCCGGCCGGAGCCCTGCAGCTGTTGCTTCTGGTGCTGCTGGGGGGGGGGGGGNGGTGGGGGGGGGGGGGGCACGTGAAGGATGCTGCCCAAGTGTGCTCATGCGTGTTTGTTCTCTCTCTCTCTCTCTCCCCTGGAAATCTTCAGTTGGGTGAAGCCTGAAAGGAATCCCCCATCCTTTTATGGAGGGGATGGTGTACCTTGTCAACTCCAGACTGGCCTAGCCCTTCCTCTGTGGAAGACTTAGAGACACCCAAGGCAGTGCTGGGCAAATGGGGACAGCAAAGGCCAGGGAGGCGTGCCTTCCTGGCCTCAGAGGAAAGAGCAGAGAGACCACCCTCCTCACTAGCCCTGGGGAAAATACTCTTCCTATGAGCAGACCATCACAAATGCAGAAAGCCCTGTCCTCTCGGTGCAACTGCACAGTTTACCATGACTTGAGTCGACCCTAATCAGCCATCGCCCCCTTTGCAAGAGTATAGACTTGTGGGTCACGTGGGCTGGGCTCGTGCTCTACTCTGCAACTTAACTGTGTAATCTTTGCAAGTCTGGGCAAATCAAAAGGTTCTTCTGAGCCTTCACTTCTTCCACTATAAAATGGGCTCATAATCACTGCCTTGCCCAACTGTACTTGAGATTAAATAAGATGGTCTACGTAAAAGGACTAAGAGCATTTCACATAGATAATAAATGAGAGAAACTTACTGATGATAGTAAGATTCCCCATCAAAATGAGTTTCATCCACCAAAGTGATCAAGTTGATTGAATGGCGTCTAGAAGACAGATGAAGACACACCCAAAAGTGCCTTGAGATGAAGAGAGTGCTACTCTTGGGGAGCTCTTGCGAGTGAGGCTGTGTGTAGAGTGTGCTCAGTAGAAACAAAGGAAGAGAGAAGAACAGCAAAGGATCTATTTGGGGCATAGAAAGAGGCAGAAGAGGAGTGTCCTGGCTCAGTACTAGTACTAGGTAACTAAATAAAACATTTATCCACCCACCCACCCATCCATCCATCCATCCATCCATCCTTCATACAAAGAAAAACACATATATTAGGGGGTTATGATACAGAAGTGAACATAAGCCAAACCAGTGCCTGGTCTTATAAGTATCTGGTCAATAAATGAATGAATGAATGAGATGCAATCCCTGTCCTCATGATACTCTGCATAGTGGAGGCTGCTGCCTCTCCTACCTTATGCCAAAGTCAGTTCAGGCTGAGCTGCGATTTATAAGAGGCAAAGGGACATCAGGTGTGTAGTTTTACAAGTGAACCACAAAGCAGGTGTAACCTGGTAAGTATGTGCTCATATGGACATATTCAGAAGCATAAGAGTTTACCAGTGGGCAGGTGAAGAAACTTCAATGTGGATTCAAACCTTAGGATTCTGAAGGCACACCCAGATTTAGCAGGGAAAGTGCCATGATTGATTAGTAATGTCTGCTCTAGGCACAGGAATGGAGAGAGAGAACTCACTGTTCATGTTAGCTATTTGTCATCTCAGGTTTAGGCAAGGTCTAAGATATCTCCTAGTAAGAGAATTTTGTGACTTTTTAAAAATAGGGTAGTCATTCGCACTGCCTACTGTGAGCAACTAGGATTACAGTGTGTTCCTGGAACCATGGTTTCAGTTCCATTCCTTTCCCTGCCAGTTACCTTAAGTAAAACCACTCAAGCTCATAAAACCTGAGCTGCCATGCAAAAGAAATGTGATTGCCTTAAGAAAATCCAATTTGATTAGCCCAAGTAGTTAAAAAAAAAAAGTCAAACTTTGTTAATTAATTCAACAAGCATTTACCAAGCACCTACTAAGTTAAAAGCCTTGGAAATAAAAACCCAGCTTCCTCAGCTGGTCAGTGTCTAGAGTGTGAGTATGTTGGGGGTGCAGGAGGGTAGAAAGAGGCATAGACACCTACAGACACACTCATAAATCACTGATTTAGAAGAGACAGTAGTCGGTGGGGTGAAATCCCAGAGGACTTGAGCATTCTTTGAAGGAAGCCCCCAAAGTGTGTTATGGCTGCTCTCATCTATGCTGTGGGAGCTGTCATGGTTCTGGGATTGTGCTAGAAGCTTGAAATTGAGCTCTTGAAATTTCTAGTCCCCCTTCAGCCTCTACTGTCTGAGTGGGACTACCCTGTGCCTGGGAGGGTCCGGGCAGAGACCGTAAGATGAGAGGCAGGGAGGAGGGATCAGAGAATCCCTTGGGACACAGTCCTCAAAGTGTGGCACCTGGACCAGCAGCAGCTGCATCTGGGAGCTTGTCGGAAGTACCACATCTCAGGTCCAGCTGCAGACCTACCAAAGCAGAGTCTGAGTTTTGACCAGATCCCTGGATAAGTCCCAGGCACACTGCAGTTTAAGAAGCACTGGTTGATGCAACAGGAAGGCTGCCCATGGCCTCTGACTCCCAGCTAGTCAGAGTAGGTTCTCCACAGGGACACCTCTTCTCTTGTTCTCACTCTTTAAACATTCTTCAGTGTTCTCTGTAATCAGGCTCTACCCCTCGTTTCTAGGCTTGCATCCCTCCGTAGGCCCTCCTCCTGCTATTCCGTCTCTGGCATCAGGGAGGGCCCTCTGTTGCCACGGTCAAGTTGACAATGGCTCCGCAGGAGGAGGGCACTGCGTTTACCTGGCTGTCTTAGCCACACCTAGTGGACGTCATCCCCTGCAACTCTCTCGGTAAGTTTTCTACGAGAAAAGAGACAAACGCATTCTATCATGGGAGAGCGAGAGATGGGAGAGAGGGAGAGGGCAGGGCCAGAAAAGGCATGGTGGGAGCGGTGGGATGAGGTGAGGAAGCCAGGAGAGCTAGGAGCGAAGGTGTGGTTGGCCAGCTCTTAAAGAGTCACAGTTACAGTCAAACAGTGGGGTTCTCGGGTGGGCTGGTTGGCTCAGCTGGGAAGGCATGTGATTTTCAATCTCTGGGTTGGGAATTCGAGCCCCACATTGGGTGTAGAGATTACTTAAAAATAAAATCTTAAGAAACAAACAAACAATGGGGTTCTGGTTTTTCCCTCCCATTGTTTTCCTATTTATCATTCGTTCCCTGAATCACTCATTCGGCAGATATCCACAGAGGTGCCATCTTTGTGGCAGGTTCTGATCCTGAGCTGAGGACACAGAGGTAGGTGAGCCACATCTGAAGCATAAGGTGAGTGGCAAAGACCTTCCATGATCAGCAGGCTGCAGAGGCCCGAGCCTGTACCAGTGCAGCAGGCTTGCCATCTGCCATCCCTGGACTGGGGCCTCCCTCCCCTCACTGCTGTGGTATCTGAATTCTAAGGCGACCTAAAGTATGAAAACACTCTCTGTAAAGTAGATAAAGTGACTAAAGGGTCTTCTGCTTTACCAGATATTTTCGTTGGGATTAGTTTAATGAGGTGTATGCATTCCAGGAGACTCTGCGCACCATCTCATTTAACCATCACAGTCCTGTGCAATCGGTAGCAGACTGAGAAGAAAACTGGGGCTCGGAGAGCTGACACAAACTGCTGAGTCAGCCTCTGAACCCAGATCTTTGCTGGCAAAGGCGGCATTCCTGACCATTTAGTGAACAGACAACCAAAGGGCAGGTAGCAGCTAGAGGCACAGCAGTTGGACATTTCTGCTTTGAGTTACAATTTTGGAACTGGATTGAATTCATTTGAACTGAAAATTTTTTGCTGGCTTCTAAAGACGAAGACCACCTGGACCCCTTCATTCCTAGTAGTCGCTCAACAAACATTGGCTGAAATGAATGGTGAGCCTGGAGACAGCCAGGATGGTGAAGGACTTGTCTAGGCCTGGGGGTGCCCAGGAACAGTGAAGTCTACACTTGAGGCTATCGGGAACACTCTGCTGGGGACTCGGCTTTATTGGTTCCTCCCGCTCTGTGCAATCCTGGGCACTGTCAAATAAATGACAAGACTCATTTTACAAGTAGACCAGAAGTCTGCAGTGGCGAGCCCAAGCTGATTGCCTATCTTATCTTGAGTCATCAGTCTCTCATTCAGGCTTCCACAAACAAATCTGTCCTGCACTTTGGGAGCAAGGGGCTGATGGAGTGGGCATTTCCCAGGGCCCTGGTCTATCGTGAGTCACTGCTGAGGGGAACTTGGCCAAGCTGAGACTGTGGCCAAAGCGACAGGAAGGCTTGAGAGTTGAGATTCTGGGGGTGGCCTCTTGGTTCTGAGAAATGATGGTGACATGACCACAGTGACAATGGTGATGGTAGGTGAGACACAATTTGGGCTTATCATATGCTAAGTTCTATGTCATGCACTATTCTGCATTATGTCATTTAACCTTGACAACCTTCTGGGGGGCATAAAGAAACTGAGGTCCAGAGAGGCAAAGTAACTTTGCGGAGCTCATACATTACGGTGTGGGAGAGATGAGACTTGAACCTCAATGTGTTGGATTCTAAAGTTTCTTACCTTCTCTTTTGGGACAGGCAATCACCTTTCTTACAAAACCAAATCACGAAGGCTTCAAGGATTAACTCCAGAAGCATTCCCTGCATTGGGGGGGTGGGGGGGAGGGGAACTGAGACCCGCCCTTTGCCTCTGTCTCATCTTCCCCTTGAGATGCTCTTAGCTGTTTCTTCCTGCCACCCCCATGCTGCTTAGCAACAAAGACACTGGCTGGAACTTAAAACAAATAGAGGACAGCAGAACAGTATATAAGAAACAATGACTCGGCCAAGTTCATATAGAACTGTACAGTTTTTCCATCTTAGTGGAACTAGTTCCTCACTCCTAGGGAGCAAAGGGGTGTTAAGAGACAGAGCTCCAGGACCCTACTCCACTTAAATGAGACAGGTTTTACAGTGCAGCAAAGATCCTAGGTTCTGGGGCCCAGAATTCCTGGGCTCCAAGCCCGACTCCTTGACTTCCTGGCTCTCAGATCATGAACAGAGAACCTCAACCTTCCATGGTGTTTTGCGTATGAGAATATGTAAAACAGGAACTGGGGTCGTCCTTGCTTTGTGAATTATTGGAGGATTAAATGAGACAATGTGCATGAAGTGCTTTGTGGGGTGTCTGGCATTAACATGTGCCTGATAAATGGATTCTGCGATCTGTTTGTGCAACAAATACTAGCATCTATTTTATATATTGGGCCTCAGCCCAAGATTTCATTTTAACCATCTTTTCTTTTTTAAAAGATTTATTTATTTATTTGAGAGAGAGAAAGAGAGAAGAGAGCCAGAGGCATGGCACAGAGGGAGAGGGAAAAAGAATCCCAAGCAGACTCCATGCTGAGCATTGAGTTCAACGGGGGTTTGAACTCACGACCCTAAGATCACAACCTGAGCTAAAACCAAGCCTTGATGCTTATCTGACTGTGCCACCCAAGTACCCCCTAACCATCTTCTTTTAAGCTCCTTGATAGGTGTTCTGGTCTTCTTCTTAGAAATCTTACACATTTCTTAGAAAGTTTATTATTAGTTTCTGAAGTTTTGAGTTATTTTAAATTGGAGCTTTTCCATTATAACTGCTTTAAAGCTTTCTTAATTATGAAATATTTAAAATATACTGAAAAACTTTCAAAAACAAGCATCTTAACTCTAACTAAATTGGTTAACTCCAGCCCTTTCTCTATGCAAGTATATCTGCTAGACAAAAGGACCCTCTGTCACACCAAGGAAGTCATTCTCCTTCTGCAATTGAGTGAGGGGCAGCCCACCCATTTCCTTCTCTGGGAGACATGGTACTCCCTACACAAAGTTGTCATGTTTGTCACCCTGAAGTTCCTCATCCTCAGTGAAGACCCGATCCCACACACACAAAAACACAGGCACCTACCTTAGGCATACAAGCTGGTAATATACTGATTTCTGCCCTATATGCTTCTTTTTTAAGTACAGGAAAAAAAATGCATTGGTAGCAATAAACATCAATACTGAATCATTTTCCATTCTAGGATGCACCAATATTTATTTAGATAAAAATATGCTAACACTTTTAAATTGTTTTTGATTTATCTGCATTTAAAACAAATCTTTGAAGATTGTATATATAGAAATATAATTTCTCATTCCCATTTCCCTATACAAATATAGTGTCCTTTCATTATATTTATGGTGTATTTCTCCATACAAAAAGATTTTAATTCAATGCAGTGAAATTTATCAGACTTCAAAAAATGGTTTCTGCTTTATTTTTATTTAAGAAGTTCTTTTCTATAACTATGTTAAATTTTGTGTGTGTGTTTCCTAAATGGTTTACTTTTAGGGCACCTGGAGTCTCATTTAGTTAAGCATCCAACTCTTGGTTTCAGCTCAGGTCATGATCTCAGGGTCTTGAGATCAAGCCCGGTGTCAGGCTCCCCGCTCAACAGGGAGTCTGCTTCCCCCCTCTCTCTCTGACCCTCTCCCTGCTTGTGTTCTCTCTCTCTCTCTCTCTCTCTCTCACACACAAATAAATTAATACATTTTTAAGTGGTTTACTTTTTGCATTTGGTTCTTTAATTCACCTAGAATTTATTTTTGTGTATTATTTAAGGTAAGGATCCAATTTCTTTTTGTATGAATAACCACCTGACCCAGCAATATTCACTGAATGGAATGTCTTTACTCCAGTGATTTATAAATGCTACATGTTTAATAGACAATGTTTCCAGGAATTTGTGGTGGTCTGTTTATGGCTTTCTAGTATAATCCATACAAATTCCTCACTATCCTAATCGTGATGGCTTTATAATAAACTTTGATATCTCTTTAAGGAAAATTCCCACACTTCTATTTCAAAAATGCCTGGATATTCTAGGCCTGTGTTTTTATCACTTTTGGGCTCAGCTGGCATATTATGGGGGAAACTGTATATATGTGTGTGTGTGTACATATACATGTACATACTCACACACACACTGGCATTTTACTTGGAATTTCATTGCATTTGTTGGTTAACCTGAGGGAGAATTTACATTTCTATGACAACAATTCTTCTTTTCCGTAAAAATGACATACCTCTCCATTTAGTGGAGTTATCTTTCATGTCATCCAGTAATGTTTTATGTTTCTTTATAGAAGATTTTCATAACTTTTATTACATTTAATTTTAGCCAACTTATAAGGTTTTTTTGGTACAATATATTTCTCTAGTATATTTTTTAATTTGTTTCAAGTACATAGGGATATTGTTGATTGTTGTATATTGCTCCTGTCTCAAGTAATTTTGTTAAAAGTTTAGTTCTAATAGCTTATTTGTAATCCTCTTCTGTTTTCTATTTAACCTACAAATAATGGTAATTTGTCTCTTTTATTTCTTAGATCTTTAATTTTTTTCCCTTGTCCAATTGCATTGGCTGGAACATTCAGTACCATGGGGACTAAGAAAGGTAATAACAGGCCTCCTTGTTTGTGCCCAACTTTACAATGACTATGTCTAATGTTTCACCATCAAATATAATATTTGTCTTTGATTTTTGACAGGTTAAGGAAGTTCTCTTTAATTCATGCTTTGCTAAGTGTTTCATACTATGGCTATTGGATTTTATCATATGCTTTTCCTGTCTTAACAGAAGAAACTGTATGGTTTCCCCCCACTGTTCAGAAGATTGTCAGTTTATATAAAATAAGAGTTTTTTGTTCCTTATAAGTTTTGTAAAACTTTCTAGTGACACCATCTGATGCTCTTTTGGCCAAGGAGACTTTTGTCTATTCATTTAGTTTCTTTAAGAGTTCAGGGTATATTCAGATTTGCTATTTCCTTGTCAATTTTCTTAATTTGCATTTTCTAGAAAGTTGAGGACTTCATTTAACTTCCTCTTAAGATTTTAAAGATTTTGAAAGTCTCTACTCTTTCCATAGTTATGGCCCCCTTTTCCCTCCTACATTCGTTTAGTTGACTATTTTCTGTTTAAGCCTGTTTGAATTGGGTTTTATACAACTTGAAACTAAAGGTATCTAACTGACAGAAGGAAAGAAATAAGAAAATATCGTGTACATTACTGCAGCAGTTGACTCGGAACTTTTTTCCATGCCACCATGACTTCTTGCATGCTCCCCATTGCTCTTTCTCTATTGTCCTTGAAGATGCAAGGAAGCAGTTAAATCCTCCAGGAAGCCTTCCTTGACTGTTGCCACCCCTGGCAGGCCTGGATATTTTCCTTATTCTTTCCTCTCTAAGAGTATTAATCAACCCGAATAGAAATGATCACTTCTCCCATTACATTGAGTGCTCATCCAGGGCAAGGAAATCGTATTCATCACCATATCATGGCACATAATAAATACTCAACAAATACTTTCTGATCCAAGTTATAAACAGAGTAGTGTGACATTCACCAGGAAGAGTAAACTGAGACCAGAGGTGCTCCAGAGAGAGCACTCTGCGTCTCTGAGAGAGATCTCTTTTAGAGATGAAAGTGTGTGCTTTGCACGTGCTCTCAGAGAGAGAACGCATCATTCTCGAGCTATCAAAATACAGCAGCTCCTCACCCATGTGGTGAGGCAGCTTTCCCTTTGCCAGTCTCTTGCCTTCTCCTCTGTGACTGTCCGGCTGACACTGGGAAGTGGCAGACTGCCTCATGGCAACAAGCCCTTGGCTGGCTCCGGGCTGGGTTGGCCTCTTCTTACTCCAACACACTCCCCTCCCCTTTCTCTTTCCTACTCCCATCTCTACCCTGAAGCAGAGAAATAAGGGAAACAGTGGAAGGGGCTGGGCTTTGGAGCCAAACAGCCTTCAGTTTAAGTCTGACTTTTATCCCTTCTCGGTCATGCAATCTGGGGCAATTTGCTTCTCCTCTCTGCATCTTGGTTTCTTCCTTTATACTAATAATAGATCCCAGATTTGTGAAATTCCTGCCTCATAGTAAATGCTCCACAACTTTACTTTGCAACATTTCAAGACCTTCTGATGTTCTAAACTAAAAACATTTCCCCCTCTGTTCCCCATCTTCGGTCCCAAGATTTGGACATTTGCGTGCCCAGGAAGCTACGTGCACCCACTCCTCAGTCCCTTACAGTTGGCAAGTGTGTTCAGCAGTGGGATGCTGGTCTCTGTCACTCGGGATCAGTTATTCATTCTGTTCTCTGAGCCTCCCTCCACAATCTTGTCTGGTGTTTCTCTCCCTCTCTGTGTGTGTCTCTTTCATTTTCCGTCTCCCTTTCTCCCTGTCTCTTTTTCTTTTCACTAGGTGGAGGAGGTCCCTGGGTAGGAACGTCCCACAGCAATTTCATGGTACACTTAATCCTTTCGTTGTTTTCTAACGCTTAAAGGGCAGAAAGCCAGGTGCTCCCCTCCCTCGTCATGGATAACTCGATTACAAGAATTAAAAGGCTTTGATTACATTATTAATTTTGAAGCTGTGTGCCTCTCACCCAGGAAGGATCCAGGAGAGCCTCAGATACAGATGGCCTGCAGAGTCTCTGCCTCCCGGACAGTCACACATCAGATAGTCCTTAGATCTCCTCGCCTATCTGCCTGGCCCAGTGCGGGACCCTCACAGGACTCTCGTGTGACCTTCGCAACAATCCTGTGAAGCGAGCGGGGCAGGTTCCTTCTGTTTCTGGTGCTTTCTCAGGGCACTGGGATCTCAGGGACACGGTTACATAAGTGACTTGCCCGAGGCGACAGCCAGGCAATTTAGTGGTTACAGCAAAAACTAGAACACAGCCCTGCAGACGTTTAGGCTGGGTTCTTCTTTACTACACTATGCAGCATGAATAGCAGCCGAGGTAAGCTGATTCTTGGTACACACCAGAATGTTTTCATTTCTGCCATGAGCACCCACAGGTTGGTACTACACTCCATGGGCATGCTTTCCAAAGATGGCTGCAACAATATCCCATCCCATATGCTCTTCTCTAACGTGACCATGCTACTCTCCCACATCAAGTGGTTGATTTCCCTCCCTTTGAGTCTGGGCTGCCCTTAGTGGCTTGCTTATAGTCAATAGAAGGTGGAAGACTAATGCTGCATGACTCTTGAGACGAGTCAGAAAAGGCCGCTCAACTTCCTTTGGGTTCTCTTCATTCTATTTTTCTCCACATGCTCCCTCTTGGAATGTTCCTCTCCCTATCCCTGCCATGATATGAGAATCCCAACCCACAGGGAGTGTGGTACCAGTTGACAATCCTGTGTGAGCACAGTTTCCAAGTCTGCCCAGCCACCAGACATGTGAATGAAGAAGCCTCCCGATAATTCCAGTCCCCAGCCATGTGAGTCTTCTCAGCTAAGGCTCAATACATGATGGAACAGAAAAGAGCCACTGCCGTATTGGGAGACTATGGGCCTCTTTCATTTCTGCATGTCTTGTAAGCAGAAACACAGACTGTCTTTGGTCCAGATTGTCTTTTATAAGATGCTTATACAGCAAAAACACCACAGAAAAATGAGGTTACAGCACCCTTGGAATCAAAGGGCTGGTTTGCTTACAGCCTTGAAAAACAGAAAGTGTCTCATATAATAAAGACAGGATTTTATGGCAGGCATGTTTACTTCCCATTATAAAGGATTCGGGTTCCCTACATTTGGGATTCTTCTCCTCTAAGCAGCCTACTCTGTGTGCTGGTGTCACCTGCCTCTTCCTCTCACGGTGTGGGAATTGGGCCTCAGGGAACTGACACACAAAAAAATGATGACAGTCAAACTACTGCTAGAGCTGTGAATACTAAAGTTCCTCTCACTCCCAGGCATCTCCTATTTTCTACCTGCATTCACGAAACTGTGCCAAGCTGGCTTGTTAGCTTGCAAGGAGGGTAAAAACTCTCAGAGCCTTCAGAGTTCTTGATGCCCTACTGTGTCCTATATGAATTTATGAGCTCCAGAATCTGTGAGCATAATAAAATGATTTTGGGTTTACACCAGTAAGCTTGAGGTGGCTTGTCGTGCACCGGAAGATAGATTCAAATGCAATCAAGACCTATGTCTTCTTTGAGGGAGGCTACAGTCTATGAGGAAGAAGTAGACATATTATACATAGAGACTATACAGAGGGCCAACACACGCAAGGTGCTCAGACATTCCCTCCAAGTATCCATTCATGTCTGCTAATTCTTCAGAGCAGCTGAGGAGACTTTAGAGAAAAAGATCATTGTGGTTCCTCCCATATAAACATGTCTGATGAGTGGGGATGGCCCCAAAGGAGGCTGAAGACATGGGGATCTGGAACATGGCATGGAAGATGTGACCCAGCCAACTTTACATCTGGAGGAAGGAGCTGTATGTGTGTATCCAAAAATTTTCATCTCTACATGCTGGGATCCTTTGGTGCCCAAGAACCTTTGCTGATGGGCCACACTTGACAGAAGGTAACACGGAGACAGGGAGTATTCGTCTTGCTGATTGAAGCGAAAGGTCAGGAATCAGTACCGAGAGACAGTGGCACATGGGGCTCAGGATCCCAGGGCCCAGTAAGAGCATGAACTGCAGAGTGGCCAGAACATGGCTGTAAATGATAACAGAGACATCTGTGGATTTCCAGCTCCACTGGTAGTGAAGAGGCAGTGACAATGACCAATGCAGGGGACTTGGAGGTGACTTGTCGTGCACCGGAAGATAGATTCAAATGCAATCAAGACCTATGTCTTCTTTGGGGGAGGCAGCTTACTAATCAGGCTTGGATTTTTAGGCTTGGTGGCCAGTGTAAGAGCTTTGTCTCTTCAGAATAGGCTGGTCTGTGTTTTGATCTCAAGAGATAGCAAAGTCATAGTGGTTTGAAACAATGTGAATGCTCTTGTGGGTCAGTAGAGAGATGGGATGTTGGGGAAGGCTTTGCTGTATACAGTGGTCACTCAGGGACCCAGGCAGGTAGAGGCTCAATCATCCTACCACATGCTCTCTCCACACGAGGTCCTAGGATTCACTGTAGCAGGGGAGGAGAGAGCATGCCCCAGCTCTTCAGTGCTTCCACCAGGAGGTGGCACACATCATTTCCTCTCACATTTCATTGGGCAAAAAAGCAAGTTGAATAGCCATGGTTTATGTCAAAGTGTGAAGGGTGGAGTATAATTATCCCATGAGTCTGAAAGGAGAGGTGGGATGGATATGTGGTCATAAACTGCTACCACAGTGTTACTTGGATGTTTTGGAGCTTGTGCCACTTTGCTGAGGGAGTCCCTCTTGAGTGGATAAAGATGGTGCGCTCACCATCTCCCTTTACAAGATCAGCATATAGATCACCTGAGCAGGGGTCCGCCCCGCTGCTCTGGGACTTTTTAAGCTTCTGAGGCCCAGCATTCCATCCTGCTGTTTCATTTCAGCTTTGTGGAGTAGGAGAAAGAGCTGAGAAGTAGGCAACACACGTTTCCTGACGCGCAATCGTGAGTAAGGCATTTCCTGTTCTGTTCTCTTTCAATTCTTCTGATTTTAAGCAGGAGGAAAATTATTGACGGAGGCTAATAGGTCTCTAACATTTCTGGAACATTTGTTAACCTCTCTTTTTAACAAGGAGGAAGCAGATCTGTGCCTCAGACTCACATAATAGTATTTTTTCTCACGATATTTATTTTTATCACTACCTTGTATTTAAGATAACAGATTGGTTTTCAACCTACCTTTTGATGTGTTTCCTCTTTAAAATAGGCTTATTTAAATTTTCAAAAAGAGAGGTGGTTCACAGAGAGTTCTAAGAAGATAATAGTGTTGGTTGTGTGAGAACTGGCCCAAAATTTCAGAAGTATTAATAAAATGACTGAGGTTTGGCAAAAAGAGATCTAACAACACCCCCACAATCCCCCCACCCCCTATTTTCCCAGGGAGAAGACCATGGCAAGGCAGGGCTTAAATTCAGGCAGTCTGGGTCTAGGATTTGTCGGCTAGATGTTTAACGCTTGCTGGCTGTGCGACCCTCAACACAAATGATGTGACGTTTCTGGGCTTTGGTTTTATCACTTGTAAAATGGGGATAATGTGTTTGTCTCCACTGGGTTTATGTGAAGATACAATGTGTTAAAGCATACACCGGAGCCTGACCCGTAACCTAGCGCCCGTGACTGGCTGTTGGTTGTGACTGTTACCACTCTTGCTCTTGCCCCACGGGCACCTGCTCTGGTTCTCCCTGGCTGCCTTTCCTTTGCAGATCGGGCCCGCTACCCGAGTTCACTGAAAGGAGGCGTTTCAGTCTCATGGTTTATTCTGTTTTTTACTTATCAGAGACAAATGTTTTCCTTGAAAATTAACTAATTGAGTTAATGATCATCAAACTAGGCCAAACTGGGTCTGGCCTTCCCTGCAATCAATTATTCCAACAGCAGTTGCTGGTTATAAATAGGCAACTTGACTGGTGGGCTCCTTTCCCTGCCCCTCAATTCTCTCTATTCATTTCTTTGTTCAATAATCTATTTTACTTGGTTCAGGTGGGAGTGGCGGGCTGCAACAGCTCCTCTCTGTTAATCTGGGGGGTGGGGAGGGTAAAACACAAGAGCTAAATTGCTGGGTCAAATATGCAAGGTCCCAGACCCCAGAGCAGTCCCCCTAAGAGCAGAGACAGACACAGGAAGCTGGTGCTGAGTGTGTCAATCACAAAGGGAATGGACAACCTGGAGCAACAGGTCCCAGGTGCTCCTGGCCTGTGTACCTTCTCCTCAGGATTGCAGGCTGAGATCAGACAGGCCCCCAGAGGCCCAGGCATCCCACTGTGTTTTCAGTGAAAAACCATGTTTGAGTTAAAGAGCCTGGCTTCTGAGTCATCAGCTGTGGTTTTGCATTCCTTCTCATTCGCTGTGTGACTTTTAGCAAATGATCTGAGCCTCAGTTTCTTCGTCTGTAAAATGGGAATACTAATACCTATCTCCCAGGTGTGTTGTAGAAATTAAATGAGATCACATACAGAATACAGAATAGACCCATTTCATACATAGATCCCATTTCATGATGCTTCACACTGAATGAAAGACTGTGAGGTAGAAAATGGCAGTCATTTAATGAGACAGTTTTCTACCCATTTTCCATCCATTTTCTTCTTGGTCAAACATACCTGCCTGCATTAAACTGCCACCGATTGCTTGTTTTCCTTTATCTGAGTGCTTTTTTCTATTTTCTGATATTAATGCCCTGACAAGAGCAGTGCTCTTTCACCTGAGGATGTTGATAAATAATTGTTTACCAGATCAATCTGTGTGCATCTCTTTAAGCTTTTTTAAATACACACAAGCATTTCTGGCTTAATCTAGCCTCATTCTGTGGCAGCATGTCTCAGACTGTTCTGCTCAATAGTAAATCCACGGGATATTAATAATCCTCACTCATACGAAGAATATAAAAAATTTGGAAAACACTGTTAAGCAGGTAAGCAGATTTTCTTTACTTTAGGACTTTCCCTATGTTAATGTATAAACAAAATAGGGTAGGATTTGGTGTTTCCCCACACATATTTGCCTGTAGATTCTTTTGCCATAGTGGAGCATTTGAAAGGACTAAGGGCTTATGGAACAGTGCTTCTCGAACCTCAGTGAGCACATGAATCCACAGGGAGGCTTGTGAAAATGCATATTCTGACTCAGGAGGTCTGGGGTGGGGCCAGGGTTTCTCCACTTGTGACAAGCTTCTAGTGGATGTGATGCTACTGACTTTAGACCAGACTTGGAGAATCAAGACTCTAAGGGCGCTGTCACACTCATCTTGGAGAATATTCTCTTTACTAGGGAACTCAGCCAAAGAATGTGGTCTCAAATCCAACTCTACTTTGGAGCGATAGAAAACACGGACCGACAGTCAGAATATCCCATTCTAGGTGAAACAGGAGAGGGGTCCCAGCTGGATGAACTTGGAGGTGGCATTTTGCTTGTTCAGGTCTCGGATCTCTTACCTATAAAAGGCACCCGCCTTCCATCAGCCCCACAGAGTTGCTGGGAGAATGAAATTCCCGTACAAACGCGCTGTGCAAAATCGCCATCACAGACCAGCACTGTCAGAAGGGGAGGGCAACTTCACGTCTAAACTAGACCTTGCGTTAGAGTCACACTTGTGGTCACCACGACCCCTTTGGTTCTCTACAAAATGTATGGATCAACTTCACTGAGCCCAGATCGCCCCGCTTCCCCTTCCGGCCATTGCCTCAATCAGGGTGACCAGCACAGCTCATCGGAGGTACTAAGAGATCAACAGAGGCTGCTTGGAATCCTCCTCTGAGAAGGACTCTCTCTCGGCTCTTTGATCAGTGAACAATTTCTGCTACGAGTGTTGGAGGAACAATGCGTGTGACCCACTCTTGCCCCTGGGACTAGCTCTCCACTTTGCTCATAGACACACAACCTTACAAACTGATGGCACCTTCCCTTGCATGCCCTGCCATGGCCAGTGGCTCCCTTTGCTCCATGTGAGAAGCCGGAGTAGCCATAGACCCTGCCTCGTCCTCCCCACATCTACGTGGGGAGGCTCAGGCCTATGTTCTGGGACCAAAGGGTCACTTTATTCTAGGTGTGCCCTAAGCCTCAGGTTTTTCTCCATCTCACAGGTGCCGGATTGCACCCAAACTGACCTCTCTTCAGCTTGCTTCAAACATGGGTAAAGTCATAGATACCTCTAGGTCATCGCTTTTATAAGATTGGTGTTTTTGTAAGATAAATATAAAGACCACAAACATTGCCATGCCCAATACTCTCAATCCTCAGCTCTTTCTCCTCCAGCCTGGGTCACTCTATATTCAAAACGTTCACATTTCAGTCAGTTGTAGGAGCCCTAACCTCTCATCTAAAGAAATGCTGCTACATGCTCTCGGTCACTCAGACCAGGAGCCTCACTGTCATCACTGAGCATCCTTCTCCCATGCTAACTCACCCCTGCTCAGGCCACATTCAGTGGCACCAAGTTTTGAGAGGATGGAGGCCCACTAGGCTAATGCACCTCACAATCCCCCTTCCTGGAACCACAGAAGAGAACCTGGGATACCCAGACCTCCAACCCTTCCCTCCTCCTCCATAACTGATTGGCTCAGCAGGGCCAAACAGAGTCCCTTCCAAGGGGATTTAGAAAGAGAAAGAGAGAGAGGGCCATCTAAATGCAGAAGGCTTCAGTGGTCTTGTTTTCCTCTCTGAGATGTGGGAATGCGGAGGAAGCCATTCTGTAGATATAAAAGGAAGATGGACATAAGTGGAAGAAGGAAAGAGGAGAGAGAAAGAGTACTAGCTCTAAGCTCCCCTGCCCTGGGTTCTGTTAGACACCACTGTACTCTGATACTAAAGCCCCCATTTTGCTTAAATCAATACCTTGGTATTCCTAATATAATTTAAAAAATTCTAAGTATTGAAAGAATTCTAACCACAGGGTTCTACCAATTCCAATCAAGTAACATGTCTCAAATCTGAGGGTTTATTTCCATCTTAATCAGCTACCCATTCGGGCTACCTCTTCTCCACTCTAAGATGTTTGCAAAAATTGCCAGGCTGGGATTCATCTAGGTCATCGCTTTTATAAGATTGGTGTTTTTGTAAGATAAATATAAAGACCACAAACATTGACATTAAGATCAATCTCCAACTCAAAAAGAGTACTGATTCCTGATCATTAAACTCTGAATTCCTTTGTCCAATGCTCAAGGCTCTCTACGGTTTCCAAAAAAATGATCAACATTCACTACTTGATGCATAAGTTTCAAGTAACAGGAAACCCAACATAAACTGGCTTAAACATAACAAATAATACAGCAGATGCTGCAAATTGGCTCATCCTTCTGATCCTCTTCTTGGATCTTCCAATATTGAAGAGGTTGGAAGGTCGAAGACCGCACTTCTCAATCCTCCAGGTGCTGGGAAGGAAATGCCCGGCCTTTCTGGAAGCCCCTCATGCCTCAGTCCTTCCATCCGGACCTCACGACTCACATCCTTGGCCCAGCCTCCCCCTCAACATATCTACCTCAGGCATCATTTCGAAGGCCACATGGCCAAGGCCATAAATCTGTGCCCTTGTTTAGTGTGCCATGTCCTCTCCCTCTAATCCAATCTCCCCTCCGTGTGTTCTCGGTGCTCGCTCATTCAGCTTGACAGCTATTTAATAAACCTATTTGCTTTCCTTTGACATGAGGCAGAAGTGGTGGGTGTTGAAGAGCCGTGAGGCCCTCGTGGACAATGAAACCCTTTCCCACTCAACACTCTTCCAGCTCAGCACAGATAAATTGTGGAGAACTCAAAATTAACCCAAGCTATCTTCTTTTCTTAAGGAAAAAAAAAAATCACCCGAGACCCAAGAAGCCGAGCAAGAGCAGTGAGTGAAAGGGATGGCAGGAGAAATCACATTTCCTGGCTCCAGGGGCAGGGGTGAGCCCAGATCAGGGGCCTGTGAGCCTTCCCTCAATCTAGCTTTTATCACTTCAAAGCAGAAGGTCTTAAAGGAATGCCCTTTATGACTGATTCTGTCTTCAAAAGCATGAAAGAAAAAGCATATTTTCTTAAGCCCACTCACTGGAAGCCAAGGGATTTATCCAAGGTGCTTGAACCGCAAACCTCTGCAACCGGGATACAGTTTGGAGTGACGGCCATAGAGCTGCAGCCACAATCAGCCGGCCAGGCTGGGATTCTCCCCCCACTGCCTAGGAGATTTAGGACTTTGGCCCATTTATCTCAGCTCCCTGAGCCTCAGTTTCCTTCTCTATAAAATGGGCATTTGGATCAAATAAGAGAGCAGGTGTGAATATTCTTGGTACGTGGTAGTTGCTAAATGATTTGTAGCCAGTATTACTTATTGCTGGTTGTAATAAGCAAATCCGCTCTCCATCCCATCTCCAAATACCTATGTATCCCTGCTTTTTATTGGTGTTTTGTCTAGAATGTGTTCGTTTGGTTTTCCCTTGCATTGGTGGGGCCCAGTAACTGTTTCTTCTATGTTGTCAGCCTTGATCTAAGGGTGAAATATCATTTCTCACATTCCACTATCACTTTAAGCAAAGCTAGAAGATGTCCAGGCCAGGTCTGGGTTGGCTTTGCGTAGGAAGGTTGGATTATTGGGCTGAAAAGTATACATTCTCTGCTGGGGCAGGTGAGTCCAGCTGTGTGGGCCAGAGTCAGGGTTAGGGTCTCAGGTCCACAGAAGTTACTCAATACAGCTAAGACTGGGAAGAACCTATGGGTTTGAGTCCAAACTTGTCTTCATGGAGCAACAAAGATCCAAGCTTAGAAGTTGAAATTTGGATGGCAATGCCCAGGAATAGGGAATATGCCAACTACCAACAATGATAACTCTAACTCTACATTCAGAGACTAGAGAAATAATACGTGGTGGTACCATGGGCCAGTGAGCCCATTATTAGCTGGATTAGTTTTGGAGCTCCAGTTAGCATTTGGACCCCATATGCTCCCATTTAACAGGCAGGTTATAATTGCTTTTGAGTTCTTGGAGATTAATGTCAACTCCCTGGGTCAAGACCTTAAAATGTCTAACAATTTCTGAAAAATTTATGCATATTCCCTTTTGCTCAATGCGTGGTTATCTGAATAAATAGCCATAGGGAAGGACTGGGGAAATTACTACTGAGTATACATGCTGTAGATTTGCAAAATTGTTCCTCCTGGGAGGAAATGACCTATACTGACTGACCTATACTTCAGTCAATGGGTTCCAGGTCTGAGAACAGCCAGGAATCTTGAATTTTTCTGGGGCTGCTGTCCACAGGCTCTGATCATTCATCCTGGATTTCTTTTGATTGTACATATTAACAATGCTTCTATTGGTTGCCCAGCTATCTTTGCCTGAGAAACAATGTATTCTATCAACCATCTCCATCTCTCTGTTGGTCCATCCTGCTTGGTCAAGTCTCTGCTCTGACCTTGCTGCTCATTGTAATAATTGTGCCACCTGGCTTCTATTATTTTGGGATCCTATTATCCCCATTGCTTTCAAAAGCCCAATTCTGTAGTAGCATCTTTTGCTGGAAGCCCTGATCTATGAAGACTATGAAGACAACCACCACTGAGATATTTAACAATTCTAGTGCATACTCATCAACCAGCACATTCTCTAGGCCCTCCTGCAAAACTTGTCAGTTGATGGATTTTCTGGCCTTATGAAACATCTGCTCTAGCATGCCCACTGCTCAGAGTCTTTTGACGCTTTCCTCCCTGTCTGTCATGGTAGTTCTAACATTTCTACTTCATTAGTGGTCGCCCTCATTTTTCTTAAGTGTCCAATAGCTATTCTAGGAACACATTAGCCCCATCTCCAGAATCCTCGCCATGGTGTTAATTCTGGATCACAGGAGAGTTCCTCATGTTAATATACTCTCCTTTATCCAACTTTGCGTTCCTCTCTCCTGCAGGCTGGCCCAGACCCATGCAGATGTTCCAGGATCTTCTAGTACTTATTAGCTAGATCCTGCAGCTCTTTGATATAGTAGATACTTGGCAAATAGCCCTTCCCAGACTTTAGCAAGCCTAGTATCTCTGTGGTCAGACTGTTCTGGGCTTAGACCCTTGTTATTGGTCTTGTTGACAGAAAGGAGGATGGTAAGGGAGCGGGAAAAGACCCTGGGTGGGGACAAACATCGTCTTGTAGGATACTTATTCCACTTGTGATTTCTGTATAAGGTTCAAGGAAGTGGAAAGAACACTATATTTAATAAGCAGGAGTGGGACCCTTACCGCCCAGCAGGTTGAGGGTTATTTAGGCGTTCGAGATTCTCAGCAATGTCTGTTCAAGTCTCCCAGGCCCAATTCTCGGGGTTCCCTTCCTTCTAAAACAGATTTCTGGACTCTGTGAAGTCAGCTTTGTTTGAATCTCCACTACCGCTTCAGACTGCTCTCTCTCCTTTGACTACAGGTTAGAATTTCCTTCAATGCTGCCCAGGAGGTCCTCAGACCTTCATATTTTGCCTTGAATTGGTGGTTAATCACCACAAGCCAGTCATTACCATTCTCTAATGAATCCTTGCATATGGCAAAAGCGACTCAATTACACAATCTTTGTGGTGACTACTTCCTTCATTCCACTCAAGTTTACCACCTAACACGTCCTCTTCCATTGAGATTCCCATCATGCCCATCACCAGGACAACTTTGAACAGTCACACCGTACAGCGTGCTCTTTACGCTCTGCCTACCATTAGTAGGTTCTCCTTGCCATCAGTCTCTACCCCCTCACCCTGCTCCCACCTCCAGCAAGAGAAAAGCATTGCTGTTTCTCTCACCACAGATTGTATTTGTGCGTTTTACCAGTTCACATAAATGGAATCACGAAGAAGATAATCTGTAGTGTCTGGAATCCATAGTGGTTTTTAGATTTAATCACATTGTTGTATACCTCAGAATTTTTGTTATTGGTAAGTAGTATTCCATTACATGACAGCAAAGGGTACTGGGAACTGGGTGATGGAAATGTTTTCTACCCTAAGTGGGATGTTAGTTACACGATGTAGTAGAGACTATGGTGTGTCTGCCCGGATGCCCTCTTTGGGACTGACATGCCCTAGCTGCTGGGATCATCAGCCCAGATAACCGGCATCTGCATTTCTTACTGGGCACTGCCCTCCGGGGACTGCCTGGCCTGGTTATCTCCCAGTCAGGTTGCCCTAACTCATGTTTATACACGAACCCACTGAAGACATTTTTTTTTCAGTTTCTTGCTACTAAAAATGAAACTGTTATGAACATCCTTGAACAAGTCTGTGTGTGCACACATACTTTCATTTCTTTCAGATAAATACTTAGAAAGGAAATGACAGGTCATGGGGTAGGAGTATTAACAATGAAAGAATAAGCGCTAAGCAGTTGTCCAGCATGGCTATACTATGGTGATCTTCTCACAGCAATAGATGAGAGTCCCATTGTCCCTTCGCCAGCTGACATACTTTTGGTATGGTCAGTCATTTTAATTATAGCCATTCAAGCAAGTGGCTGTGAAGTAGTAATACCTTCTAGTTTCTAATTTGCATTTTCCCAATGGAGAGTGATATTGAGCACTCTGCATATGTTTCTAGACCACTTTTATATTTGAAAAGTGTTCAAGGCTTTAGACTGTTTCTTATTGGGCTATCTTATTACTGATTTGTAATGCGTGTGCTTTATCTATTCGAGATGTGAGTTGGATATACACATTGTGAATATTTCTCTCAGTCCTTGGCTTTTTCTTAGTGGTGTCTTTTGATGAGCAGAAATTTTTAGTTTTGATGAAGTCCAATTTATTTATGTTTTTATGGTTAATGCTTTTTGTATCTTGTCTAAGAAATCTTTTACCTATCCCCAGGTATGAAGGTGTGGAGATATTCTTTTTTTTCTTCAAGGAGCTTTCTTGCATTATTTTAAAAATAAAGTCATTTTTGATGCCACTTTGGGCCATTAAGGCATAAGAAATCATTAGTGAATGTGAAGAGCACAGGAAATGGGAAGGAGGTGGCAATGGAGTGGGAGCTGAGGCCAGCAGAAGCAAAGTGGATGCCCAACCCAGACAAAGTCTCCAGAGTACTGGGGGCACCTCCGCCTCTCTGGCTGTGAACTTGGAGCCATCCCCCTCCATTAGAGCCAGGGAGACCTGCTCTGCCTTTTAAAAAGGAGACCTGCAAATGGAATTCACACAATGCCATGACCCTCGGTGTCCAGTGTGGCGGGCTGCGACCTGATTCGCATCCAAGTGCACACGACACATTCGCAGCTGAGAGCTTGCATCCCCTGCCCCGTCACCCCCACCCCTTCCCCACAATTCCACAGCCTGCTCTCCCCAACAATGTTTTGCTATGTAGGGCTGCCTCTATGTGGGCACTAGCTAACTTTTGGTTCCCAGCCACACTCATTTGGTGTTTCCAAGGAGATCAGTTTCAATTCTCTGTGACTTTTGCTTCACCCCTTCTTACCTTTGAGGATAGAAAACAGGAGGGGGCCGGTACTTACTGTAGAGCTATGACCCCCCAGTCCCTCGAATCTTTACCTGGCCTTTCATCTAAATCCTTTTCAAAGTAAGACGAGGGAAGAATATGTCCTTACATTACAAGCCCTGCCCAAACACTCTTCACAGTGAGTCTGCCCAACCCCTAGCCCTTTGCTACCTGGGCCATGGTTTGTGTCCCTAAGACCTGAGCTGCAGCTGATTGGATCAAATCAAGTCATATGACTCAGGGTCACATGGCCCAGGAGCACCAAGGCTGGCCAGCAATCTTCCAGTGAGTGACCCCATGAAAAGATAAGATCCTCCTATGATCAAATTCTTTTTCTTGAGACTTTGAACCAGACACATGGCAAGAATTTGCGAACATGCAGTCAGAGGTGAAGCACCACAGAACAAGAAAAAGGTCAAGGGGTTTGAAGAGAGCCATGTGTAAGCCTGAGTGACAGAGTAGCTAAAGCCCTGAGCCAGGGAAGCTGATGGGAGAGAACAGAGCATGAAGTAGTTGTTCGGACAGAACCAGAAGCACTAGGAAGGGATGCCAGCCCTAGACACGCATCTGTTCCAGATTCCACAAACAGATGCCTGCTCAGGAGTCCATTCACCTGCTCTCAACCCCATAGGTATAGGGGATCTTGTGAGGGTCTCTATTTTCATCACTAAACAAGTGAGAGGAAGAGGGAGAGAGAGGTGAGTGAGTGAGTTAACAAAACGAATCCAAGTAAAGAAAGTCGTCATGGTTCACTCTCCAGTAGGAATATTTCCCACATAATGTTGTTTGGGGACATGTTAATGTTACCTCACTCCATTTCCAGTGACACCTTCCCATTCCACTGGCCTGTGAAATTCAGTGAAGGGACACAGGCTAGATCTGTGAGGAATTTTTGATGAGCATTTTTGATGAGGCATTTTGGATAAGCTGGAGAATCTGTGCCATTGAACAGCAGCTCCCACAATATCAGTTGTGTGTGTTTGTTTTAAGCCAAATCTTTAAAGCACTTTCTAGTAGAAGTGTGGTAGGGCAGTGGGAGCTCAGAAGAACTGAAATGTGAGGCTGGAAAATGGCGGTCCTGCTGGGATTATGGACAGTCCTATAGCCTCTTTGCAAAATTCTACAGTGTCAATCTTGGCAGTAAAGTGCTTTTTGTAAATACCACTTATTAAGGGAGTAATATTCTGATAAAGGCAGTGGTTATTTTTGCTCTCAGAGCAACAACTGCAGAGGATGGGTATTTTCCAGACTGCGCTAAGGGAGCACGTGCATGCTCTGGTTAGTCAGGCTTCACACTCAGTTTGTTTGTTTGTTTGTTTTTTAAGATTTTATTTATTTCTTTGACACAGAGCGAGAGAGAGAGATTACAAGTAGGCAGAGAGGCAGGCAGAGAGAGACGAGGAAGCAGGCTCCCCTCTGAGCAGGGAGCCCAATGCGGGGCTCGATCCCAGGACACTGAGATCATGACCTGAGCCGAAGGCAGAGGCTTTAACCCACTGAGCCACCCAGGCGCCCCACACTCAGTTTTGTATACAAGAAGAACATAAGGATTTGGTCAGTAAGGTTTACACACACACACACACACACACACACACACACACACACACACACTCTCAAACACACACCCCTGAAAATGAAGGAGATATCAGAGAGGCTCACTAACAATTGGTTCATGGGAATTAGATCTTCAGAAGAAAGCTCACAACTCACTGTGGGGAGGGCGGGCACCCAACTGATCAGTGGAAAAACCACAAGAGCAATGTGCACAGGAGTATTTTATCACTTTCCTTTACATTGCAGAGAATCAGGCCATTTTTCTGCCCTTGGTTTAGGGCATTAACATGAGGAGAAAGGCCTCAAGCTGAAGGCAAAAGTAGATACTAAGACTCCAGAGAGTCTTATGTCTGTGTGTGGGGAAAACATCCCACACTCAAAGTTCAAGCTGGGGGAAATCTGAGCAACCCTAGCCTAAGTCCCTTGTTTAACAGGCGAGGAAGATACAGCACAGAGATCTTTCTGCAAAACAGACTATTGGTTCTAAGTTTAAGGGGCAGAGATCATGGATAATGGCATTCTATCTACAGCATCAAACAGATTAGGTCAAATACTGTGATAAAAATCACAAATGTAGGTAAAGATCATGAGGAGTCCCAGATAAAGACTGAATGCTGGCCAGTGGCTCCCAGCAGAACACAATTAACATGTTTGTTTATTATGCTTCTGTTGGAAAGTCTCTATCCCAAACTAGTTTTTGTGGGTTTTGTGTACTACACCACCAGCAGCATCTGTACCATAGGAAGCATCTTAGACATGCAGGATCTTGAACCCCAGCCTGGCGACCCTCTCACAGACTGAGCTGCAGTAGGCCCCTGGATGGCGCATGCGTATAGGATGGGGCAAGAACATGGCTCCCACATGTCACCAGTGTGGCCCCTTTGCAAGAAGAGGACGCATGAGTCCCACCAGCTACAGTTCAGTGGCAAAGGAGACTGCCATGCTGCTTTCAAGTGTTGGCATGTATTAGTTTTGCAGGGTTGCTGTAATAAATGACCATAAATTTAATGGCTTCAACCAAAAGGAATTTCTCCTCTCATAGTTCTGGAGACCAAAAGCCCAGAATCAAGGGGCCTGAAGGCCTGCGCTCCCTGTAAAGACTCGACAGAGAGCATCCTTCCTTGCCTCTCCCGGATCCTGGTGGCTCTGCAGTTCCTTCTGTCTGTGTCCCTCCAATCTCTGTCTCTGCCTTCACAAGGCCTACCCCTCTGTGTCCCAACTCTCCCTCTGCCTTTCTCTAATGTGGACACTTGTTACTGGATTTAGGAACCACCTGGATAATCCAGGATGATCTTATCTCAAGATCCTTAATTACATCCGCAAAGACCTTTTTTCCAGATAAAGTGGCATTCACAGGTTTTGGGTAGATGAACATTTTGGAGGGCTACCATGCAACACACCACTGCACTTTGGGGAGTCAGGGAGGGGGACGATCTCTAGGACTTGAGGGTCGATTGCAAGGAGAGAGAGAGGGCTGGGTGCCATGTTGTTGGAGAGGAACCTCCACAGTCAGGGTCCCAGTTTGGGTTAAATCGTTCAGCAAGGGTCCTCATGGGCTTTGAGTATGAGAGAAAAGCAGAAAGAGAGGAGAGAGAAAGACATTCTCTCGTAGCCTCCTTGGGTCCTCATTGGAGGAAGAGCACGGAGGACACTAAATTAATTCGGGTTATCCCGAGAGCTCTGTACTCTGGGAATGAGATTTAAACATTACTTGTGTGAGAAGTCGGTCTAAAATATATCACTTTTCGGGCGCCTGGGTGGCTCAGTGGGTTAAAGCCTCTGCTTTCGGCCCAGGTCATGATCTCAGGGTCCTGGGATCGAGGCCCGCATCGGGCTCTCTGCTTGGCAGGGAGCCTGCTTCCCTCTCTCTCTCTCTCTCTGCCTGCCTCTCTGCCTCCTTGTGATCTCTCTCCCGCTGTGAAATAAATAAATAAAAAGAAAGTTTAAAATATATCACTTTTCTGTCAGCAAAACATTCCCCTCTTGCCCTCTCTATCGGGGGCCTCCCTCTTCCTTCAGGCCCTGCCTCCTATTGCCGAGCCGCCCCCCTCCCCCGGCCCCAAAGGCCGCCCGCCTCCAGCTCCCTCCCCATCTGGGCCTCAAGCTGCAGGAGTCCGGACTCTGTGCTAATTAGGAGCATTATCGCTTTGCCAAGAAAGAACACGGATCCAGGAAAAGGCCTCAGTTAAATGTCCTGGACACTGGGGAGCCTGACTGCAGGCGGCTGAACTCTGACATCTGCCTAATAGAACTCAGAACTAGGGAGCTTCCCCCAGTGCTGTGGAGAGAGAGCTCGTCTCGGCTCCCTTCTGCATTCCCAATCCTCCGAAACCATGAACCATGGTCAAGGGAGGGCACACACCCATTGGACAAAGTCAGGGTGTTTTCCCTGACGGCTTTTAATTTTTTTGATTTTTGAAAATTTTAAAATGAAAAAAAAAAAGAAAATTTAAAAATGTTGAGCAGGTGCGTAACGTAAAAGACACCATTGTAGCCATTTTCTTAAGGGCCATTCCCAGCATGAGTATATTCACAAGGCTGTGCAGCCATCGCCACCATCCATCTCTTGTGAAACTAACGCTCTGTGTCCACCAAGTCCCCGCCCCCCTCCCTCCAGCCCAGACCACTGCCTACTCTCTGTCTCTATAGATCTGACCACTCTAGGGACCTCGGGTTAAGGGAAATCATGTAGCTTTGTCTTTTTTGTGTCCAGCTTATCTCACTGAGCACAATGTCCTCAAGACCCATTCATGTTGTAGCATCTGTCAGAATCTCCTTCTTTAGAAGCCCAATATTATTCCGTTGTGTGTAGATAGCATATTTGATTTATCCATTCATCTATTGATGGACATTTGGGTTGCTCAGGACACAGATTTTTTTTTAAAGTAAATATTTACTTTAAATTCTGAAAGAACTTCAGCAAGAAGGAGGAAAAACCTGAATGGCCGAAAACTGAGCAGTGAACAAAATTAAGGCCATCTTTGACACCCACTGAAAGCAATTCAGCAAATTTGGTAAATGAAAGAAAAAGTCGCCTTTCTTGTTTTAATACATGCAAAAAGCCCCCAACTTTTCCAGAATGAGAGAGAAAGTAGGGGAGCTCCGGGAACCTGCTAGTAATGCTAACAGTTGGCTCTGTTATGCCATTTGCTCTAAAGAGCTAATTAATTCTCAGAGTCTAAGGGCAATAAAATTATAGTTGCCATTCGAATGAGAGTGAATGATTTGGAAGGAACTTTCGGAATTAGGAATCATGGCTCAGGGTTTTGGTAACATGTTTATGGATGTGAGAGGGGCAGGTGTTTTTCAGAATTTCAGAATTTCTGAGATTTCAGGGACATGTAATCCTTCCTGCAGGGGCCTCTGCTACCTGATTGTCCTTGGGCACATACTCTTAAACCTAATTTGGGTATTAAGTGGACGGCACACTTGTCCTACGACTGCATTCTCTGAAAATCGCTTTAAAAATATCCTAATGAAGCTGTGTTTACTTTATTATTTGTCTTACTTTTATTAAGACAACCAATATTTTGTGAAATTCTTGGGTTACTGAATTTCTAGTTGATTAGATGGCGGGTAAGAGCATGAATAAAAGAGATGTCTTTCATTTCAAGAAAAATAAAATTACATGTCGTGTTTATTTTTCCTGGATGATTTCTATTTTTCAATTTTACCAGTAAAAAATATGTGAAAAGGAAGACTCATAAATACTGGGACATGCAGTAACTCAAGTAATGAGGATTCCTCAGGGGGCAATTTGCTACATTCCATCTCGGTGAGAGAAAGAACCCTGGGGTGATGTTGCACCATAAGCAGGGGAGGTGTGACATCCACGTGGCCGGTGTTAGTGGTCAAGAGAGGGTACTGAGTCACAGACTGCTGGGCCCCGGGAACACTAAAACCAGCTCCTTAGTGTCCCCATGGGCCACACTACCCGGACTAGAGCACAAAGCTGGGAAATACGGCCCCTCCTGCTAGTCCATCCTGCTGCGTTAAATGCACAACCAGACTAACCCAGGCACCGCGCTCTCCAGGATCCAACATCTTCCAAGATTTAGACTCCCAGAGCTCAGTGTGAGCTTCATTCTTCTACTTCCTCACCTATAAAATAGCCTACCACCCACCCTGTCTTGGCCTTGTTATTACTCCAAATAAATCCAGGCTTGCCAAGGTTTTGGCACTGTCCACACACGCCAAAGTTGCTGGTAATAATTCTGCCAGCACTGTACTGAAAAGAAAAATCATTTATGCTATGAAATGATTCTTCAGGCACTTTTAGAGGCAGAGTCTGTCCCTAGAGCTCAAAGGGTAGAGAGCCATTTGGGGTAACCATTGGGCTAGACCCAAACTGTCCCTTTAGAAGAAAGCGGCCAGGGAGCAGGCAGAATCCAGTGCTAATACCATGAGCCATGGCTGTTGTTACCCACTTTGCTCCTTGGAGGTAAACCCCTAAACCCAAGTTCCCATATGGAATTTTACCTAAGGGTGAGTAGTTGGTGGTCTTCGCTGGGGGCTGCCTTGAGTTATCAAGTTCCAAAATAAAAGGAAGCTGGGCAGGAAGGTCAATGTTAGGCTTGGGGGTCTCCTCCACAGACCATTAATTTGATTCTTCTTCCAAGGGGAACTAGAAGGGCATTTCCATCTATGTCTGTCTCCCCAAGGCTCAAGTTTCTGGGGACAAATAGAAACCAGAAAGAAGAGTGTGCAAGCTTTAGCCGTAGAGGAATGGGACACTTGCCCTGCTGCCATAATGCTTACAAAGTGGTCCCACAGGCTATGAGCACCTTCTCTCTCTGACTGGTTGGGAGCCTGAAATGAAGTCCCATCATTTGTACTTTGCTTATGCATTTCTCTGTAGCAAAGGACCCAGTCTGTTCTTACACCATTGCTGTCGCTGGAAACAACGAGCATTCTGGCTACCACTTATTGTCCATTTCTACATGCCCATCACTGTACCGTGGACCGTACAGGCATCATCTCACCCAAGAACATGAGGCTAACCCAAGCCGCCTGCTCTGCACCCTGGTTCTGAGACACGATGGTGAGATTATGATGTGATTCAACAGTGGGACAAAAACATAACAGTGTGTTTAAAAGCGTTGCTAATAGTCTGGGTGTTATCACGTGGAAAACTTGAATCAAGAAAGGGAGCAATCTTTTGGATGGCATGCTGTAAAGTAGCTCTACCCCACATCAAACAACCTTACATCCCTGCCACCCTCTGCTAGCCTCCCCCACCCCCACCTGCCAACACACACACTGTCGTATTCTTACCAAACCTCACACTTTACTCCTAAATTGACCGGACAAGGCTACAATCGGTCTGGGTCTTCTCTTTGGGGGAATGACCAAAACAAAACTAACAGTTGAAAAAACTAAAGCAGCATGAAATGGAGGAAAGAGATAACCCACTGAAGCGCACTCTGTGTCCCGCGAGCCGTGTGACACTGGCCACTGGCTTCACTCCCTGCATCTCAGCTCTGCACTGGGTGAGGATGATAAGAACAATTACACAAGACGACACAATGGATAGGCACTCTACAAATAACTCGAAACACTGAATTTTAAAAATGGATTGTACTTCAGTTCTCTCTAAGGTCTAGAACACTTATTTACTTGTCCAAACAGGAAACCAAGGCAATGCATTTTCTAAACACCCTCTGAAACCCTCATTTAACTTTTTATGAATGCCGTAAATCATTAGTACACTCCTCTGTCACCCATCTCTCGCTCTTAAAAAGTGTCCAAAGAGAAGGTAGGTTTTCTCAGTCCTGGGAACACGAACCTGGCTTTTGCTTCCCAGCCAAGCATCGGCCAGTCTCCCTGAGCTTCCTTCTGGCCTTGTCCGAACACTTGGCAAGGAGACTCTGTCAAGGGGTTGGCCTGTGGGTGATTCTGGAAACCTATTTCCTGTAACCCGACTAGTCTGAGACACCGGGCTTCACACTGGGCTTTTCTGGGGCTGCCCTGCCACCCCTATCACCACAGCCTTCCTGCCTGGCAGCTGCAAGCAGAACATTCCCCATAGTTAAGGCCCAGTAAAACTCCACTTTTTTACCAGGAGGCTCTGGGCCTACCCCTTTTGATTGCTTTGGAGCCAGCCACAAAGGGTTTGCTTGGCTGGCTGGGGAGGGATTTTTACAATTGAAAAGAAAAAAACTCCGTTGTCAAAGACAAAGCCTGTGGAGTCCTGAGGGATTCCCAAGGGTAGTTAATTGGAAAAACCATTTGCCCCCTTTAATGTCCCTCCACCCACGGCCACCCCCAGCCTTATCCGAGAGCAGTCACCCTATCTGTAAATGGCGACCATGGAAAATGTACCCTGGCGACTTGGTGTGAAAGATAGGCAAGGCTCCTAAAAAATCTTCTCGGAGGCTTATCACCTTCTTCTGGCTCCACAGCGGGCTCGGGCTCTGGGGCTGGAGGAAACTGCCTGTCTGTGAGCCTAGACAGGGTCTCATCAACAACTGATAAGGCCCTCTGTGAACAAGCAGGCGCTGTGGGGCTTTACTCGCCTCTCAAATGCCAGAGACATTTGTAGGAGAAAATACAGGGTCCAATGACCTCCGTGAAGGAGGCCGGGCAGGCCCGCAGGGTCAGCTGTGAAGCAGGATGGCCCTCCCCCAACCTGGGAAAGGAGAAAGCCTAGGGGTCCCTTCACAGGTACAGGGACAAATAGCTGATGGTCAGCGGGGACGTCTATGCACTGGCAATGCTGCGATGCTAGATGAATTAATCCCAAATACCTCCGGTCGATTCAGATCCTAAACAACCCCCAAACCTCCTGTAATCCTAAATTCTGTAACCCCGAACCAAGGCAGTGGATATTAAAATGAGGACCCCCCCTCATACTGTAAGATCTTGAGGTTCCCTCCAAATCGAACCACTTAGTTCAACAAAAGGCACAACATTAGGAAGGGAAAAAATCAGATTTTATATCCCAACTCTGCCATCTATGCACCTAATGTTAGATAAATCAGTTTCCCCCAGGAGGATGCAAATATTGCTCAGACTAGCTCTCGTCACGTGAAAGAGACTTATGAAGAAATGGTAAAATGCTATATAAATAAAGTATTATTATTTAAAAATGCATTACTTGAACTGTCTCCAGTGGTGAGGGTACTTATACCCTCCAACCCTTTGAAAATTGCTAACTCCTATTTGGCGTGCTGAAGGCAGTAGAGCAAATGCATACTGATTTCCTTGCACGGAGGAAGATAACAAAGAGAAGACACAGCTCATTTAAAGAACTGTAATGGCAGGCATGTGGTATAGTAAAGGAACAAACTTTCGGTGATGGG
The DNA here is from genome assembly GCA_002007465.1 of Ailurus styani. NCBI lineage: Eukaryota > Metazoa > Chordata > Mammalia > Carnivora > Ailuridae > Ailurus > Ailurus styani. The sequence goes on along the minus strand of LNAC01000397.1, from coordinate 440,146 downwards.
GAAATCTGGCAGAAAGATTATGAAGAAGTTGCATAGAGAAAGGATCATCTGAGCCCAGAGGTGTGCACGATGGAGTGGCTTTGACCAGGCAGACAGTGAAGGAGAAAGGAACAGTGTGAGCAACATCACAGGACGGCAGACCAGGGAAGGAAGTAGTCCGGACGGGCTGCATCGAAGGGGTGATGAAGATCACTGGGAGCATGGGGACCAGATGAAGGGACCTTGAGCGCCAGGCTGAGGCGCTCAGATCGTATCACGCAGGTGTGGAGAGCGGCCGTGCTGGTGGAAAGGAAGTGGCCGCTCAAGAAAGGAGTTTGCTGTGTGTCCAGTCTCTGATAATTCAAATATGCGCCATTCTCCTTCCTTTCTGATAAATGGCAGATGGGGGGTTGGGGGGTGGTTTGTCACTCTACTCAGCAGGGATTTTTTGCCTGTGGACTTCCCTAGCCACCGTGTTAGGTCACTCAGCTGTTCCTGGTGCAACTGATTTCCTGTCCTCTCTGATTCTCCACCAAAGCGTCACACTGGACAGAGGGGGGGAATAGGTCAAAGACCGTAAAAGGAAAAGAAGAATAAAACAAGAGAATGATAAACAACTTGTTATCAAACAAAAGGAAACAACTTACTCACTGTAAAATTTAGAAAACAAAACTAAGCCAAGTAGAAAAATGAAAATCACAGCTATCTACCAAAGTAGATATCCTTCCAGTATCTTCTGTGTGTGTATATGCACGTGTATGTTGTGTAACATATGTTTCTATGTATATAGTAGCTCTGTGTGTATATTAAAGTAGGACAGGCACTGTTAAAGTACTACTTATGTCCTATTTAGTTCCATTACTAATACTAATATGATTATACTGTCTGGTGCATGGCACATACTGAGACTTAATAAATATTTATTAAAGTAATAAATGACCATAAATGACTGATGACATTGTTTCATAAACTGATTTTTATTTATCACATTCTACGTTGTAGACGACTTCCCATGTACTAAAACAATCTTTTAAATGATTACATGATATTATCAATATGTGTATCATGCTTTACCAAACATCATGTGATTGGCCCTTATTTTAAACAGAGTTGTGATGAAAATTCTTGTAGTTAAAGGGGTACATTCATGATAATATCCTTAGAAAAGAAATAACAGAAGGAGGTGTGCTGGATCAGAGGGGTGCACATTTTTAAGACTTTTAATATCTACCACTGGCTTTTGATACCCCCTAGGGACATACCCTCCCACACGTTACTTCATGCCCTTGTCCGCAGGAGATGCTGACTCATATTCCCAATAGGACAGGCTGACAGTGGATGTTGTCTTTCCCTTTAACTTTGCCCATATGTTGGGGGAGAAGTTATACCATTATAATTTTCATTTTCTTGATTTCTTAATGACTATGAATTTATCTCTCTCTCTCTCTCTCTCTCTTTTTTTTTTTTGCTTTTAGTTATACTTTTTGGGGAGGGATTTCTTGACATATCTTATAATTGTTTTTCTATATTCTTATTTGTTAAAAATGATAAATATTAAGAATATAAACCATTTGTCAAAAATATTACAAATGCAGTTTGCAGTTTGTCACTTTGTGAGGTTTTTTTTTGTTTTTTGTTTATCGTTTTTGTTTATGTGGTTTAAAATTTTTATGCAGTGAATCCATTGATCTTTCCTTTATGATTTCTGCCTATGGCATCATGCTTTAAAAGGCCTTCGCTATCCCAAGACTAAATATACTTGTATGCATGGTATTTATCTATATTTTTGTGGTGTTTCATATCTCAAAGTCATCTGAAAATTATTTTTGTTAAGAGGTTTCTTGGGGTTTTGTTCGTTTGTTTTTGAGCTCCGGTTTAATTTTTTCCAACTGGTTAGCCATTTGCCCCAAAGTCATTTACTGAATATTCTTTATCTAGTGATTTGAAATGCCATCTTTATCAAATCTCAGTAATTCATTCTGGTGTTTGGCATGTCTGTCTCTTTAGGTATTATGTTGCTATGCTTATTGTAACTTTACAATATGTCTTAGCATCTGGTAAGGCCAAGTCCTCTTTCATTGTTTTTCCTTTTCTAAATTTTCTGTGTTATTCTCCCTTGTTTTTATTCCTCCAAATGAATTTTAAATAATTTTATGTGTTCTAAAAAATAATGCTATTGGGTTTCTTATTGGCATTATATCACATTTATAAATTAAATAATCACTAGCTCTGAAATACTGAGTTTCCATGCAAGAACACGGCTTATATTTCCATTTCATGGCTTATATTTCCATTTATCCAAATTTGCTTTTATGTTCCTGACTAATGTTATGAAGTTTATTACATGTAAGTACCACCCAATTCTCATTGATGTTATTCCTGAGTGTTTTAGATTTTGGGGTTGCCAAATGGGATTTTTCCTACTATATTTTCTAACTCATTATCACTGCTAAACCAGAAAGTTATTATCTTGTTTCCCTGTTACTTACTAAATTACAATATTAATTCAAATAACTTTGGAATAGATTCATCCAGATTTCCTGAGTGTGGTGGTTTGTACTGTGTCAAGTTGATGAAGTGGGAACTATGTTTTCCAGAATCCTCTTCCCTGTATGGTTCTGAGTGAGAGTTAACCAAAAGAGGCATGCAGACAGTATTTGGAATCTAAGTGAAGCAGCAGCCATTATTCTCTGAAGGTTTCTGTGGTGAGGCGTGGTGCCAGGCAGACGCAGGGTCACCACGAGCCCCCAGATCCCACAGACACTTAGCAGGAGATGCTGAGAGGTGGTAGCTAACGTGGAGACCCCGTTTCCTGCAAGCCTCCCTGTGTTCAGGTGGCTGGCAGTGCTCAGCTTCTGAGACTGACAGGCTGGTTGGTGACTCTCTTCTTTGATCCTTCAACGTCCCTCTTGAATTTTCATTTCCCCAATTCTTTCCACAATCGTGTAAGGTCTAATGACTAATAAATCTTTTCTATAACTCAGTGGATCTGCTTTCCCGATTGAGCCCTGACTGATTCACTGCAAAAATTATCTTGGAACATTAGTGCTAATGGGGATCTATGGTAGGATTGCCAGCCTGACTAGAGAACCACCAGCGATATGTGAATTTCAGAACGAAGCCTGTTTCTTTCAGCCTCGCTCCATGCTCCAGCCATGCTCTGGGGGCTCCTCATATAGCAAAATGGCCCATCAACACATTTCACAAAACAAAGACAGGTTTTTCCCTGACAAATTCTTCCCCCAATTCTGAAATTCGCCTTTCTTTCCAATCACACACAGACACCTGTATGTTTTCTGATACTCATTTGGTGAGGCAGGGGATGGAACTGTAAGCACAATAGTACCTTGGGTTTAGCTTGGAAATAAACTTTCAAGGAACTCATTTGGCCAACTATGTTCTTTTGCCAGTGAGCAGAGTAAGGGCAGTGCTGGTGGTGAGAACTACAGAGTCCTAATTTTCACATCAACCCCTATTTTTAAAGGAGGCAGACAGAGGAGACCTGGACAAGCCTCAACTCCACTTCTGCCCGGGGGAAGCCAGCGGAGGAGCTGAGTGGATAATTTTTTTTGTTTTTCTGAACTAGTCTTGTCACCTAAGTAAAAGTTGACAGTCCCCTATTAGGGCCCCTTTATGTCATCACCCAATCACTCCTGCCTCCCTAAGAAAAACTTAAGCAGCACTCCAATCTGCAATACAGACATGACCTCACAGGCTCTCAGATACAGGGCCTCATTTCATGTTACATGATTTTTTCCCTTTTTTGTCTTGCCACACAAGAAATCTGCTTTTAGAATACACGGAGAAGCCTGTCTGCTACTTCTTATTAGTGTAACTTCTGAGAGACCTGAGAAAACATGATTACAGCCTTTGTTCAAACAAAGACAAACATCAGACCTAAAAACAGTAAATGCAATGGTTGAAACCACGTTCGCTGTTTTAAAAAAAAATGTCAAGGGGGGGCGGAAAGAGAATCGATCGGTAAGATGGCTGCTAAAATATTTTAAATGAAAAATGAATACATACAGCCTATGGCTTCCTAATTTTCTAATTTAGCATTTCCCTGCCTTTGGTTCTGTAGCTGATAGACTTTCCCAGCGATGTTTTCTCACTTCTAAAGGGATGGGGGGGGGGGTCAACTGTGTAAATCAGGATTATTGTAGATGGTAAATCAGAAGTTAGTGCATTTTTTCTGACATTTTGCAGTAATCTTTCTTGGGAGGAAAATACACATTTTTCTACAACTTGTTTATCCGTTTTTATTTTGAAAATAAATTCTTTGACATTAAAGAATCGCAAAAGAATTCCTGTGGGAAGAACCACAGGCTGGAAATAGCTTGTGCTGGACTTGGAATTAAGTAATGCACTGTGAAAGATAGTGTAATAGGATACATAAGGGTTTGCTAATTGGACTGGAAATTCATGAGGGAGAGCAGTTGATAACTCTGAAGTGATTTGGGAGAGAGGAACGTGTCACCATTAGAACAAAATGAAAATATGAGTCAGCGTAAAATGATTTTGGAGATCATCCGTTGTGAATATACTTAGATAAGATGCTACTTTTGGAAACAGAGCTATTATTTTACTTTAATAAATATTTATAAATTGTTCTAGAAATCCTTTGTCAACTGTCTGGAGTGACAGTACACTGTGGATATTTAGTTTGGGCATATTTATATATAAGAATGTGTAGGAGGAGGTGTATATGATAAGAAAAAATGGCAATGTATCTTCATTCAAAATAAATGCTGGAGATTTGGGCTGGGTTTTAATATAAATTCTAATACCTTAAAATATACTAGAAATGGAATTTTAGCTCAAAAGGGTGTTAGCTAGTAGCTCTGCGTTTAATATCATCTCGCTTCTCAAAAAATTAAATGAGAATTTCATTTAAATTAAGATTTAAATCAAAATTTAAATTTAAATTTGTATTTAAATGGCTTTAATTTAAATTAAAAAGATATGAACTATAGAATGAGACTGCATTTTATACTACCAGTGATTCAGAGACTCTATCTATACTACCCAGAAAATGGGGCATAAGTTTTTCCATCAATGACTGAACAGAGCTGGACTGCTCTTTCCATCTGCCTACAAACCTCTCTGCTCTTTCTGACATCTTCCTACAGCCAAAGAACAAAGGCTAAATGACAGTTGGGTAGAAAGTATAGGTAAGAAACTTCCATTTCATTGTCCATGAGACAGGTAACTACCACAGGATATCATTGTAGATATGCACAGACATAGGAAGAAAGTTGATAGCTATGGGAATTATACTGGTTCATGCATTTCATCAGTTGAGTACCAGATAGGTGGACAGCAGACACAGGGAGAGTTATCAACTTAACTGAAGAGAGACACATTAGTTGAAAGCCTGGGAATTAGATTGGAAATTGTGTACATCAATTAGCCTGCAACTGTAGATCTGAAATTAGACCATTTCATAAACAGGGTAAAAGCAGGGCCAAGGGCAATTCACACACCTGATGTCTAGAAGGATTTCACTGTACTTATGATTTGTTCATGAAATAAATGTACATTGAACCTCTATTGTATGCAAGGCCTAGTTTTAGGCAAGGACTGCCTAAGGGGAAGAAAACCAATATTTTTTTTTTAAGTACTGCAAAGTAAAAAGAACAATGTAATGAAGACTCTAAAGAAAAGCATAAACCTGTGATATACTTACTATAAAACTCAAAATTTCAGAAAACTAATTGATATATTCAGAGGAATTCAAGGGGAAATAACCACAATAAGTAGGAGCAAAAAATCTAGAATCAAGAGAATAAGATGAGATTAAAAAAAAAAGTAACAAAATAAGAAGGTATTATAGACTGTAGGAGAAAAAGGAAAAAACAATGAAAACTATTGAAAGTTGGTATATATATATATATATATATATATATATATATATATAGACTAGGGAATGGCAAATCACCATTTGGATAATATTTATAAGAAAGATGCTTGAACTACTAGGTAACTAGAAATATTACATAAAGCAGTAATCAAATATATTATCTAATATAACTTTTATGAAATGAAGAAAGACCTGAAGATTAAATGCACCTGCTAATTACCAGGGAAAAACTATTGAAAATTTGCCTACACTTCTTAGCAAAAGCTCTGAATCACAAAAATAAATTACAAATTTCTATTAGCAGGCAGGAAAATCAATTTCCTATAATAGAACACAAACCAATATAGCTTCAAACATCTCTCTATATAAATTCTAAATAACAATGAAGCCACATCTATATAGACTTTTAAAGGAAAATACATTATAACCTGAGAATTTTATACTTGTGAAAGTTGGCTTTCACATATGACCAACAGAGAGAAATTTCCAGAAAAGCAAAAGTTCAAAAAATTATATGACACATGTATAATTTTTCTTGACAATAATTGGTTGAAGACATAGTACACCATTCAAGAATTGCAACAAAATTAATTGATTAAGTTTTGAGATGTGATGGTATAACAATTAAAATAGAGATGGCAACTAGAGGAGAGGAAACAATGAAGACAAGAGCAGAAATAAATGAAATTGAAAAGAGAAAAATAAAAGAAAACATCAATAAAACCAAAAGCTGATCCTCTGAAACACTAATTATATTGGCAAACCTACAGACAGATAGACAAGGAAAAAAATAGAGAAGACAGTAATTACCAACGTTAAAAATAAAAGAGGGGATATCAATATAGACACCATGGACATCAAAAAGACAATAGGGTAATAGTATAACAAGCCTATGAATAAAAATTCAACAACTTAGATGAAATGGACCAACTCCTTGGAAGCCACAAACTACCAAAACTCACCCACAGGGAAATAATCTAACTAGTCCAATATCTCTTAAAGAGATTAAAAATTTCATTTAAGCCCTCCTCAAGAAGGAAGCTTCAGTCCCACGTCATTTCACTGGTAGTAAGTCTTCCAGAAGACAGAAAGGGAGAAAACACTTCTTAAGTCCCTTCCCAAGCATTAACCTGGTACCAAACCAGACAAAGACAGTACAAAAAACAAAAAACCAAAAAGAGCTAAGAACATCCCTTATGGGGGGAAAAAAAAAGAACATCCCTTATGAAGACAGACATAAAAATTCTTAAGAAAACTTTATCAAATCAATTCTAGCCATCTCTAAAAGGACTTATGCATCACAAGAAGTGGGTTCTATTGAAGAAACTCAAGGTTGGTTCAACACTCAAAAATCAATCAAGGTAATCTATCACATTAACTGACTAAAGAATAAAAACTATATGATTATATATTAATTGCCACAGAAAAATCATTTGACAAAATTCAACAGAACAAAGATCCTAGGACTAACACATGAGCTTAACAAGATCACAGGATAGATATAAGGTCAATATACAAAAATCAACTGTGTTTCTATTTAGCAATCAATAATTGGAAATTGAAAATTTTTTTGAGTAGCATTTAAATAGCTCAGAAAAAGAGCAAAATACTTAGGTATAAAACCATCAAAACATATATACAATCCATACCTTGAGAACAAAATTCTGACGAAATTATCAAGGAAGACCTCAATGAATGAAGATATCTACTGTGTTCATGAATTGGAATGCTCAACAGAGTTAAGGTGTAAGTCCTCCCCAAACTGATCTACAGGTTTAATTCAACTGGACTCAAAATCTTAGCAGAATTTTTATAAATTTAGCAGGCTCAGGCTGACTCTAAAATTTACATGGAAAGGAAAATAAACAAGAATAGCCAAAACAATTTTGAAAAGAAAGAATAAAGTTTGAGGACTTACACAGAAATAGATCCACACAGAATCAATTTATTTTTGATAACTAATAGTCTTTCCGTCAAATATTGTTGGAACAATTAAACATCTATATGCAAAAAACAAATCTCAAATTTTACCGCACACTTTACACAGACATTAATTCAATCAATCACAGATCTAATTGCAAAATATAAAACCATAAAACTTTAGAAGATAAGACAGGAAAAAAATCTTTGTGATCTGAGTTAATCAAAGAGTCCTTGGATATAACACCAACGTGATATTGACATTTTTTTTAAAGATTTTATTTATTTGTCAGAGAGAAGGGGAGAGACACAGAGAGAGAGAGACAGGCAGAGGGAGAAACAGGCTCCCTGCTGAGCAAGGAGACCAAAGTAGGACTCGATCCCCAGACACTGGGATCATGACCTGAGACGAAAGCAGACACTTAATGGACTGAGCCACTGAGCCACCCAGGAGTCCAGTATAGACATTTTTTAAAAATGATTAATTGGACTTCATTAAAATTAAAAGCTTCTCCTCTGGAAAAAAAAAACACTGTTAAGAGTATTAAAATGTTTCCAAATTATATTTCTGACAATGAAAATATAACCAGATTATATAAAGAAACTCAAAACTACACAGTAAGAAAACAATTCAATTTTTAAAAAATGATCAGATTTGAAGACATTTCACCAAAGAATGCACACAGATGGCAAATAAACACACATTAAAATGCTTAATTAACATCATTATCCCTTAGTAAAATGAAAATTAAAGCCACAATGAGATACTTATACACACTTAACCAGAATGGTTAAATGAAAAAAAACAAAACCAGACAATAACAAATGCTGACAGGGATGTGAAGTAACTGAAACTCGGTCATTGCGGGTGGGAATGAAAAATAGTACAGCCTCTTTGGAAGACAGATTAGTAGCTTTTTAAATAGAGTTAAACACACAGTAACTCTATGAGTTAGTAATTGCATCTCAATTATTTACCCAAGAGAAACAAAAACTGTTCACACAAAAACCCAATTATAAATATTGATAACAGCTTTATTCATAATAGATAAAAACTGGAAACAAGCCAAATGTCCTCAAGGAATAAATGAACAAACAAACTGGCACACCCATAAATTTGAACCCTGCTCAGCAATGAAAAAGAATGAGATATTGATGCAGGCAACAACATGGAAAACCCTCCAAGGAATAATGCAGAGGTGCGAGGTATTTCCAGGGGTCCATGCCCGTGAAGGGAGGGATTTTAACATACCTCTTCAGGGAGGATTTTTAAATGCAGATTCTGGGATTCCCAGCCTGGATTTTTTAATTCAAGAGTTCTGGGTTGTGATCCAAGGATCTATATCAAAAACAATCCCCCAGTTGATCCTAACATAAGTGTTCTGCAGACCATAATTTAAGAAATTCTGTCTTAATCTTTCCTATTAACCTCCTCTAACTTTGGGGGTGAGAGTTATGTGAAATTATGGGCACTCCCCCGCCCACTCCACCTGCATACCAAGGGAGTGGAAGAAAAGCATCTCACCCCAATGTAATCTTTAAAAAATGGGTTTATTTGGGCTTCACTAGGAGACTTGACCTAAAATACTGGGTTACATTCGCTCCAATTTTGACAGACAATTAGGAGAAATTTGGAAGGGAAGGGAAGGGTAAACAGAGCCCACAGTGGTAAAGGTGAATTCTTTTGTGTAGACCCATTTGAGTCCTCCAGAGGCAGGCAGCCTTTTCCACCTTTTCCTCCCAATAAGCCTTCCCCCTTCCCCACCATTCACAATAGCAACAATATCTCTGTCCCATCTGGAACCTTCCAATTATCTTTCCAACTTTTCTGTTCCCCGAGGCACATTTAGCATGTGAGCAGAAAGCCCAGGAGTAGGAGGAAGTGACAAATACAAAGGGAATCTTAGTTGGGGGACAGAAAGGGGAGAAACTTTGAACTTGATCCTAATAATAATGGGCAACATTTAAATGATGGGAGAGACTGGGAAGAGTGAAATGACAAAAGGAGTTTTCATGTCAATATAATGTCTTTTTAAATGACTGAAGGGACATTTGCATGTTTTTATGATTATTACTTGGGACTTCCTTCACATAATCTCACAGTTGACTGAACACTCCCCTCTGACCTCTCCCTCCTCAGGGACCAACTCAGGTTTAATTTAAGCTTTTGTTTCTATCTCTGCCTTTGACAGCTGAGAGATTAGCAGGGACTTGGCTAATTAGTATTTAACTGTTCGCTAATGTTCCCATGGGTTTGTCGATCACAATCTAGTTTAAAATGGATTCAAAGTTTTCAAAATCTGGAAAAAGGATGCTGTGTCAGGACTGATTCAATTTAAGGATTAAAGGATTAAAACAAGAATCAGATCTACCTTTATCATCTTTTCAGTCACATTCCCTCACAAAATGATATTTTGAGTTGGAAATATGCCCCAGTCCTCTTTAGATGCAAGGGTTATGGACTGGAATTAAAGAGTGAGTTGAAGGTTCTCCATAGAGACATACCTCTAAGGGGTGTCTGTTTAAAGTAACTAGCGCTCCCGTGACTGGCTCCTGTGACTGGCTCCTGTGACTGACGCCTGTGACTGGCTCCGATAGGCTTCCCAGGTAGCTTCGGAGACATACCAGGAGAAAAGCTGCATTATGGGACGTTTAGCCCCTGAAGTTTACTAAGAGATACCATTCAACTTGATTGCCTTTTATTCATTCAGGCAGTCAGTCATTCAATAATTAGTTCCTTTTCTTGTGCCAGGCAGTCAACTAGTGCTGAGAATACAGAGATGGAAGGGTTTGGCCCCTAAAGTAGTTGACATTCTAGAAGGGAGTCAGGCACGTAACCAATTACCATGCTAAACACCATACACAAAAATGAACTCAAAATGGACCAAAGACCGAATTGTGAGACCTGAAACAATAAAAATCCTAGAAGAGAACACAGGTGGTAATTTCTCTGACATTGGCCATAGGAACATTTTTCTAGAAACACCTCCTCAGGCAAGGGAAACAAAAGCAAAAATAAACTATCAGGACTACATCAAAATGAAAAGCTTTTTTTGCACAGCGAGGGAAATCATCAACAAAACAAAACAACCTATTGAATAGGAGAAGATATGTGCAAATGGTATGTCTGACAAGGGATTAAGATCCAAAATAGATGAAGAACTGATACAACTCAGTATCAAAAAATAAATAAATAAATAAATAAATAAAATAATCCAATTAAAGAATGTGTGGAGAACCCGAATAGACATTTTTCCACAGAAAACATACAGATGGCCAATAGATCCATGAAAAGATGCTCAACATCACCGACTTTCAGGGAAATGCAAACCAAAACCACAAGATATCATCTTACATCTGTCAGAATGGCTAAAATAAAAATAATAATAATAACAAGTGTTGGTGAGATGTAGAAAAAGACTCTCATGCATATTGGTGGGAATATAAAATGGGTGCAGCCACTATGGAAAACAGTATGGCGAGTCTTCAAAAAATTACAGATAGAACTACCATATGATCCAGTGATTCCACCCCTGGGTATTTACCCAAAGGAAACAAAAACACTAACTCAAAAAAATACATGCACCGCTATGTTTATTGCAGCATTATTTATAATAGCCAAGATATAGAAGCAACCTAAGTGTCCACTGATAGATGAATAAATAAGAAAAGATGTGGCGTGCACACGCACACACACACGAATATTATGCAGTCATTAAAAAGGATGAGATAGTGCCATTTGTGACAACGTGGATAAACCTAGAGCATATTAGGCTAAGTGAATTAAGTCAGACTGAGAAAAACAAATACTGTATATTCCAAAAACATCATATGTGGAATCTAAAAATAAACAAAAACAAATGAACAAACAAAAAACAGAATCAAGTGTATAAATACAAGGAACAAACTTAGGGTTGCCAGAGGGAAGTGAGGGTGGGGGTTGGCATTGGGCGAAACAGACTTTCAGTTGTAGGACTAACAGTCACACAAAGGGAATATAGTCAATAGAATTGTAGTAGTACGAAGTAGTATGGTGTGGTATAGTGACAGATAATGGCTACACTTGTGGTGAGCACAGCATAAGTATAGAGAAGTTAAAACACTATATTGTACACCTGGTACTAATGTAACATGTCGCGTCAATTATACTAAAAAAAAAAATTTTAAACCAACTACCATGCTACATGTGACACAGTATCTTAATAAGGCACAGCCTAGGGGTACCTGGGTGGCTCATTTGGTTAAGCATCTGCCTTCGGCTTGGGTCATAAACCCAGAGTCCTGGGATGGAGCCCTGCATTGGGGTTCCTGCTCAGCAGGGAGCCTGTTTCTCCCTCTCTCACTCCCCCTGCTTGTGTTCCCTCTCTAGCTGTCTCTCTCTCTCTCCATCAAATAAATAAATAAAATCTTAAAAAAAAAATAAGGCACAGCCTGGAGTGGTAGGAACAGGGAAGGCAGGCCTATTTCATGAGACAGCTGTTTAGGAAAACTTCAGAGGAGAAAGTACTTCCACCGGGTCTTAAAGGATAAGTGGGAATTTCCCAGAGGAAAAGTAGGAGCAGAGAATTCCAGGCAGAGGGAATAAATGTTTTCAAAAGTGTAAAACAAAATATAAGACTCAAGAGATACGCAGTAGATCGATCGTGGGTGTTTTGTATGCCATGCTAAGGAATTCAGATTTTTACTCTGGTAGAGCAATATGCTTTAAAGTCAAGATGTGCCACTTAAGTAGCTGTGTGATCTTAAGCTAATTACCTAAGCTTTCTGAAACTTAGGGCCTCATCTGAAATAGGAGCAACCAAATATCCAAATGCCAGCATAGTGTCTCACATGTGGGAGATGCCTGAATCCTATTACATATAAAAGTAGTTCAAACAAAATAGATGTTTAGATCTCTTCTGCACCAAATTCAGAGGCAGGCATTCCAGAACTGATACTACAGCCTTCGGGGACCCAGGCTCCACTACCCTAGGATATGGGTTCTGTCTTCAGGGCCTCTCCATGTCCAAGGTGTTTATCAGAGCTCACTCATGTCTGAGCAGCAAGAAGAAGAAAGAGCAAAAAGCCAAACTTCCCAGCAAGGTCAACTTTAAGCAGTCTTTCTAGAAGTCCCATATGACTCTTCCACCTTCATCATACAGCTTTCACATGCCACCCCCCGACAGGAAGTCTGCATTATGGAGACTTCGGTGTGGGGGGGGGCATTTTCAAACCAAATAAAACTAGGGTTTGCTACTTAGAAAAAAAGAGAGAACAGATGTTGGGTAGCCCCTAAAGGTCACTGCCATGGTGCTCAACATGTCTTGGTTTGATTCCATCTTTGGCAAAATTTGGCACAGTTTAAAAGGAAAAAGTAAGTTTTTAAGTCAAACACACTTGGGTTCATACCCTAGATCTGCCACTCATTCACTATATAAACTTGGGAAGTCACTTTCAACACTCCAGGCTTCAGTATATCACCTATAAAATGACGGCAGTAATGGTGACCTGCCAGGTTATAGAATATGGACACATGCAGGGTACTTGGCAGATCAAGGTTCTTTCCCTCCCTTCCTCTCTTACAAACCTGGCAGAAGTGTGGGGATCACGCCTAAGTATAACATGTCAGTCAGCTGGGTGCTTTTGTCCTTGGGAGAGGGCCACTGGGGCCAGGATCATATGAGTGAGCCAAAACCAAAGTCAGATGGAGAGTCCAGGTTCAGGATCTGAAGGGGAAGATGGAGAAGGAGGCTCAAGATGAAAATCAAGAGAATGCAGGCCAGAGAAACAAGAGCATAGTGAAAATGTGTGGGAGACAGAATCTAGAGACATTCCTGCCAATGGAGAAGCAGGATGTGATATCTGATGGGGAGAGGAAACTCCAATTTTGAAAGACTCAGGGGCAGTATTAAGGAATAGATTACATTAACTAATGCCTGGACCCCTGTGTGAAATGGACCTGGTATCAAATGTTAGGTTCAGGACCTGTCCCTGGTAGGCTTCTAGGAGAGGGCTGAGTGGCCCAAACACAAAAGCATGTAATAGTGGTATCTAGGGCCCAGTGACCTTGAAGAAGTCTGTAAACAACATGGAAAATGAGCAATTTACTTCACGGATCTCTTAATCCCTGCTATTCGGTTGCAAGAAACAGAAGCCCATACAAAGTAATTCCAATAAAAGAAAGTTTATGGGGAGAATACAACTGGCAATTTCATGGCCATCTAAAATCAGAATGGACTTGGATGGTCTCTTTGGGAACCCACAAGGCCTGGCTGCTATCAGCTAGGAAGGAGGCTACTGCTCTGTCTCTCATTTCCTGCCTCTCTCAGCACATTGCTCTCTTCCGCTTACTTATAACCTGTGAACTCTTTCTTAACCTTAACTGTATGCAGCATTTCATTGCCATGGTGATGACTTAGCTCTGACTCTACAAGTCTTTTCAGTTCAACTGTCCACATCTCACAGCAACAGTTTCCAAGTGCGTTAAATTCTAGAGGTTGCAATTCTTCTTAGTTCAATGGAGCCTCTGGATTGTTCCTCTGAGGCTGATGTCCACTTTGAGTCTAATCAGCTGTGGCTACAGAGTAGGGCAGGGTTGCATAGTTCTGTGGACAACCAAGCCTTCTGCTCTCTCCTAAATTTATGATATGTGTGGAACAAGAGTAAGCTCAAGGCTTAAAGTTGTAGTTGCATAGGGAAGATGTGCCTCCCACTAGCACACCCGACCACAACCCCCAGTACTGCCATCCCCCCATTGCTGTTACTCCCACCACTGTGACTCCCTCCAACACTACAACCATCCACCATGATCAGCACCATAGCTGCTGCTACCATCCACCATGATCAGCACCACCCTTGCCACCAGTCTCCACCATAATCATTTGCCACAATTACCATCAGAACCACCACTACAACCCCCTACTATCATTTCCTCCATCATTAAAACCATCTCTAACCTCACCATCCTCATCACACAATGGCTACCACCACCAGCTCCCTCCATAATTACCACCACCACTATTCCATTACTACCATGACTACTGCCACTAATACCACCTCTCTCACTACCACCAAAATCACCATCACAACCACCTCCACTATTTCACCCCATTCTCTCCACACTTAACATTACTATCACCATTACTAGTACCACTACCACCACCTTCAACATTACCATCACCACCCCCACCATCATTATGATTCCAGCCACTACCTCCACCACCACCACCATCACCACTACCATCTCTATCATTATCACTACACTACCACCACTGCTGCCACCATCTGTAAAAATCTAGGCTGGAAAATAAGGACTCTACTGTGAGTAACCTACTCTTGGTGGAGAGAGGGGGTAAAAGTGTGATAGGTGCCTATAAATTTTCCAATTACATCAATGCCAATAATTCTCCACAATTAGCTAGTCCTGAAAACATACTGATCTTCCATTTCAAACGATCCCAAACTTATCTGATCCTCCATATTCAATCAGTCACTAACTATTATGGTTCTTATTCCTAATCTGCCTATATCTCTTCCTACTTTTCCATTCCTGCTGCCATCATCCCTCATTTCACAAATGGGTGATTACTGCTATTTCTTAACTGGCCCTCTGCCTCTGATATATCTCCCCTCCAGAGCATATGTCATGTCCTGCCAAATGAATCTTTCTAAAATATTGATTTCATTGCTTTTCTACTCTTTCAAAAGAGCCAAACTTTTCCATATAGAACTAAAAGCTCTCAATCCAGATTACTTTTCACATCTTCTATCCTGTGACTCTCCCCCTGAAACTCTGGGATCATTAGGCTGAGTTACTCATTATTCTTTAAACCTAATATTGTCATACCCATCCCCACTCTGCCACTCAAATATGTCCTCTATGTGGTCTGCTACAATCCTCTGTTTCTATGCAAATCCTACTTACTTTGCAAATGTGGGCTTAAGTCAAATATTGTCCATGGAATTTAAGAGAGTCCTCTAACATTAAGGGATTTGGCTTCAAGATGACAGAGTAAATCCCCATGTTAGACTCTTCATCTTCTGAGCCCTCAGAAAAGTGACAGTGAAACAACAAAAAGGCATAAACCTATAACAGGAAGTGACTAGACGTTTACTCATCAACAGACAAGAGATCCTAACAAATTTCAAGATCATAGAAAGTAGATGCAGGAGCATCAGTGGCTTGAAGCCAAACAGGAAATAACAGCCTTGAGGAAGCTGTGAGATCCAAAAGCAGCAGAACCATAGAACTTCTGGACTTAGAGTGAATACATATTGGAGTGGAAAGAAGACACAGAACTGAATGGGGCACCTGGACGGCTCAGTCAGTGAAGCGTCTGCCTTCATCTTAGGTCATAGTCCCTGGGTCCTGGGATGGAGCCCTGCTTTGGGCTCCCTGCTCAGCGGAGAGTCTGCTTCTCTCTCTCTCTCTCTCTCTCTCTCTCTCTCTTCCTCTGCCCCTCCCCCTGCTCATTCTCTCTCTCTCTCTCTCTCTCAAATAAGTAAATAAATAAAACATTAAAAAAAAAAGCGGGGGGCACCTGCGTGGTTCAGTCAGTTAAGCATCTGCCTATTTCTACTCTCTCTCTCTCTCTCTCTCTCTCTCTCTGCCAAATAAATAAATAAAATCTTTAAAGAAAAAAAAAGAAGCATGACCGAAAACCAGGGAAAAAATGAAGACTATAAACAAAATAATAAATATCTCCATTCTTAAACAAAGCTTAAACAGGCAGGCATTTACCCCCAGCCAAAAACAAGCACATTTTTCTAAAAGAGAAAAAAGAAAGAAAGAAAAAGAGAGAGAGAGAGAGAGAGAAACAAAGGAGGGAGTAAGGGGGGGGAGGAGGAGAAAAAGAAAGAAAGTTAGAATATACCTGAAGTGAGTAAGGCAACTACTGAAGGTGTTGGTGCCCCAAAGAAAAGCAGTCTTCATCCTGGCTTTTGGAGGGCCTTCAGAATAATAGCTCTCCACCTGCTCATGTTAAATACACACCCATTTACAGAGAATTCCTGATTCATCTTCCTAGCACACACTTTTAAAAATCAACAAACACTTGAAATTATCAGACATTTTAGGAAATACAGCGGTATCAAAGAGAAAGTCCAAGAGAAATCAAACATGAACATAATTCAAGTTCAGTGATTTAAAAAATTCTGATCAACAGACTCAATGAGATTTGAGGAACTGTTTAATTCACAAATCAGAAACTGGAAACTAGACAAAGGAATGATCAGGGTACAATTAAGTAGTCTGCGAAGTTAAAAATATGATTGGTGAAATAAAAATTCAATAGAAGTTTAGAAAACCTGTCATAGCATAAAAGTAGAGTGACAGAGGGATGAAAAATATGAGCAATAAAGATAAGAGACAGAAAGGATCAAGCAAGGAGGTCCAATATTAAACTAAGAGAAGTGCAAAATAAAGACAACAAGTAAATGCAGAGGAAACAATTCTCAATGAAAAAAAAAAAAACCACCCAAGAAACAAAGATGAAACTTTCCAGAGGTAAAGATAGATGAGAATTTCAAATTGAAAAGGTCTACCAAATACAAAATGGAATGAATGAAAAAAAAATCCACCCCTAACATACCATTGTCAAAAATAATTATTTTTATTTATAAAGTCAAATGGGACTATGTAACTTTTAAAATATATATATGTTATAAACATATACATTATAACATACATAAAAATTTAAGATTTAAAATCATATATATCTTTCATTAAAATGTAAAATATATGCTATATATGCCTTTGATAAAAATAAAGACAAGTTTGATGGGAGAAGTGGAGGTTTAATATAATATAATACTAATACTAATTATGCCTACAAACAACTCCATATTGATTATTTTGATATCTACTGAAGTCCTCCAGTTTTGTTCTTCAAGACAGTTTTGGCTATCTTTAGTTCTTTGCATTTCTTTGTAAACCTTAGAATCAGCTTACAAATTCCAAAAAGAGAAAATAAAAATGCTGGGGTTTTGCCTGGGATTTCACTGAATTTATAGATTAGTTGGGTGGAGAAAGAACTCATATCTTCTTTTTTTTTTTTTTTAAAGATTTTATTTATTTATTTGACACACAGAGAGAGATTACAAGTAGGCAGAGAGGCAGGCAGAGAGACAGGGAGAGGAGGAAGCAGGCTCCCTGCTGAGCAGAGAGCCTGATGCGGGCCTCGATCCCAGGACGCTGAGATCATGACCTGAGCCGAAAGCAGAGGCTTTAACCCACTGAGCCACCCAGGCGCCCAGAACTCATATCTTCTAACAATAGTTTTCCAATCCATGAACATAGTACAACTTCATTTATTTAGGTCTTTTCTAATTTCTTTCCATAGTAGTTTATGGTTTTCTGGATAATAGTCCTATATATCTTATGTTAAACATAATTCTAGGTATCTGATGTTATTTTTATTCGATTGTAAATGATATATTTATAAAACCTATACAATTGATTTTTATTGTGTAATACATTGTAAGTTGTATATCAACTTACTGATTAATCCAAATCTAAAGATTCTTTGGCATTCTCTATATACTGTAGTACAACATCTGATAATAATGAAAGGTTTTTTTTCTTCAACATTTTTATTTAAATTCTAGTTAGTTAACACATAGTGTAATATTGATTTCAGGAGTAAAATTTAGTGATCCATCACTTGTATACAACACACAGTGGTCATCATAACAAGTACCTTACTTAATACCCATCACCCATTTAGCCTATCGCGCCCCCCTACATCCCTCCATCAACCCTCAGTTTGTTCTCTATCATTAAGAGTCTCTTATGGTTTGCTGCCCTCTTTTTTTCCCCCTTCCCATATGTTAATTTGTTTTGTTTACTAAATTCCACATATGAGTGAAATCATATGGTATCTTTCTCTGACCGACTTATTTTGCTTAATATCATACTCTCTAGCTCCATTCATGTCATTGCAAATGGCAAGATTTCATTCTTCTTGATGGCTGAGTAATATTTCATTGTATGTATATTCCCCATCTTCTTTATCCATTCATCAGTTGATAGACAGTTGGGCTCTTTCTATAGTTTGGTATTGTTGATGATGCTGCTATAAATATCAGGGTGCATGTACCCCTGTATTTTTTGTATCCTTTGGATAGATACCTAGTAGTGCAATTGCTGGGTCATAGGGTAGTTCTTTTTTTTAACTTTTTGAGGAACCTCCATACCATTTTCCAGAGTGACTGCATTGGTTTGCATTCCCACCAACAGTGTAAGAGGGTTCCCCTTTCTCTGCATCCTCACCAACATCTGTTTTTTTGTGTGTTAATTTTCACCATTCAGGTGTGAGGTGGTATCTCATCATGGTTTTTTTGTTTTATTTTGTTTTTTTGTTTTTTTGTTTTTGCTAAAGATTGACTTATTTATTTTGGTGGGAGAGGGGCAGAGGGACAGAATCCTCAAACAGACTCCCCACTGAGTGTGTACCCAATGCAGGGCTCAATCTCATGACCCATGAAATCACAACTTGAGCTGAAACTAAGAGTCAAATAGTTAACCAACAGAGCCACCCAGGTGCCCTTCATCTTGTTTATTTTTTATTTTTTATTTAAATTCAATTTAGTTAACATAGAGTGTATTATTAGTGTCAGGGGTAGAATTTAGTGATTTATCAGTTGCATAGAACACCCAGTGCTCATTACATCAAGTGCCCTCCTTAATGCCCATTACCCAATTACCCCATTCCCCCACCAACCTCCCCACCAGCAACACTGAGTTTGTTTGACTTGTATTTCCCTGCTGATGGGTGATGTTGAGCATCTTTTCACGTGTCTGTTAGCCATCTGGATGTCTTCTTTGGAAAAAAATCTATTCATGTCTTCTGCCCATTTCTTAACTGGGTTATTTGTTTTTTGGGTGTTGAGTTTGACAAGTTCTTTGTAGATTTTGGATGCTAACCCTTTATCAGATATGTCATTTCCAAATATCTTCTTCCATTCAGTAGGCTGCCTTTTAGTTTTGTTGTTAAATTTTGTTGTGAAGAACCTTTTTATCTTGATGAAGTCCCAAGAGTTTATTTTTGCTTTTCTTTCCCTTGCGTCTGGCAACAGGTCTAGTAAGAAGTTGCTGTGGCCAAGGTCAAAGGTCTTCATGCTGACTATGTTCTCCTCTAGGATTTTGATGGATTCCTGTGTCACATTTAGGTCTTTCATCCATTTTGAATTTGTTTTTGTGTATGGTGTAAGAAAGTAGTTCAGTTTCATTCTTCTGCATGTCACTGTCCAGTTTTCCCAATACCATTTGTTGAAGGGACTTTTTTCCACTGAATATTCTTTTCTGCTTTGTTGAAGAATAGTTGGCCATATAGTTGTGGGTCCATTTCTGGATTTTTCTATCCTGTTCCATTGATCTACGTGTCTGCTTTTGTGCCACTACCATACTGTCTTGGTGACTACAGCTTTTTAGTAGAGCTTAAAGTCCAGAATTGTGATGCTTCCAGCTTTCCTTTTATTTTTCAGGATTACTTTGGCTATTTGGGGTCTTTTTTGGTTCCATATAAATTTTAGGATGGTTTGTTTCAGCTCTGTGAAAAATGCTGGTGGTATTTTGAGAGGGATTGCATTAAATATGTAGATTGTTGTGGGTAGTATAGATATCTTAAAAATGTTCTTCCAATCCATGAGCATGGAATTTTTTCCCATTTCTTTGTGTCATCTTCAATTTCCTTCATAAGTATTCTATAGTTTTCAGAATACAGATCTTTCACCTCTTTGGTTAGGTTTATTCTTCAGTATCTTATTGTTTTTGGTGCAATTTGCAAATGGGATTGATTTCTTTTTCTGTTGCTTCATTATTGGTATATAGCAATGCAATAGATTTCTGTACATTGATTTTATATCTTGCAACTTTGCCGAATTCATATATTAGTTCTGGCAAATTTTTGATGGAGTCTTTTGGGTTTTCTACATAGAGTATCATGTCAACTGCAAATGGTGAAAGTTTAATTTCTTCCTTGCCAATTTGGATGCCTTTTATTTCTTTTTGTTTTCTGATTGCTGAGGCTAAGACTTCCAGTACTATGTTAAATAGGAATGGTGAGAGTGGACAGCCTTGTCTTCTTCCTGAACATAGGGGAGAAGCTCTCAGTTTTTCTCCATTAAGGGCAAAAGTTGCGGGTCTTTTCTACATGCCTTTTATGATGTTGAGGTATGTTCCTTCTATTCCTACTTTGTTGAAGGTTTTTGTGAAGAATGCTATATTTTGTCAAATGCTTTTTCTGCATCTATTGAGAATCATATGGCTCTTGCACTATCTTTTGTTAATGTGGTATATCACACTGATGGGTTTGTAAACATTGAACCACCCCTGAAGCCCAGGAATAAATCCCACTTGATCATGGAATAATTCTTTTAATATACTGTTGTAATCAATTTGTTAGTATCTTGTTGAGAATTTTTACATCCATGTTCATCAGAGATATTGGTCTGTAATTCTCCTTTTTTGGGGATTTTGTCTGGTTTTGGAACCAAGGCCTCATAGAATGGGTTTTAAAATTTTCCTTCCACTTGAATTCTTTAGAAAAGTTTGAGAAGTATAGCTATTAACTCTTCTTTAAATGTCTGGTAGAGTTCGCCTGGGAAGTCATCTGGCCCTAGACTTTTGTTTATTTGGAGATTTTTTTGGGGGGGTGGAGATTTTTGATTACTGATTCAATTTCTTTGCTGGTTATGGGTCTGTTCAAAATTTCTATTTCTTCTGGTTTCAGTTTTGGTAGTTTGTATGTTTCTAGGAACTTGTCCATTTCTTCCAGATTGCTCCATGTGTTTGTGGCCTTTCCAATTTTTTCTCATGGTTGACTTCAAGTTTCATAATGTTGTGGTCTGAAAATATGCATGGTAGTATCTCTGTCTTTTAGTTTTTGTTTATCTGGGAAACTCTTTATCTCTCCTTCTATTCTGAATGACAGCCTTGCTGGATAAAATATTCTTGGCTGCATATTTTTTCCATTCAACATGTTGACTATATCATGACACTTCTGGCCTGTTAAGTTTCTGTGAACAGATCTACTGCAAACCTGATCTGTCTTCCCTTGTAGGCTAAGGACGTTTTCCCCCTTAAAGCTTTCAGAATTCTTTCTTTGTCTGTGTATTTTGTGATTTTAACTATGATATATCTTGGTGATAGCCAGCTTTTGTTGAATTTAATGAGAGTTCTCTGGGCTTCTTGGATTTCAGTGTCCATTTCCTTTCCCAGATTAGGAAAGTTTTCGGCTATACCCTGCTCAAATTAACCTTCTGCTTCTTTTTCTTTCTCTTCTTTTTCTGGGATTCCTATGATATGAATGTTATTATGCTTTAAGGAGTCGCTGCATTTTCTAAGTCTACATTCATGATCCAATACCTTTCTTTCCTTTTTTTAACTTCATTATTTTCCATAAATTTATCTTCTATATCATTGATTCATTCCTCTGCTTTGTCCATCCTCATTGTCACTACATCCATTCAGTATTCTATCTCAGTTTTAGCGTTTATTTTGGCTTAACTAGATTTTAGTTCTTTTATCTCTGCAGTAAGGGATTCTCTAGTGTCTTCTATGTTATTCTCAAGCCCAGTGAGTATCCTTGTGATTATTTTTTTACATTCTGGTTCAGACATCTTACTTGTATGTATGTATTGATTGATTAAATTGATTAAATCCCTGTCCATGACTTCTTCCTGTTCTTTCTTTTGGGGTGAATTCTTCCATCTTGTCATTTTGTCTGGGTCACTATTTTGTGTGTGTGATTGTTAAGAAAGACTGTTGTATTGTTGCTCCTAAGAGTAATGGCTAAATATTAAGAATAGGTTCCCCCACCATCACCACCAAAAAAAAGGAAGCTAGATCCTGGGTGTGCTTTGGTCTGCTTATTAAAAGAAGCTAGATCAAGCAACAACAACAACAACAACAACAAAACACCTAGATCCTATTTCCCCTAGAGCTGAAGCTTTACCGCATTCTATGATCAGTAGACTTGGTGGGGGAGGAGTTTGTGTTGGTCTTCTGGAGGTTGGGCTTGCTGCCCTCCCTCTCAGGACGACTTGCCCCGCAGGGTGCAGTGGGGGTGGGGCAGGGTGTAAGTAGCTCCGGCCTCCACTGGGTGGTGCTGTTTTGTTTAATGAAATCAGCGCTGATGGGTGGGGTAAAATGGTGCCCCACAGCTCTCTGGACCCAGGAGAAGGGAGTTTGTGACCACCACTCTTCAAGAAGCCCTCACGGAAGAGGAAACAATCACATCTCTTGTGTCCTCAACTGCCCCCATACCCCTCCCTTTACCCTGTCTACATCTGAACTGTCCACCTGCCTGGTGGCACATTACTCCTGTGTTTTATCTCAGGCATGGGGCTGGGTTTCAAAACTCCAAATTTTAGAGATCCCCATGGCATGGACCTGCACTGGTCCCTGGGGGAAGGTCTCACTGTGTTGTGGGCAGTGTTGGTTTGTCCTAGAATTTGGCTGCATGACCACACAGTGGTTCGGAGTTCATGGTAAGGTGTAGCAGACAGCTGGCACCAAGGTTTGTGGCCCTCAGCTGGTGTCTCTATTCCTTTGCCAGGAATAGGGCAGCATATTGGTGCCACCAGTCCTTTTGTCCCCAGAGAAGTCATGCTACCATTCTCTAAGGCTCTCCAAGCAGAGGAACTGCTTCTCCCTGTGAGACTCAGAGGATCCTCAGACTGTGCTGCCCGGTTCCAGGTCTCTGCCCTCCTTCCCCACCAGAGCACAACCAAGCCTGCCAGGCTCAATGCTGGCAATGGTTTAGATCTCCAAAACTTCAGCCTATGCTCTGCTCCTTTAAAAACTGTGGTAGTCAGTCTTTCTCCTTTTCCCAATCAGTAGTTTTAGGGAAGAGTTTTTCTTGTGTAATCCACTGCAAGTGCTTTCACTCTTTCTCTCCCTCCTTCTCTCTTTCCTTTCTCACTTCTCTCTCCATAATCAGGACTCCCTCCCATTCCCAGGACCTGCAGCTCTTCTCTCCCACAAATCAGCTCTCCAAAGCTTCTACATTCCTTGAGGTGGTTTTTTTTCTACCTGTAGATGTGCAGTTTGTTATCTCAGTCCTCAAATAAATTTCTTGGGTGTTCAAAATGATTTGATATTTATCTAGAAGTGTTTGAAGGATGAAGCATGCTTAGGGTCCTCCTACTCCTCTACCATCTTATCTCCTCCTCAATAATGGCAGTTTTAAATAATTTCACCTTTTATTTCCCCTTCTTGCTATTACACTGGCTTGAACCTCTAGACCAATGTGGAATAGAAGTGAGAATAGCAGTATTTTTCTCTCCTTTCCAATCTCAAAGGAGAAAATTTTAACACCTTCCTATTATGTATGATTTTGCTGCAATTTTTAGATACCGTTTATCAGGTTAAGGAAGATTCCCTCTATTCTTAGGTAGCTAAGAGGATTTACATGTGTGGTTTTTTTTGTTGTTTATCATGAAAGCATAGTGAACTTGTTAAATGCTTTTTCCCCTGTACTTGTTGAAATAATCATAAGGCTTTCCTCTTTTATTCTAGCAATTGATTTCGGAATGATAAAACTAATTTTGGCATTCCTGGAACAAATCCAATTTCATTGGAATGTATTATCCTTTATTTATTACAGAGTTCAATTTGCTAATATTTAGTTTGCATCTATTTTTAAATTTTGCATCTATTTTCTAGAGTGAGATTGACTTGTAATTTTTTTTTGTACTGTTTTGTCTGAGTTTGGGATTAAGATAATGTTGGCCTCATAAAATGACTTGGAAAATGTTGCCTCTTTTTCTCTTCACTGGAAATTTCTGGGTTGATTGGTCTTATTTTAAATGTGTGATAAAACTATTCAATTTTATTTTTGGAATATTTTAAATTATGGGTTCAATTTCTTTAATAGTTATCTAACCTCTCAGGACTATTTTGGTTATCTTCAAAATCTTGTCTTTGACTTCCTTGAACATATTAGCTTATGTGTCTTGGATATAAATTCTATATCTGATAATTTTATTATCTGGATATTGTGTGCTTTGTTTCTATTGTTATTTTTCTTGGTTTTCATGTGTATTGTCCAGATATGCCTGGTTGTTTCTCACTGTATGATGGACATTGTAAATTAAAAACTGTAAAGGCAATTTAGTCTAAAATGATGCTATCTTCCTCCAGAAAGAATATTTTGTTTGCCTCTGTTACTTGGCTGTGTTGGGGAAATCTACCCCCACCCCCCAGCAATCATTTTCATCCAATCAAGGATTGAGGTGGTTTGAACCTGGCAGCTCTCTGTCATGTTCCTATCTATACTCCCTC
This sequence comes from Ailurus styani, assembly GCA_002007465.1. Classification (NCBI taxonomy): domain Eukaryota; kingdom Metazoa; phylum Chordata; class Mammalia; order Carnivora; family Ailuridae; genus Ailurus; species Ailurus styani. The sequence continues at coordinate 415,124 of LNAC01000397.1, read as the reverse complement.
CAGCTCTCATCTTAAAGCCTTTTGGGTAGGTGTTAAACCTCAATTTTGTCCCCCTAGCCCTATGACCGTCAAAGTTCTAAGTCTGACAAATTTTAGCTACCTCTCTGGATCTGCAAAATACTTCTATGGACCGGTCACCTCTCTGAGTTTCCCTCCTCCGGCATCTGGCTCTGTAATTCTCCACTGAAGCCTTCAAACTATTTTTTTTAAACATATGCCCAGTTTTTTTCTAGCTATTCTTAGTGATACTGTCATTCTAAATCTAGACTGGTATTATTACAAGCAGAGCACCTCCATGTTATTCAATTTTTAAACTATATAATTCCATTATTTTGATATAAGTCAACAACAAACAAAATGAGGTATAGATTTACAGAATCAGAATCTCTGGACAAAAGCCTAGACATTTACCTTTTTAAAACAAACATCGTAAGTGACCTTTGTATATAATAAAATTTGAGAAGCACATTCTTAAACCATCATTATCCACCAGTAGCTAAACACTGTGTTTGTTTTTCAGATCAATGAGTTGGAAGTAGGACTCCAAAAGTGGTTCGGGTCACAAGAGACAGTTAGTTTGGAGGTGTGGTCAGGGACCCGGACCCTTGTCAGGAAAAATGGGGATGGGATGGGGGTGAAGGGTCATGTTGAAAAGTCCTAGTCAGGATTAGAAAGACCTGAGTGTCTAGCAAGTGTACTGATGTGTGTACTTGTGTATAGAGAGATAGAAAGGGCTGTGCTTGTGGGGAAACGTCCCAAAAGACCCAAGTCATGGAATGAGGTCCTATCCCTAGGGAAATGAAATCTGCCCCCTGCAGCACTTAATACAAAAATCTGAAAGGTGGTAGTTGGCACAGCAATCTGCACTGGAAGGACAGGTTAGTTCTCTCCAATTAGTCATAATTCTTTATGGGTATATTTACTCAGTGGCTCTAATAAAATGTCCACTACAAGTTAACACAAACGAGGCCCCTGTTAATGACAGTAACTCATACTTCACAGATGGGACACTTAACAATGAGGTTTTACAGAGAGTAAGGAACTACTCCAAAACAAGACAAAATAAGCCTACACCCATAATAAGTGTTGAATGCCTTAATGAACAGAACAGAGGGCTTTTGGCTGACAGCTCCCAGAACAAAGCTTAGGGCTACCAAGATAGAAATGGTTACTCATTCACTGCTTCCTAGGTCATGTGCCATATTTGGAGCTACCCCATCAGACCTATCCTTTCCTTAAAGAAGTCAACACTATAAACAAAGAGTTCCTGCATGTTTGTTTCTGCTATGACTCTCTTGGAAACTGGCTGAGAAAGGCAGGACATTGTTGGACTATATCACTCAGAAGCACACCATTGCTCTGGCTTGGCTCATTTCTACTGCCTGGGATGGGGAGAAGAGGGACAAACCGGTTTTGGTGTCGCATATAGCAGGAATTAGGTGCAATCATACTTGGCTTTGTTTTTTCTTTTCTTTTCTTTTTTTTCTTTTCTTTTCTTTTCTTTTCTTTTCTTTTCTTTTCTTTTCTTTTCTTTTCTTTTTTCTTTCTAACCAGGATCACATATAGAAAAGAGGTTCTATCGTAAAAATCCTATTGAATTTTTTAACTTGTATTTTTTATCCATAGGCAAATACATACTCATGCCCAGAGACTGAGACAGAAGGGACTTGCTCTACATGCCACACAACCACTGGCCTGCTCCAACGGCTTACTTGCAGACTTACAGAAGCCTTGTGGGATACAGAAGGTAATGGACACAAGACCCTACCTGATTTCTCTAATAATCTATGATGTAAAAATATGGGCTAAGGGTTGGAAATCTGGATGCTGCGTCCCTTTCCCTCTCTTCTTTAATTAGCTAATATACCTATTTTGCATACCTACAGAGAATTGTGGAGATAAACGGGATTACTATACTAAAGCAGTATCTTAACCTCTTTCAAAAGGCTGACTGAAATAGTATTTATGGACTACTGAATGAAGAATACGCACTGTGTTTATTCTTCTGGATATTCTTTAAGTTATCCTTGAATTAAGTCATCTCACTAAAGAAAGCATTTGAGCTTTACTATATAGCTCCCGTGCCCCCACCTACCCCCATAGAACCACTCTTGCTGAAGCATCCTTTGTTGTGCAATGTCATAGGCTCAGCCTATAAGGAGGGGAGAGTATCCAAAATGGCATCCAGTGTGGTGTGGTCTCTCCTTCAAGGATGATGTTCATTAAGCAACACTGTATTCTATTTCAGAAGTTTTTTTTCTGGTTTTAGTATCAGGAATAGCTTATACTAAATTGTTTAATTGTTCTGTTGCTAACATTGAATTAACTGATCTGGTTCCCATTTTCATGTTGGTTACCAGAAAGCTTAGGTCTAAATTTGAGGTCCCACAGCATATAGAATAAAAGCAGGACTTCTGGAACTAGACTGCTGAATGAGAATTGGGGTTCCACCACTTACTGGCTATGTGATTTGGGGTGAGCTACTTAACCTTTCTGTGCTCTTCCATCAACCATAAATGGGAATGATTATAGAACAAACCTCATAGGTTTATTACAAAGTACCGGTATATACTACAGTTTGTTAACAAAATAAATTCTTTACTATGCATCTTTGTATTAACCTCACTCATAGTTCCACTGTATGTCCTTATCTTTGTTTTTTAAAAAACAGATTCTATTTTTTAAAGATTTTATTTATTTACGCGAGAGAGAGTGAGAGAGAGAGAGAGAAAGAGAGAAAGAGCACAAGGCAGGGGAGGGACAGAGGCAGAGGGAGAGGGAGAAGCAGGCTCCTGCTGAGCAGGGAGCCCAGTGTGGTGCTCCATCCCAGGACCCTGAGATCATGACCTGAGCCAAAGGCAGACTCTTAACCAACTGAGCCACCCAGGTCCCCCTGCCCTTATCTTTGTTTTATCCTTGTTCTTTGTTACCTAATTTCACCATGTCAATAGCCAATATGCCATCATTAAAACACAGTGATTTTTTAAAATAATTTCTCTATTGTTGGATCTTTAAGTTGTTAATAATGCTTCTTTATATTTCATTATGATTGGCATCTTTGTATATGAAACCTTTATATTTCTGGTAATTTCCCTGGAATAGAATGCTCAGAATAGGGATCACTGTGTCAAAGCATAAGAATACCTTTGGGGCTTTTGATTAGTATTGCCAAATTGATTTCCAAAAAAGTTGTATCATTTATTATTCTTCTATCAACAACAAATAAAAGTGCTGATTTCATCATATTCCCATCAATATCGAGAATTATCTTTTAAAAAATAATATAAAGTCAGAGGCTATATTAAAATGAGATCTTTGAGTGTGGCCAGTGGTAGTCCTCAACTTTGGAAATTCCAAGGATCCAAAGGATTCAGAACTTTCTTGTCCTTACCAAAGAAGATACATATAATGCAAGAACACTTGCAAGGAGCTAGAAACTCAAAGGTGATGTTATCAATTGCTATTTCTGTTACAGTTTATGTAACTTTCATGCACCTGCTATTTTCTAATAATAGTAGATTAGCATTTTCCTAGGTTACTACAAGGACTTTGAAAATTATTAATGATGTAATATTTCAGCAGGTGAATATATTATATTTCCCTTAGTAATTGCCTTATTGCTAATCATTAAAGCTTATCCCAGTGTTTGGCTGTCTTAAACAATGCTGCAGCAGATGTCTTTGTGCACAAAGCCCTCTATAACCGAGACACTTTTCCTCAGGTCAGATTGCCAAAAGTAGAACTACTGGAATAAAACATGAATGCTTTTGGGCTCTTGATTCATTGTCAAGTTGTGCAAAGATTGCTTGAAAAACATTCTTGGAAACATAAAATAATGTGGTTTGGGGAAATGGAAAGATGCGTTTTCATGTTTTTAAGAGGAAAACATTCCTGTAGAGGTAGGTTTACAGTGAAGATAATGGAGTGTGTCCTGCAGAGCTCCTCTCTTGCACATGCTCCCTCCCAGGCCTTGGACGATATCCAGTAATGTGCTCGTATGGTCATATGTTGCTTGATTGTTTTTTAAGTTGCTAAAGTAAGACCTTTTAACCCAGTTTGCAAGACTGTTGTCTCTCTCCACTCCATCTTCTCCTTTATCATAACCTCCCATCAGGTTGATGGTTTTGAGATGTCACGGTCATTTGGGGGATATGCCTCAGAAGTTGAATACCTAATTTTTTTAATAATATTATATAATTTTTTAAAGAGATCCCTTAAAAATTGTACCAGCTTTCAAGCCTGACAAAACCTGCATCTGACCCTGGATTTCTACTTAAGATAGGCAAGTTGAAAAATGCCAGTATCCATATACTAAATCCTATGGAGTTCATATCAAGCAGAGTCGGTTTTGAGAAAAGCCAAGGGCTGTGCTCTGGGCCAACTCTTGGATGTGAGAGCAGGAGAAAAGCTCTGAAAACTGTATTTGTTGAAAGCCAGCTTTCCTGGACAGATGGAAAAGAAGTCTGCCAGTGGCTGGGCCTTTGAGAGGAAGAAAAGGCTCCCTCAGGATCCTTGCTCTAGATCCCAGGAACAGGACCTGAATTCCTTTCATCTGGGTGGTTGTGTTCACAGTCCTCGGCACCATTCCAAAGATCAGCCTGAAGGCAGGGCTCACCACGGCTCCGTGCTGCAGCTAGGGCTCAGTGGCACCAAGAGCGCCAAACAGAGATGAGGAACTGCCCTAGAAGGGGCTGCAATGGTTAAGACCCAAGATATGGTCTACTAGCACCCACCAACGCCATCCTTCAGGCCTTGTTCGGGAAAGGGAGTGAAGAAAACTTATACCTGCGCACGAAACTCTATCCCCTATGCAAAGTCATTTGTTTTCCCTTTGCTTTTATAGGACAATAAGTATAGAGATAAAGATAGAATGAGGAAGAAAAATGATGATGGGAGGGACATCTAAGGTCTCTTAGAAGTAGAAGGCAGGGAAGAGATACCTAAAGCTAACCAAAGGGCTAGCGTTTGCCCTTAATTTGGGGGGAACCATCTCAATTCTTAATGTCCCAGTTCTTAATTGTCTTGATTTGGGGTTCTGAGCTGATGGAACAGGTCTCTCTCTGCTTCTCAGAGCCCCATCTTTGTTACTGAAAGAAGGGTCATAAAAGAGAGAAGATAGGATCTGAGTTTGAGAGGAAAGGGTAGTAAGGGGACTAAGGAGGCTGAGGGCCTGGGAAACAGATCACAGTCTTCAGAGTGCAGTGGCAAAGCCATACATTCTGGTTCTTGAATGTTGATTCATACATTAAAGCAAAAAGAGACTACAAGTCTTTTTAAGTCAGAACTTTGCATATACAATAATAATCAATAAACAAGTTAAAGCTTTCCAGGGACTGATTTCAAAAGTCTATTGGAAAGCAATCTCCTTGTCTCCTGCAGCCTGCTCTGCCTATGTCCCGAGAAGCTGGACTACAAAACTCCACCACCACATGTGAAGAAGAATCCAACCCAGACTTGAAGGATGCTAAATCTCTCCTGGTCCATGGAATGTAATTATCATTAAGGTTGAAAAACGAGGGCGATGAACAGTAGTGGCAGGTTTTTTCAAGTTTACATAAACACTGGCTGCAGGGAGATGGCTGGAACATTGGAATCAAAGCATCCTTGTCACATCAGTACTTTAAATCTCTAAGCAACTCCTTGAAGATCATCCAGCCTCTGTGAACATAGCAGCTGATAAAAGGCCCCTCTAAGCCCACTTCTTATCTGCTCCCACAAGCACAGACTGCCCTAAAGTAGCATCCTGGGGAACCCAGCCACTCAATGGTGCATGGGACGTGCCTGCAAGCCAGAGACAGGGACAGGCTTCTGGGGCAATTCCTGTAGGTGTACTGGGCTCAGGAAGGCTTCTGGGCTGTAAAGGTGTCCCACAGTAAATCATGCTTCAATCCCCTCCTATGCCAATCATGAAGATAAACATGAAAGGGGAGGAGGGGTTTCTTAGCCTCAAATCAACAAGCAACCAATGACCAGTAGCCATGTAGATAGTTCAACTGAGTGATTTCAGACAGCGAATCAACTTCCCCTCAATTAAAAGCCATTTCAGAAAAAGTAAAATAAAAAAATAAAAAAACCCACTTCAAATTGCCTATTATAGTGCCAAGCATGTCATAGTCCATCAGTAAATACTGGTTCCCATTTAACACCTACCCTACATTTCTACACTGTGGATGGTTCTTGAATCATCTGTGCTCAGAGGAAGGTCTGGCATATAGAAAACCTGTGCCAAGATGTAAGGTTTTACTCCAGCTATTAAGATCGGTATTATTAGATCAGTTACTAAACTTAACCTTGGGAAAATTTCTAAAACTGAGAAGAAGTAAAAACCAGAAGTAATTTCTTCACAATTGTATGGTGCCTATTATTTTTAATAAAAGAATGTAAAAATTTTCTGATGACACTAGCAAAGTAGAATATAGATGGCACTAGATTTGTCCATGAATGTGAGATTACAACTTGACAGATTCTATTTTTGCACTGTGATATCCATCGTTGCTTTGAGATATTAAATCTGGGATCATGCAAGGAGCCTCACTTGGGCAATCTTCTTACATTCTTTAAGAACTACACCAAAGACATACCAATTGTGTGAATTGCAAACACTCTTAAGCAAAGCAACCATTCTAATTTAACCAACTAAGCTAATAATAAAGCAATGATCATAAAAACAATTCTGAACTGATGTGTCTAGTCAAAGCAGGCAAACATTGACTCATTTGTTCATCTACTGCTTTATTGATTTAAGATGTTCTAGGAACCATTTTAGCTCTTGGACACAGAGATAAATAAGACACAGTCTCTAACCTACTGTCTCCCACCACCACATGCATGCGCACACACACACACACACACACACACATCTATAGGATTTGATGGTCAAAACAGGAGACAATTCCTATAATGAATGAATCACAATACCAAACTGTTAAATAGCTTAGCAGAGATCTGCCCAAAGTGCTCTAAGATCACAGGAGAAAGGATTGTCAACCCATCCTTTCCAATCCTTCCCAATCAAGGAAGACTTTACCAAAGAGGTGAACTTTCTGCTGGTCCTTAAAGTCTGGTTTGCATGTCTAAACACCTACTCAGTTAGCCAACCAAACTGACCAAGACCTGATGTCCAGAGGGAAGCTCACTTCTTAGTGTCATGTGACTATGATGACAAAAAGAGAGAAAGACAAGGAGAGGAAGGGAAATCAGAGAAAATGTATTGTCACTTTAAAAGTATCTTCTAAGGTACACTGCTGACTATATTTTCTTTAGAGATACATCAAGAAGAAAAGAAAACTTTATTGATGAATAGAGGAATGGATAGATATGAGATAAAGCAAATAGAGTTAAATGTAATTGTCAAAACTAAGTGAGTATACAGGTGTTTACTGTACAGTTCTTTCAACTTCTCTCTGTGTTAAAATTTGTCACATTTTAATGCAAGGGAAAAGTCACCTTGTGTAAAATCTTCCTAAATGATCTCTGAAGTTTTAGATTTAGATTTTATTTTTCATTATTCATCCACTGCTATTTTAAGTAGTCCAAGAAAAAAAATTTTCAAAGGCGTTATTCTAGTTCTTTCTCCTGAAACCCCTAGAGAGTGGATTAGAGATTTCACTTAGAAACTAAAAGATAATTTAAACTAGAATCTACATACTGGTGGCAGCTTGCATTTTATTAGCCTGTAGAAACCTTAACTGTGAATCAAAAATAAGTGAAGACTTTTATTTTACTATGGCAAGCTAAGCACACATGTGTGTCTCTGTTCTCTGTCAAAATCTATTTTAAATGACACAAAGTATATAATATAAAAATAAATTTATAACAACCTGGAAAACAGGAAAGGATGCCGCCAGTAGACCATGTATTTTGGAAAATTTCTAGAAGTTAAAAAACTAATAAGACCAGAATGATAGAGACACCAGAGTAGAATAAACTACAAAACAAAACAGAAGGGGAAAGCCTGCTGCGGAGAAGAAAACAGTTCTTCCCTAACATAATACTTCAATCTTCAAACTCAGAGAATATAAATACAAAACTCAGAGGAGACCCTGGCTATGGGGCAATTCTCAGGACAATTAAGTAAGGGACTAGCTGATGAGCCCCTGGGTCTGCAGTCCCCATCCCCCGCTTCATATGGACTAGGAGCTGGTCATGGTGTTTGCCTCCAGGACAAAGCCTAGAGAACACTTCTCCTGGTTGCAAATATTCCTTTGGGGCTGGGAAGACAGGGTGTCCTAACATTTTTGCATTTGAAAAAAGAGAAAAGTAGAACAGAGCTCCAAGAAATGCTAGTACGACATAACAGGCTTGCAGGGAAAAGTGGGTAGGGAAGAAAGGCAGCTCTTCCAGAAATGAAAACACTGAAGTATTCTAGTAGTAGAGTAAAGTCCTCCTCATCCTCACCTAGGCAAGCTTATGGGACCCCACTGTGCCTACAGTCTCCACTCTAAAAAGAAACATGCCCATCAGCAGGGCCAGTCTACAGTTATCCCTTTTAGTTGGGGAGAAACCTATTATGGAAATGGATATGCACAAAAAAGGAAATCTATATCAACTTCAAACACACATCATCCAATATTTCATTTATAAATATAAATGAGCAATTAAAGATCACCAAACATTTGAGAAAACCAAGAGTGACAAAGAGCAAAGACAAAAAAGGCAGAATGATCGATTTTGAAGAAAATGGAATACGCAACAAATGGAAGAGAAGTTTTAAAATTTGAATTAATGTCCTCTAAATTTTCAGGAGGATTCATGAAACAAGAACTAGAACTAGGTATTATTTCTAAAGTAGAAGTCAAAAAATAAGAAGCAATTTCCCAAAAGAAGTGCTAAAAATTGAAGCAATTAAAATTTGGCCATCCAAAGCCCAAATTAGAGATCTGGAAAATAAAGCAAAGAAATGTCCCATAAAACAGAACGGTAAACAAAGAAATGAAAAATATGACACAAAAGACTTAGGGTATATATTTAGAAGATCCAGCATCCACTTAGTAGAAAAGAAAGAAAAACAGACTGGAGAAGTGAGAAACAAAGAAATAACCAAGGATAATTTTACTGAGATGAACAAAGATTTAGGACTTCACTGTTGGCCACCGAGCGAAAATAATTAATAAAGATGCTTATCTAGACATCCTAGAAAATCTGTTAACTCATTCTAAGATGAAAGGAAGGAATTATTTACAAAGAAACTGGCATTTGAGCAATGTCCAACTTTATTTTTACAATACAGAATGCTAGAAGACAATGACATTATCACTAAAGTCTAAGGTAAAAAAAAATATATATCTTTTCAATTTTCAAAAAATTTATGTAATAAAATTCTTCTGCAAGACAAAAAATAAAATGAGCAAAAAGGAAGGCTTGAAATAAAAATATTGGTGATAAGTAAAAAAATTTAAAATAAAAGGCTAAAGGATTTTATTATGGTTATGATCTTGATGCAATTTGTATACAATATTGAGGCAAAATATGAAACAAAATTGAGCAGTCTTGAGCTAAAATTAGATATAATTTCAACTAAACAGAAATTTGTGGTGACAGGGAAAGTAAAATAATTGTATTTGTATAGAAAACCATGTGTGTATTTATTTATTTATTCATCAATATATCTGAAAGTATAATATTTGTTAATAACTTTTCCAGGGGTATGAATAGATTATCACTTTTACTGTTTACACTTCATGCTAATGGAATTTTTATAACAATTTTGTGTTGCTTTTATAATTTAAGAAAGTAATAAGCACATATCTAAAGATGTCCACTAAAAATTTAAAAACAGTCACTGGACTAATAAAATGATGCTCACCAAAGAAGATATACAGATGACAAATAAACATATGAAAAAATGTTTCATATCATATACCATTAGGTAAAAGCAAACTAAAACAATGATGAGATACCACCACACACCTATTTAAATGGCCAAATCCAAAACACTGATGTAACCAAATGCTGGCAAGGATGTGGAACATCAGGAACTCTCATTCACTGCTGATGGGAATGCAAAATAGTACAGCCACTTTAGAAAACAGTTTGGCAGTCTCTTATAAAACTAAATATACTCCTACTATATGATCCAACACTTACCCAAATGAGATGTAAACTAAGTTCACATAAAAACCCACACATGGATGTTTATAGCAGCTTTGTTCATAATTGCCAAAACTTAGAAGCAACCAATACGTCTTTCAGTAGGTGAATGGGTAACTAAACTGCAGTACATCCAGACAATGGAATATTATTCAATGCTAAAAAGAAATGAGCTACTAAATCATGAAGACATTGAGTAAGCTCAAATGTATATTATTAAATAAAAGAAGTCAATCTGAAAAGGCTACATACTATATGATTCCAACTACAGAACATTCTGGAAAAGGTAAAATTATGAAGACAGAAAAAAAGATCAGTGTTTGCCAAGAAAGCAGAAGGAAGAAGAAAACAAGATTGAACTTATAAACTAGCAATAAGTGGTAATGAAAACGCTACAGTTTGATACCGTTAAAATTTGACCAAGCAGTACTCAGAGAAAAATTAACAGCTTGAAAATAAATAAACCAAGCATTCAATGAATGAAGCTAAAAAACTAAATAAGGAAGAGATTAATTAAAAATAAGAACATAAATAAATAAAATATAAAACAAACTACCAGAGAGTAGATAATTATAAAATCAAAGGCTGTTATTTTAAAGGTCAAGTCAAAGTTAAAAGGTCAAGTAGAAAGTTAAAGTTCTCAGAGAAAGACAAACACTAAATGATTTCACTTATGTATGGAGTCTAAGAAAACCCAAACTAAAGATGCTGAGACATTTTAAAAAGTTAAAATTCTGATTTATCAGTAAGGAGAGAGAAAGAGAGAGAAAATACATAAAATTTAGGAATGAATATGAAGGTGGTTGAATTTATTAGTAAATATCATATGCGAATTTATAAAAATATAAATTATTAAAATTGCTGCAAGGTTTGAAAATAGATAATGCACAGATATAAGAACAACTAAAAAGTATATTGATTTGGAACAAGGGAGAAACTAAAGTGGTTTTTATAAGCAGAAGTTACAGTTGCCCACATAGAATATATAAGAAATCAATTAAAAAGTTATTAGAATTAAAATTTTAAATAGGTGGCTGGATATAAGAACAAAGTGAAAAAATTAATAGCTTTTCTATATACCAACTCAAAAATGTAATATTGAAAAATGTAATTTCAATACCAGAATCACACAAAGACATTATGACCAACATCTTCCATGAACACGATGCAAAAATTTTCAAGAAAATATTAACGAGTCAAATCTAGTAATATATAAACAGGATATACATCATGACCAGTGGGGTTCTTCCCAGGAATAGCAAGTCTGGGAAAACCAACTTTGGAAACCATTCAGTGTGATTCATTATATTAACAGATTAAATAAGAAAAACCACACGATCATATCGATAGAGGCCCAAAAAAGCACTTATCAAAATTCAGTATTCATTTATAATAAAAATTCTCAGCAAAGTAGAAACAGAAGATCCCATATCAAACAAACCTGAGAGAATTCCCTGCTGTCACCAGGCCTACAAGAAATACTAGGGAGATGAAAAAATGGGGAACATACACCCCAATGTTCATAGCAGCAGTGTCCACAATAGCCAAACTGTGGAAGGAGCTGAGATGTCCTTCAACAGATGAATAGATAAAGAAGATGTGACCCATATACACAATGGAATATTACTCAGCCACTGGGAAGGATGAATACCTACCATTTGCACTGACATGGATGGAACTAGGCGGGGTTATGCTAAATGAAATAAGTCAAGCAGAGAAAGACAATTATCATATGCCTTCACTCATATGTGGAACACAAGGAATAGCATGGAGGACCACAGGGGAAGGGAGGGAAAACTGAATGGGAAGAAATCAGAGAGGGAGACAAACCATGAAAGACTCTGGACTCCAGGAAACAAACTGAGGGTTACAAAAGGGAGGATTTGGGGGATGGGGTAACTGGGTGATAGGTATTAAGGGGGCACATGTGATGAGTACTGGGTGTTAAATGCAACTAATGAATTGTTGAACACTACATCAAAAACTAGTGATGTACTATATGTTGGGTAACTGAACATAATAATGAAAAATAAATAAAAGACATTAACAGTTAAAAAAAATATTAGGGGGAGTCTTTCAAGCTAAAAGGAAAAAACAACAGAGTAACTCAATTCTTCATGGAGAAATAGTTACAGAAGTAAATATAATAAGCAAGTATAAATGTATTAGTGCATAAAGTCTATATGGAATAAACATATTTTTAAAAAAACCTAAAAACAAGAGAATTTCCTTAACTTGATAGTCTAGAAAAACCATACAACTAACAGTACAATGATGAAAACCTGAAAGCTTTTTTTCCCAAAATACGAAACAAAGCAGAGTATCAGCTTTTACTATTCTTATTCAACATAATACTGGAAGGCTTAGCCAGGTTAATAAGGCAAGAAAAGGAAATAAAAGGCATACAGTTTGGAGAAGAAGAAATAAAACTTTCCCTTCTCTCATAACATGATTGCTTATGTAGAAAATCCCAGGGATTCTCTGAAAAAAAACAAAACAAAACAAAAATACTAGAATGAATTGATTTTTAGCAAGGTTACAGAATACAAGATCAAAAAACAAAAACCACTCATATTTCTATAGCAGGTGAATGTATGAAAACCGAAATTAAAAGTACAATGCCATATACAATCACTCTAAAAATGAAATACATATAAATCTCAAAAAAATGTATAAGATATGTATGCTGAAAATTACAAAAAGTTGATGAAAGAAATAAAAAATCTAAATAAATATATACCGGGCGCCTGGGTGGCTCAGTGGGTTAAAGCCTCTGCCTTCAGCTCAGGTCATGATCTCAGGGTCCTGGGATCGAGGCCCGCATCAGACTCCCTGCTCGGCAAGGAGCCTGCTTCCTCCTCTCTCTCTGCTTGCCTCTCGGCCTACTTGTGATCTCTCTCTCTCTCTCTGTCAAAGTAAATAAATAAAATCATTAAAATAAATATATATATATATATATATATATATATATATATATATATATATATACACCATTTTCATGTATTGGAAGACTTAATACAGTAAAGATGTCATTTCTCCCCAAATTGATTCATAGGTTTAAAGCAATGCCTGTCAAAAATCCCAGCAAGATATCTGTAGGTATATACAAGCTTATTCTAAAATTTAGATGAAAATACAAAGGAACTAAAACAACTAAAACTATCTTTTTTAAAGATTTTATTTATTTATTTGACAGAGAAATAGAGAGCACAAGTAGGCAGAGCAGTAGGCAGAGGGAGAGGAAGAAACAGGCTCTCCGCTGAGCAGGGAGCCCGATGCGGGACTCGATTCCAGGACCCTGGGATCATGACCTGAGCCAAAGGTAGAGGCTTAACAGACTGAGCCACCCAGGCGCCCAACTAAAACTATCTTGAAAAAAAAAGAAAAAAGTAGGAAAAATTCTACTTTATAGACTTACTACATAGCTACAGTAACCAATAATATCTCCCTATTAAGGTTATTTTGAGGATTAAAAAAGATAATACATGTCAAGAATTTAGGTATCTTGCACAGAGTAAGTACTTAACATAGTGAGCTATTACTCAAACATTTTACATCTCAGGAAGTGACATTTAAGTAAAATAAAATGCCCACACCCATACAGATAATAAGTGTTGGAGCAAGAATTTGAGCCAAGTCCCACTGACTCCAAGTCCCAGGTGACTTACCCACCATACTGTAAACATCACCAAAAAGAAATACCTTACCACAGACCACTCAAAACTTCCCACTCAAATCTTATTTGTCTATGGACGATAACACTCTGAGATCTCTTCAGAGTATCCCAATTTACAAATATCAGAATCCTTTGTGGCACGGATTGCATGGAGCACTGGGTGTCATATGCAAACAATGAATCATGGAACACTACATCAAAAACTCATGATGTACTGTATGGTGACTAACATAACATAATTAAAAAAAAAAAAGAATCTTTTGTGGCCCCAACTGGTCTGCCTATTCATTTCTTTTACGTTAGTTTTTTTCCTGCTGAGAAGTCAATCCCATGGTTATCCTTGTCTCCTTCAGTAATGGGACTCTGATAGATATTTAAGGACCCAAAAGTCCCATTCTGTAAAACATAAAATGCCTGTCCCCTTCCTATAAATGATTCATCACAAGTATTATCCCAACAAGCCTATGATCGATAGGAACATCTTCATTTGTGTGTAAATGACGCCCGTCTTCTTGGGCCAGTGCTTTCTCTCACTCCTACACCTGCAGAGACTAAAACAGATTAAGTGGGTCTTCTCAATACAACCCATGAAATATTGATTAAAGGTCTAGTTAAATAAGTGTATTAATGTAGACTTAAAGCACTCAAGTGAGTAAGAACACCCCAGGGGGAAATATTTCTACAGAGCAAGTGAGACAAAAATTGGATACTTTGGAAATGGTGAGAATGTTCCTGGGTACACAGATCCTTTTTGCAATGTCACACGACAAAGTAGAACTTTTATCAAATGATCCCAGTGATAAAAGCCTGGCCCTTGGAGAAGAACTAAGATGGGAGAGGGGAGGAAAAGTTAAAAATGAAACAAACAGGCAAGCAATGACATTATAAATTATTTCACAGCAAATTTACTTAAAATCATGAAACTTCTTACTCTCACTTTTTATTTAATCTCCTTCCCATTCCCCTCCCCCCACCAAAATAGAAATGAGTCATAATGCCTGCAATTCACTGCCTATGTTTCATTTTGGGGGGGGAAATCATCTCAGACTTAGCTTTTTCCTGTGATTTGGGGGTACACTTAGTTTCTTTTTTAGAATCCAGGGAGACCATTCATATTTCTTTTACTTAGAAATTATAGATTTGGTGGATATAAGAACTGAAAGAGGTCTTATAGGACTTCTAATCCTTTACATTTTCAAGTGAGAAAACTAAGACCTACTTAGGTAAAAAAAACAAAACAAAACAACTAATCTAGACACTCACAGTTTGGTAGCACTGGAATCATGCCATCAGATTTTCCAATCTGGGATAGAGGGGGAAAAAATGTTGTCATCCTTCAGAAGGAAAATCTCTTTAGATAAATACTAAAAGTAGAAATATTCCTCTCCTACATCTCAGCTCCAGCTGTGCACAGAAGGCTGAGAATCTGCACATGGCCACTTTGCGCCCAGTGACCAGGGATCAGAGAAGGAACGGAACACCCCTCAGGGCATCGTGGATATCAGGGCAATCAGCCCTGGCATTTGTTGTGTGTGAGAGCCAGGGTGGCTGGGGCTGAGCTGGCAGGCCAGGCACGTTGCCCCTGCCTCCTGCCCCATGTGCTCCCTCAGATAACAGGACTCTGAGAAACAAAAAGGAATGCCTCAGAGGACCGTTTCTTGTGACTTGTTTGGGTACCGTCCAGAGACACAGAAAGGAGTTTCCCAGCCTGTGGCTACAAACAAGTCTTACTCTCTATAATCCCAAAGCCAAGCTGCTAAATTGGGTCTAAATTTTTTTTTAACAAATTTAGCCATATTGTTCTATTGTAATACCTCTCACCACATAAATGGATGAAGTACTCCAATTAATAGACAAGGATTCGGGTTTAAGAAAAAAAACCCAGACTGAGTTTAAGAAAACAACAAGACCAACAACAACAACGATATATGGCTTGTAAGATGAACACCTAAGATATAAGGGACAAAAAAGGTAGAAAGTAAAAAATAATTTTATATATAACATAAATAATATTTTTCCATAGTCTGTGAAAACAACAACCACACGAAAGCTGATGTGGCCATGTTAATATTAAACTAGGTAGACTTAAGGTCAAAATAGTCACTATATATTAAAAATACACTGTATAATGATAAAGGTTTGGTTCGCCAACATGTATACACCTAATAATAGGGCCTCAAAAAATCTGAAGAGATTNTAAAGGTTTGGTTCGCCAACATGTATACACCTAATAATAGGGCCTCAAAAAATCTGAAGAGAAATCTTGACAGTGCTAAAAGGAGAAAGAGACAAATCTACAAGAATCTTCTGTATCCTTAGTGCCAAAGATCAAGAAGAATGTGGAAGAGAAGACGTGAACAACATGATTGTGTACGCGAACCAGCTGACATATATAGAACATGGGCAAGTGCACATCTTTCAAGCACAAGTGAAATAAAAATAGAAGGGGGGAGACAACATACCAGGTCATAAAGAAAGTCCTATCAAATTTCAAGTGATTGAAATCATGTGGAGGGTGATCTCTGATCACAATGAAATAAACCTAAAAATTAGAAAATACCTATGTTTGGAAATTAAAAAATGCACTACTTGATAATCCGTGGGTCAAAGAAGAAATCATATTGGAATGAGACATTAAGTTTGGATATAAAGCTAACAGAAAAAAATCTACATTTAAAAATGTATAGGCTGCAGCCAGAAGAGTTTTTAAGGAGGAAATTATAGCCTTAAAATGACTATATTAGAAAATAAGAGA
Source organism: Ailurus styani (assembly GCA_002007465.1). Taxonomy (NCBI): domain Eukaryota; kingdom Metazoa; phylum Chordata; class Mammalia; order Carnivora; family Ailuridae; genus Ailurus; species Ailurus styani. Next base: position 398,604 of record LNAC01000397.1, on the reverse strand, counting down.
GACCTCTCTTGTTTTTCTTGATCAGTTCTGCCAATTGATTTTTTTTAATTAATTTATTTCTACACCCAACATGGGGCTTAAAGTCATGAACCCGAGATCAAGAGTTGCATGCCCTACTGACTGAGCCAGGTAGGCACCCTGATTTTTTAATAGTTTTTCCCAAAAAACCAAACTTTTGGTTTTGTTGATCTGCTCTACTTAATCTGTGTTTTCTATTTTATTAATTTCTGTTCTCTGGTTTCTTTTTCTTCTACTTTGCTTGAGTTTCTTTTGCCATTCTTTTTCTAACTTCTTCAAATAGATGTTTTGGTCAAATTGTTTCCTAGTTCCCCCTGAAAATTACACTGTAGTCTCCAGAGGATGCCAATCTGAGAACCAGACATGTCAATTGGTCAACTCAAGTTAAAAGTGTTCATCAAGAATGTTATTCCTTCCAAAAATGTTTTACTTATCGAAGAAAGTTAAAAATAGTTGATATGTAAAGACTAAAACTAAAGTACCTTCATCATAGTCTGAAAAAATTTTAAGTTCATCAGAAAGAAATAACAGGGACCCAGAAAACCCCACAAGAAATATCACTAAACGGTTGAATATTCCAGGGTGGATTCCATGGGTGGTTCAGTCAGTTAAGCATCTGACTCTCTCGGTTTCAGCTCAGGTCATGATCTCAGGGTCCTGGGATCAAGCCCCGAGTCAGGCTCCATGCTCCACATGGAGTCTGCTTCAACTTCTCTCTCTCCCTCTGCCCCCCCTCCTCATGCACACTCCCTCTCTCTTTTTCTCTCTCAAAGTAAATAAATCTTTAAAAAAGAAAAAAATAAGCTGACTATTCCCAAATAGGAAATAGAAAACAGAATTCACCCTTTCTGGCACAGTGGGGTATATCCATGAGTCTACCACAGTGGCTAGAAGGAACTACCACATTCACCCCACCTCCTGATAAGCATGAAAGTAAGATGCTTCTGGGGTTCATTTGTCAATTTATGGAGACAGACCATCCACAGCTTAATATGACCAACTTCCAATCAACAGGCCAGAGAATCAAGTGGAAAATTCCCCACCTATGGCCTTCTTAGTCATTTTCTAAGCTAATGATAAGAATAAGAGGCATCACTAAAAACAAATGAGACCATTTTCCCCAAGCAGATTGAGTCATATCCCTTGACTCCTGAGAAGTTTCCAGAGGTGTCTAAACATTACTAAGTTCCTCCACATCTTCTAAGCAACCAAAAACACAGCTCATGGCACTTTGGACAGTTGCTCAACCATCCATCATCTATATCCAAAAGAATAAAAATATACACTCCTACTATGAGAGAAACTGAGAACCCTTAAGTGGGACCATATCCAAACCTGTCAGCTCAGCTTTGCAAAAGTTAAACTTCTCTTATTCAACAAGAAAAGCATTCCTTGTGGTCTGGAGATAATGTCTGCCTAAAGGAGGATATGTAATAGAGAGCACAAACAGCGTAGTGGTGCTCAGCTTTGTCACCACCAAATTACACCAGCAGTATATTAGTCAGGATAACTTCACTAGCTTCTATAACAAACAACTCCCAAGACAGTAGTAGTCTAATGCTACACTTTCACCCATGTCATGGTCCAATTAGGTGTCCAGCCTTCGATGTAATAGTTTAGGGATGCCTGTTCTTTTCTTCTTGTTGTGCTTCCATTTTCTAGGATTTCCTGAGTCCCCACTAGGTAAAATCCTTTGCATTTACCTAGTGAGTAAGAGAAGAGGACTGTGCCTGGCTCAGAATAGCACACATTACCTGTGCCCACGTCTTATGGGTAGTAACATAACTCTTATTAACCACAGGTTTAGTAAACGCAGTGGAAATAATGAGACAGATGAGCACCTAGGCAGTTTGCCCTAGTGAGGAAGCACATCATTCAAATACTCTGGCACTCACTTTAGAATGATACGTAAAATGAGGTAGTAGAACAATAGAATCTCTAAGTTCATACCCTGTTCTTGCATTCTGTGATTCTCAAACAGGAGAGTATATCTAGCTTGGCTTCACAGACATGGTTTGCATGTAAGAGAAGGTGTTTTACCACTCTGCTATTATCTGAGACTTTCCTTCTACTTATTGACACAACATTTGTCTTTAGCACTCTTAGTAATGTCCAAAAAAAAGTAATGGAATTCATGTGATAAAGCTGACTGATCTATCAACAGCAAATCAGGGGCCCTTCTAGCCCTAACGTTCCATAATCCATTGTGTTGTGGTCCTCATTTAGCAAAAAAGTTGTCCAAGATTCCCTGGGGCTGAAACAACCATATGGCTTCAGTAGCAGTTCTTTTATACAGGCTGAGCTCCATGGTTATTGCTATGGTCATAAGAGAGATTAAGAGGCTAATGATGTTAGTGGGCTTAATATACGTGTGTTTTTCTGAAGATCTCCAAAGTCTGATTTTCTCCATGGTTGGGAAACATTGCTGACATGAGCATAAATGAATAATCTGTCATTGATATGTATCTTACTATTGCTGTCAAGATTTGAATAAGCATTTAAATCAATAATAAATTTGAAACAAACTGGTTAACTACCAAATAAATCAGCCTGATGTTATTTCCCTTGGTGTCTTATTTTCTTTGTTTTGTTTTACATTATCAAGATGAGATAGAGAATATAAGTCCTTATGATGTTTTCCACTTTATCATAACAAGTAGTCCAGCTGTGTTGTTTAAATATTCTAAAAGTCAGTTTGAGGAAAGGTTTAGAGAAAATACCACATTTTTCAGCTAGGATCTTGTGACCAGAAACAGGTAAGTGTATTTGTTAATAGAGATCAGATGTGGCGTTTTCACAGCTAGAACTGTAACTGAGTATCAGAAAAATAATTTTATATATCAATATTTTATTAAGTGGGGTTATTAAAGGAGAACTTACAAAAATAATTGCTAATTATCTTTTAAATACTATTTTCATTGTCTTTTTATAATTTGACCTTAAATAAACAACTCTTTCTATAATATTTGTTTTTGCTACAAGTAATACATAAAAAGTGAGATTTACATAATAGAATTTCCTTTAGAGGACCCTCTCTGCAGATTGGCCATGTTTCATCAAATTCTTTGCATGCATTACTGAATATTCTAATAGATTAACAGTTGTCTGATATCACCTTGAACTAGAGTTGGGCAATTTGATTACATAAGGAAACTAACATACCTTGGTATAATTTGATGAAACTTTCAATAGCACAAATCTATTTTAAGTGTTTTTGTAATATATGCATCAAATTATAGTCGGCCAAAAGTCAGTAATTATATTCAGCTCAAATTCTCAAATCAATCAATGCATCATACTATATTATGAGCAAGTTACCATTATCCTAAGAATGTAGGAGTAATTTTATCAATGAATAGCATTTATTAATAATCAAAGACTAAAAGATCATATGATTATCCTCATAGAAGTCAAAAAGGATCTTAAGAGTCAATAGCACTTTCTGTTAGATAATCTTTAAAAACTATAAATGAAAAGAAGATATTTCCTTAACACAGTAAGGATCAATAGCCAATATCAAATTAATGGTGAAACACTATAATGTTTATATTAAAGTCAAAAGCAAGCCAAGGATTCCCACTATCACTACTATTATTCAACACTGTACAGTGACTTTTTGCTAAAGGGATAGGACAAGAAAAAAAAAGAACTAAGTTTAAATATTAGAAATGAAAAGAAAATATCAAGCGGGAGAACATCAACCCAGTTAATGCTATCTCCTTTCCATTTATTCCTGGTGTTCCCTGGATCACTGGTTTATTTAAGTCATGGGTCTAACCCTTCATATCTGAAGATTTTATACTTGGGGTTTTAACATTTTGTTTTTTTAAGTTACTAAGTACTGGAGTTGGGAAATAAAGAGATGAGGTACTTGGGCCTGAGTTAAGCAGTGTGTATCCTTTGGAGTACTAGCATTAATGAGTGTGATGTGGAAATCGAGTATTGTGGCTAAATAAGATAGGTGAATTCTACATAAAATAGGACTTTTTCCCCTATAGGACTCCTCAAAACTACCATGTGCAGTTTGTGTTATTAATATCCAGAAAGGCATATGGCATATAGCGTTCCCCAAAGCACCTGACCACAGAGACCATCCTTTCCCTTTTTCTGAGAAGCATCTCAGGGGATCAGGGTCCCATGAAACAGATTTTGAGAAACAGTCTTCTAGGATTATCCCTTCATTTCACAGATGAGAAATCTGAGGCCCAGAAGAGGAAGTCACTCGTTGAAGTTCATTCAGGAACTCCATAACCAGGCAGGGACTAAAAGCCATGTTTCCCACCCTCATTCTCCTAACTCCTGCCTCTCTGACGTGCTCCTGTGACTGCTTTCTGTCCACACGCTGCCTAGTATGATTAAGTGCTATACGAGTTTTCTAGGGCTACTATAACAAAATACCACAGGCTGGGTGACTTAAACAACAGAGATTTGTTTTCTCACAGTTCTGAGGCTAGAAGGCTGAGATCAAGGTGTCAGCAGGTTTGGTCACTTCTGAGGCCTTTCTCCTTGTTTCTACTTTCGCCCAGTTCACACACTTAGGCCACTTGACATGTGTGCACATGTCTGTGGCCAATCTTCTCTTCCTGTAGACACCAGTCATGTTGGATTAGGACCCAACTCTATGACCTTCTTTTACCCCAATTACCTCTTTAAAGGCCCTATCTCCAAATGCAGTCACATCTGAGTACTGAGTTAGGACTTCAACATGTGACCTTGCGGAGGACACAGTTCAACCATCACAGGTGCCATTTCTCAGGGTCTGTAGTACCCTGTGTTTCTCAGTCATAGCTGCATCCCACTGAGTATAGACAAATATAGTATGTGTCTCCTCTATTCATCGGTGGACAATTTGAGACAGGAACTGTGTTTGTATTACTGTCAAATGTTACGGCTCCTGGAATACTCTAGATGCCTAGTGAATGTTTGTTGTTGAGTACTTGAATTACAGAGTCAGAGGACCTGACTTCAAGCTTGTGCTCTACCACTTACCAGCAGGACAACTGCTGAGACAAATGGTGATAATAAGAGCCTCCCATTGTTTTGGTGAGAATTCAATAAAATATGTTCCTGGCAAAGTGCCCAGCATATGGAAGGAGCCCCATAAATGTTAATTGAATCTGAGGTTGTATCTTCGTCCCAGATCTCTATAAAAAACTAATTAATAACAGTGATTGCTAATGCTTAGTAATTAAATTGCTTTATAAAAACAATAATAATGAAGTGTGCCAATCTGGGCCACATAGACACATAAAGGATTCGCCATCAACAATATTCCATAAATTTTGTCTCACAGGTCGAAGCCAATTTCAAATCTAGGTAATTAAAGCCTTTTAGCCAAGAACTCTGTCTCCTCCTGGTAGGGCAGACACCGTGTGACACCTTCTTGAGCAAAGTAATGAACAAAAAAATGCCCTTTGGGGGTGGAATGTCAGGTCTGTTGCAGAACATTCTAGGTCGGTGCTGCAGTTGGCCAAGAATATTTTAAAACTTTGATGTCTTTAAGGAAAAGAGTCTGCTCTAGTTTGAGTCAAAGAGACATTTTTTGGGTAAAGACAGGTCAAGCTCAGGCCATAACAAAAACCTCCAGAGGCATGGAAATCTGTTTGCCCCATGAATAAGTAAGCTATTGTCCCAGTTCCGCTGCATAACAAACTGTCCATGTTGCTCAGACCTCCTGCTGCCGGGGAGTATAACTGAGTAATAGCCCCAGCTGCTGCCCTTCTGGATCCACTGGGAAGGCAGTGAGGCCATTCTCCCAATGAGAAGCTCGGTAGGTGCAGTAATGCAGACCCACTCCTTTCACAGGGGACTCAAGGACTCCCCATCAGGCTGGCCAGAACTTCCTTAGCCCTGTGCTGCAGCCTGGGACTCTACCTACTCCTTCCTTCTCACCTTCTTATACAGAGGCCAGACCTATGGCTCATTCTGAAGGATCTCCCTACCTTCTCTGTCTCTCTCCTCCTCACCCTTCAACAGCATCTCATCCAATAAAGCTCCTGGACACCTCTTTCCAACCTGGCATCTGCTTCTCAGAGGATGGGGACTAACACATACCCCAAAGTTTCATCACTTAAAACCATAAGCATTTCTCTTTGCTCACAAGTTCACAAGTTGGTTGGTATTTCTGGCCCAAGTCATGCTAGATTGACCTCAGCTGGGCTTGCTCATGCATCACAGTCAGGCGGTGAGTCAACTGGGCATGGAATGATCTAGGATGGCCTCAACTGGGATGCATTAGGCTTGTTTCACGTGATCTCTCATCCTTGCACTTGTGCACATGGCATTTTCTCAAGAGAAGAGTGTAAGTGCTCAGGACTCTTAAGATCCATGGTTGGAACTAGCATCAGCTTATTTCCACTGCATTCAATTGGTCAACACAAGTCAAAAGGCCAGCCCAGATTGAAGGGTGGAGCAACAGACCCCACCTCTTGTTAGAAGGAACATTCTAAAGGCATGGCCATAGGGAGGGGTAAAGAATTGCCGCCATTCTTATAATCAGTCTCTCAAACCCCATTTACCAGCATTAACCCCAAACACACTGCCACGTCTGTGCCAATAACTCCCTTGGCCTTTGGAGAACTATCCAAGCAGACCCGGCCAATAAGTATCCCTGGTCTCCTCACTTGGGTTTAGCTGCCCATTGCAGAGGCTGGCACTGCCCTGGGCAGAATCCCCAGCTAGAGGGAGCCATGTGAATTGATAAACGCAGCTCTGGAAGCTAATCCTAGTGGTCCAGTCTTGCTAGTGGGGAACTTGAAAAGGTTTACTCTGACTACAACAAGGAGTCTTTCCCGTCTGTTCCCTGTCATCCCGCATCAGTTTCAGGTCAGGAATGCTAAAAGAAAACAGGCCACAAAAGCATTTGAACTCAACCTTACTTTCCTGAGGAGCAAACGGACAATTAGGACCAGGACCTGCATCAAAAAAGAGCAACCCAGCATGAAGTCCGTCTAATTAGTCATATGAACGGAGAGCTTCCCCTCCGCTTCCTCTAGAACATACGCTTGTCAGATCTCATCAGGGAGGCTATGCTCCCCGACATGCTATTGAAAGGGGACTGGGTACAGGTAGCTTCACATGAGAACCATGAGTGCCCCTCCCCAGGCCACAAAACGTTCTTCTGAAAATTACTTTTAGATTTCTTTTTGGCCTCGTGAGCTGCAAATTAATTTGTGAAGTGAGGCTTTTAATTATGCCTCGAAGATAGACCTATAAAGAAAGCAAGCACACGGTCTCTGGTTCAAAACCCCGACATTTTTAATACCTTGTCTCCTGTTAATGGGAAACTGAGCAAGATGAAGAATTCAAGGTGAAGGCTGGACATGGTCTGCTAATCCTGGGAACTGGATTGTTTAGACTTCTGTACTTTATACTTTTTTGCCCCTTAAAAAGTTTGTGTGCCACTGAAGGTCATCAGGCCTGTCATCAGAAAAGATTAGAGAAGACATCCACATTGCACCTTGATCCAGGCACTGCAGACACAACTTTCCTCCTTTTGACGGTTCGGCCAGACCCAGACCTTGAGGAAGACAAGGCCTGCCAGGGTGTGAGATCTTGTTACTGCCTGCATTTGCACGGTGGATTGGCCCGGCTTTCCGCTGTGTGTCTGCATTTTATTCAAGTGTTAGCTTTTTGGGCAAGTCCCCTCTCTTCTCTGCATGCAGCTCCAGGCCGAGGCACATTGTGACCACATGACCATTAATGTGATTTGAGTCACTTATTTTCTGTTTGGAGTTCATGCCCATATGTATAAAACTATTTTCTTTACTGGGGCCATGTGCATATAAGCAGGCTTTTATTTTCTCTTTAGACCATTGAACAGAGATGCACATGGCACGTCTAATGTATGGAAAAATGAGAGATGGAACATTAGCTCTGTTGCCTTTCCCATCTGAGAACAAAACTCTTGTTTTATCAATTCTAGCGGGCTCTGTTACTTAGCTGGGTTGTAAACTCCTCGCCACCCTTCAAGGTCTTCTCTAGGAAGCCTTCCCAGGCAACACTCCCATAACACTTGCCCCATGCCTCCCGTACAGATGACCTTGCCGTGACCATGCCCTTTTATGCCTGACTTACCTGTGTCCTGGAAGACAGAGCCTCTGCTGAGCCAGCCGTTCAGCCCAGACACCCAGAGCTTCCCTCTACCTTTACCCAAGGAAGGAAGTGAGGGAAACTGCTACGCATAAATGAGACTTAATTATTGCTTCAGCAGAACAGAAGTCATATACCCTGAAGCTTTTCCATAACACTGCCCAATATTTGGTAAAAAGAGCTGCATGGACCTGCCCAAGGAAGGTGAGTTACCCATGTCTGAAAGGTTCTCCTAAGAAAGAAGCCTGGCTGCTGAGACCCCTCAGAATAGAATTAAAATGGAGGTCCCGGGCATTGGCATGGCCTTTCTACATTCTAATCATGATGTTTCAGTGGTCCCAGAAGAATGCTCCATCTTGGGGAAGGAACTTCTCAAAGAGGTGGTTCACATCTGTGGATTCTGTTTGCTGGCCACCCAGCCTCACACTCACCCCTGTGCTCTGGCCTCAGCCCCAGCAACTTGCACAAACAATTCTCCCAAGGTCACCAATCGCCAACCTGATCACCAAATCCAATAACTCTTTTCTTTGATGTGTTTGCTGCTACCAGACCCTCTTTACTGTCTTAAAATGCTCTCATGTCATGAATGTGTCCTTCTGATAGCTCCCTGCCTCAGAGGGGGTTGCTCTGTGGTTTCAGCTTTTCTCTCTCTGGGACTGCCTCCTGTGCAGTCACTTTCCTTAATATACTTCTGTGTATGATGTTCATGTGTGTGTGAGTTCAGCTGAGTCTACACCCTAGGCACTGGTTAGCTAGCAGGTGAAGAACGCTAATCAGGAATCCACACCCCTCTGTTTGCTGTGTGACAAGCACTTTAACGTTGTTATTTAAATCTGCAGTAGAGAGAGTATTATTTTGTACGAGGGCTGTTAAAAACCATTTTAAATCACTGAAAAGGTAGCTTACATGATATGTGGCTGGCTAGAAAGATTTTAGGAGCACTGCCCTTCCAGAAAGAGGTACGTAAGCTCTCTAGCTGACCCTCAGTTTACTGCTGGGTTCACCCTGTGCCCGTTCCCCCAACACACATACACACACACACACACACACACACACACACATACTCTCTCTCTCTCTCTCTCACACACACACACACACACACACACACACATACTCTCTCTCTCTCTCTCTCACACACACACACACACACTTAACAGGTGACTGTTGCCTGATATGACCAAAAGATTGTTTGCTCCTGGCATCATAATCTCCTTGCATCCATCATATGAAGACTCTTTCAGGCCAGGTGCTTGTCAGAAGGCCTAAGGACAGACAGAGCAGGGTCTTTCCAAACTTGCAGGAACAGGTTGCATTGATGTTTGATATAAATGATCATGAGCCTGTCTGAAGTTTCACTTGCATATAGAAGGTTGTGGGGAGGGGAGAAGGGAGAACTTCACCTACCACTAAAGGCTAGAGGTTACTCCAAAACACTAACCACTGTTATCACTAGTCCTGTTTCCATCACTTTGCTCCATTCCAAGTCTGGCTGTGGGTCATCTTCACAAAGGTGTTCTGATCATCACACACACACAAATTCCAGAACCAAACTCACTGGCTTTCATGTCTCTATATGTAGTAAAGTCATTCTTCCATCCAAGGAGAAATAAACACTGAGAATTTTCTGGGACTTCTACCTTTCCACCTTCCCTCTTCCTTCAAAATCTTACCCACTCTACATAAAGACATCTTTGCAACCAATGATTATCAAGGTCTGTTGGCCCTGCTTTAGAAAGTTCTCTCTCCTCTGTTCCTTGTGTGGCCCCAGGACCTTGCGTCCAGACCACCAACCACTACTGTGTGTCCCATGCACTATGTCCGCTCTGTCTCTCGCTCCTTTCACCACCACTGGGTTGTCATAAAGCCTGAAAGGCTCCCAACTCTCTTTTCCTACAGAATAAATCTCTATATGAAAGACCCTCCCTCTTCAATTTGTCCTCAACCTGACTCTTTAGCCTTGTAGTACTTATGTGATTCTTCTCCTCAGGAATTTCTTTTACGCATATAAATCCTATTCATCCATCATTTCCAACTGCAAACAACTTAGGACCTCCCGACCTCCTCCTCTGAACTCCTGCAATTTAATCGCATTCTAATCTGATACTGCTGGACGTTCAGTCCTACATCCCCCAAGGGGAGGAGCCAAGTCCTACCCTTCTTTGCATCTTCAGGTGCCCAGCACATTCATAATTTATTGATTATTTACCCAGAAAACATGATGGTACTTGAGATTTGGTTTTATATAATTCATGTAATTCCAGATTCATATAATTCATATTCATATTCATATTCATATAATTCTTCAAAAACTGGCACTGCACAATTCTGAGTTATCTGGAGGGCATGTCTTAAAGAGTAACAATCTCCATACACTAAGGCTGCTATCATTTTCCTCTCTTATTAATAAGTCACTGCTATTCATCTGACAGAGAGAGATGGGATGGAGCCTTCTCATTCTGAGAGGTGTCTTGTGGCCAACCTGTCACCACGAACTCAAGAGACAAGCATTTGCAAGAGAACTTCCTTAGCACTAATTAGCAGCATTTGTGGCACTGCACTGACTGTGCTAAGTAAGCTTTATCCTAGGGAATGTTAAATAAAGGGAAGGGAAAAATCGTGATGTCAGAAATTCATTTTGAAGCACAGCTAGCCTGCTTCAGGGTAGATACTATCGATAGTATCTATAAAACCAAAAGGGATAGTAACAAACTACTTTAGATAGTGGAAAATATTATATATGCAATAAATAGCATAATCCAAAATTTTCTTATGAATGATATTATAATAATTCTTGTCATTATTAATGGTTACCACATACTGGGCATCTATTGGATGTCAGTTACTTTATATGTATTATATAATTTTACTCATCACCACAATTCCAAGAGAGGTCTTTTATTATCCTCATTGTATAGGTAAGACAACTGAAGTTTAGAGAGGTTAAGTAACTTTGTCACAAAGGTTCCATGACTAGCAAGAAATGGAACCAGGTTCAAACTCCATCGTATCTGACATCATATTCTTTTGAATGTGTTGTTTATCATTGCTAATGACTGTATTTTTTCAATATAGTATGAAAGTATATTGAATGTGAGAGTGGTCTAGCAGGAGCATTTGTTGCCCTATTGATTAATAAGTTTGATTCAAATAGCAAATTACGTTAGCACTCAACACAAGCTTGTTTTACAAAATAATTTCTTGACCACAGAGTTGATTTATTTATTTACCATGACCACAATTATGTTATTTATTTATCACAACTATGATATTAACCAAACCTATCAGTCTGTCTTAGGTCATACAAAAATAATAGTTTATAAGTCATATAAAAATAATAATTCTTTTAGTAATTATGTCTTTTTCAATTTATTCATACTTATTATTGGTTAGAGAGAGAGGTCTAGAACTAAGTTGGTAGACTCACTATATTAGCAAGAATTGTCTTTGAATGATATTTTTAATGATTTTTAGAAATATACATATAGTGCATAAATCATATATACCTATAGCTCAATTGACTCTACATGATTACATCCCCATGTAACTGTTACCCAAATCAATACACAGAACATTTCTAGTACTTTAGAAGCATTTCTTGTCTGTACACCCCCCCCACCCAAGGACTCCTAGGCAGACGACTATTACCACAAGAACAAGAGGAGACTTTTGCCTAACTTTTCATCAAAAACTACAGATGCCAGAAGATAAGAAAATGACCTCTTGAAAGTGATAAACTTGAAAAAACTATTGAAATAACATTCAAAAAAAACCCAAATTACACTGTCAAAGCCACATTGAGACTAAGGTGAACTTTGACTACATGGAATGTGGGATCCTGGATGGGGTCCTGAACAGAAAAAGGACATTAGGTAAAAACTAGGGAGATCTGGATAAGATTTCAGTTCATAATAGTGTATCAATAATCATGGTGATGATGTATCAATGTTCGTGAACTATTTGTAACAAATGTACCATACTAATATAAGATGTTGACAATACGGGAAACTTTATGGGGTGTATTTGGGAACTCCATCCTATCCATGCAATATTTCTGTAAGGCTAAAAACAGTTCTGAAAACTAAAGTTAGGAGCATTAAATAAAGATGTAATAAAGACATTTCATACAACTAAAAGCTAAGAAAATTTATTGTCAGCAGACCTGAACTGCAAAAAATGTCAAAGCAAGTTCTTCAGACTAAAGGAAAATAATCTCAGATGAAAGCATAGAACTTCAGGGAAGAATGAAAGTCATTGTAAACATATGGGTAGATTTTTAAAATATTGTTTGTTCTTGCTTCAGCAGCACATATACTAAAATATTGTTTAAAACAATAGCAATAATGATGTTTTGTGAAGTCTATGAAATATGTAAAGTAAAATATGACAATAATTGCATAAAAGGTTGGAAGGGGACAAATGGAATGAGATAGTTATGAAGTTTTTACATTGTTCAGGAAGATCCTATAGCCACTAGGAAATGGAGTACTGATCACATGTGGCATGTGATGACATTCAGATTACTTTATTATGTGTGGTTGCCTACGATGACTGCCGGTTGAAGGCAAGTCTTTAAGAGATCAAATGGCTGCTGCATTGAGCCATATGGTATTAATAAATATAGCAAAGACTGGAATGGGCTAGATATTTCTAATAGCCCTGGAGAAGTAGCAGAAATAAAATCATAAGCATGGTGATTTAACTCCCAACTCAAGGCATGTTCAGAGAATCAGTGAGATTATACAGCAACCTTAAAAAATGTAATTTCTTATAGCCACAGGGCAGACATAGCTAATGATCAGATTTGAACCTGTGTTGGGTTACAGAAAGTTGAATATACAGCATCAGCAAATCTCTTATATTAAGGTTAAGATCATATTTTCCCTGTTTGGGGTTGTTTTGCAAGAAGATGCCTCTTCTTTGCAAGACCATTCCCCAATTCCCACATTGCCTCCAGATCTAAAGTCAGATCCCAGCATACCTCAGGAAGATGACTATAAAGTCTATTCTGGAAAGATATAGCTTACATACCAATACATTTTTAAGTTACTGGTAATTTATATTGGTAAGAACCTGGGGAGCATGTGTGGGAATGAATAATTGTTAGACCTTATGTCATATAGTCTAAGGATATACTGACCCAACTTCCCTAATGTAATAACGCTAGAATATCTGGCTGCAAATGGATCTAATATTTTCCTTGTTTAGATAGATGAAACTATAGGCTGATGATCTATATCCAGTGAGATCAAGATGCCAGAACTTCTCTGGCATGATGTGGAAGAAAAGCTTAGGGAGATGTAAATATTGTGGTGACTTTATTATAGGCAACCTACCCCTGTGTATCCTGGGAGGTGTCAAGACAGAGTCCACCATGGAATTTAAAAATGCATTGGAGAGGGCAGAACAAGCATCCTTGGAAAGCTCTGTGGTGGCTGTCCTTTATAGGCTGAAGATACTGCTACTAAAATAGGTGTGCTATTTCATTGGAAATGATGGGATTTCATAGAAACAGTAGCCAAGTGGCAGCAGGATGGGTGCAACTGCCATAATGGGTAGCAGGGCTGGTTGAGTAGCAATCAGAGCATTTGGACACATGAGGCTCTATGGTGGGGGTTAAATGATCGTAGTGGCTCTAGGAATGAAATAGACTGCTTAACAAAATAGTACTTGATTTATAGTATCGGGAAAATTGTAGGGATCGTAATTCTCACTTGTATTGCCACAGGAGGTAAAGACCGTTCACCCAGTTCACAAACCTAAGCCACTTGACAGACCCAGAGCCTTTGATTTGAGGGAAAATCAAGTCCCATTTTCATAAGTATGTACTATAAATCTTTCTCCACACTGTCCCCAAAGTGACCTATGGCCATTTAATTAAGTGGCAATACCCCAGGAAGAGAAGAAAGTCAATAATACCAAAACTTCTCAGAAGTTATTAGACACTGGCTTTGAGTCTACATTTCACTGTGATCCACTGGTCATAATGGGAGGTTTATGAATGCCTAATGTGACAAATAGAGCTTGGATCTTAGTCAGTCACAGAATAGGCCTAGAAAGCCTGCTTCTCCATCCATGTGGTTATTTCCCAGGTGTTGCATAGTTGGAAAAGACATTAATAGTACAGAACTAGGAAAATATCTTCACTGGCTTCCTGACTTAATGTAAGGGCTTGTATGGGAGGAAGGGCTGTGTTGAAGACCCTGGAACTATTACTTTCTACCAAAATAGTAAACCAAAAGTAATGTCACATATCTGGAGGAATTGCAAAGATTAATGCTAGCATCTAAGACTTGAACGATGCAAGGGTGGTGATTCCTACTCTTCTTCATTTTAACCTACCTTTTTTTGGTCAGATAGAAAATGACTCCATTTACAGAATGGCAGGAATTACTGTTAAGTTAATGAAGTGGTATTAATTGCAATTGATGTTTTAGATATGGATATATTTACTGGAAAAATATAATAGAGTCCTTAGCACTTATTATGCAACTACTGATTTGACAAAAGCTTTTTCTTCTTTATCAATTAGCCAATTTAATCTGAAGCAGTAGCTAGTAGGAACAGCAGAATACCTTCACCATCTTGCCTCAGGGTTATGTTACCTCTCTCGCTCTTTGTCAAGTATTGTCCACCATGTCTCTGATCATTTGGACATTCCAGAGAATATCATGGTGACCCACCACATTGATAACATTATGTTGACTGGACTTGATGAGTAGTAAGAACAAGTATCTTAGATGCCTTAGTAAGACATGTGCATTTTAGCAGATAGAAGATAAATCCCATAAAAATTCATGAGCCTGCTGCTTGGTTAAAGACAAGTGGAACCTTTTGGTGAAAATGAAAGATAACGTAGTTCTAATTTGTATCCTTTGGGTAAATACCTAGTGGTGCAAGTACAATTTGCACCACTAGGTATTTATCTGAAGGATACAAAAATAGAGATTCAAAGAGGTATGTGTGCCCTGATGTTTATAGCAGCATTATCAACAATAGCCAAACTATAAAAACTGCCCAAATATCCATCAACTGATGAATGGATAAAGAAGATGCCATATATATATATATGTATATATATATATATACACATATATATGTGTGTGTGTGTGTGTGTGTGTGTATACACACATATATATGTATATAATGGAATATTGNATATATATATATATATATATACACATATATATGTGTGTGTGTGTATATATACACACATATATATGTATATAATGGAATATTACTTAGCCATCAAAAAGAATGAAATCTTGCCATTTGCAATGACATGGATGGAGCTAGAGTATATTATGCTAAGCAACATAAATCAGTCAGAGAAAGACAAATACCATATGATTTCAGTTGTATGTGGAATTTAGGAAACAAAATAGATGAACATATGGGAAAGGGGTAAAAGAGAGAGAGAGAGAGAGGAAAACAAACCATAAGAGACTCTTAACAACAGAAAACAATCTGAGGGTTGATGGAGGGAGCTGGGTGGAGGATGGGCTAGATGGATCATGAATATTAAGGAGGGTACTTGTGAGACTGAGCACTGGGTGTTGCATGTAAGTGATGACTCACTGAATTCTACTCCTGAAACAAATATTGCTCTGTATGTTAATCAACCAGAATTTAAATTTTAAAAAAAGAAGAAAATGTAAGATAAGTTGAGTCATGTTGCTTAGTGAGCCTCTTCACGTTTTGAAAGCAACAGGTTCCTCATTGGAATTTGCTACTTGAAGTCTTTTATGAGTTACCTGGAAGAGTGCTAATTTTTAGTGACCCTTTAATTTCACCAAGCTGTGATACAAGCTGTTCTGCAACTCTCAGATCTTTTGACTTTGCAGATATAAAAGTGCTTGAAGTGTCTATTGCAAATCAAGATACTATATGGGCCCAATGGCAAGCCACAATAGAAAGATTCTACACAGACTCCTAAATTTTGGAACATACCATATCTCATTCTGCTGATATATTTTTTTTCCTTTTGAGAACAACCTCTGACTTACTATTAGGCTCTGAACTCTTAACTGCAGGACACCAAGTGACTATGCCACAGAATCACCCATACTAAACTTCAGGGTTCATTTGAGCCATCAAGCCATAAATTAGGGTAGTCACAAAAATAATCCATCCTCAAGTAGGAATGATATATGTAAATTTGCAGGTCCAGAAAGCTCAAGAAAAATGCTTGAATATGTAGTTGACTTAAACTATCTGGGACCGTCTTCAATGCATCACCACCTCTCCCTCAGTCCATTCCTACCTCTTCCTCGATCCATCCATATGAGGAGTTCCCTATGACCAGTTGTTGAAGGAAGGAAATACTTGGGCCTATTTTACATATAAATCTACATGATAAGTTGGTTCCAACTGGAAATTTCAGCTAATGAAGTTCCATGCTAGTGTGGCTTTAAATACAATGGAGAAGGAAAGCCTTAGAAAGGAAGTGAGAAAATCTTTAAGGGGTACATCTGGTGGTCCACTTTGCCTGGAAGGAGAGATGTCCTAAGATATGGATCTATTCTTATTCACAGACAGTTTCTAAGTCTCCCAGCTGACCAAAGGCTAGGGAAAAAATGAGGCTGACCACAAGAAAGTACATAAAATAAGTGGCTGAATTACCAAAAATGACTATACAAAGTGAAGATATTTGAGTCCCATGGGAATGCTCTGTAAAGGGCCTCCACTACAAGGAAGATCAATGTTCAGGTGGACAAGGTGGCCTGTTCCAAGAATGAAAGATGTCCTCTTTCCTCTGTGAACCCAGTGCTTGCTTGCTTGCTTGCTCAGTGGGCCCGTATGCAAAACTGCCATGGGTCCATGTACAAAATGGCCAGGTGGCATAGGAAGAAATGATTCATGGCACTTACCTTCACCCAGTGTGATAGGAATACTCCATGGATTCCCCTTCTCTGCCCACAATACTTCTGCCACCACCACCACCTGTGGAATTATGAAATGCTTCATTCACTATTACATTTCTAACCAAGGAACTCACTTCATAGCAAGAAAAATCTAGTAATGGAATCACCCTCACAGAACTTACTGATCTTACAATATAACCAGTACTCGGAAGCATCTGGCCTGATAAAACAGTAAGATGGCTCACTGCAGATTCAGCTACAACACTAGCTGGGAGATAAATGCCTTGTAAGACTAAAGTACTGTATTAGCTTTTTGTTGCTGCTGTAAAAGATTACCACATCTCAGAGTTCTAGAAGTCAGAAGTCTATCACAGGTGTCACTGGTGTTATGGCTTTGGTAGGATGGCCTTCCTTTCTGTAGGTTCTGGGTCAGATCAATCCCCTTGCCTTTTTCCAGGTTTTAGAGGTTGTCTGCATTGCTTGGCTCATGGTTCCCTTCCTCCTTATTCAAAGCTGTTAAAAGAGTCCTTCTCTGGCACCTGGGTGGCTCAGTGGGTTAAAGCCTCTGCCTTTGGCTCGGGTCATGATCTCAGGGTCCTGGGATTAAGGGCCGCATCAGGCTCCCTGCTCAGTGGGGAGCCTGTTTCCTCCTCTCTCTCTGCCTGCCTCTCTGCCTACTTGTGATCTCTCTCTCTGTCAAAAAATAAATAAATAAAATATTTTTAAAAAAAGTCTTTCTCACATATCATTACTCTGACCTTGCCTTTATCATCACTTCTGTTCCTCTGATTCTCTTCCACACTCTCATCTCCTTTTAAGGATTCTTTGGGTTACAGTGGGCCCATGTACATAATTCAGGATACTCTCCCTAATAGAAGATCAGCTTATATAGCAACTATAATTCCATCTGTAATGTTAATTCTCCTTTGCTATGTAGGCTAACATATTATAAATTAAGACATGAGCATCCTTGGGAGGAGGGTATAGATGCTATCCTACAGGATGTAATGCATACTCTGAGCCACAACCAATATATAGTGCTGTTTCTCCAAAATACAGAGGTCCACATATAAAGAAATGGAGGTAGGAGTGGCCCCTTTACACTTAATGACCTCCTTGAAGAATATTCACTTCCCAATCCCAAGACCTTGGGCTATGATGATGTAGAGGCCTTGGGTTCCTGGGGGATGAAGATACCCTTAGGACACACAATGTTTCTATTGTGGAATCTGCTTGTGATTCTGTGCTCCTCATGCCATCGAACCAACAGGAAAAGAAGGAGGTATGATGCTGGTTGAAGAGTCAGATCCTAATTACCAAGGCGAAGTTGGGTTGCTGCTACATAACCAGGTTATGGAGAACTCATTAGAACTGGAATTCACTGGGACACCTCTTACTCTATATACGTATAATGGAAGACTACAGAAGTTCAATAAAAGCAATAGTACTAAGACTTCAGAAACTTGAAGAGTGAAACTTTGAATCTTCCCACCAAATAAAAATCCTTGACTAGCTGAGATACAAGCTGAGGACAAAGAGAACTTGAAATGGTGGTAGAAGAAGAAAATTATAAATATTAACATGGCTTCCAGTTACAGGTAACAACGCACATTTTCTTACTCTGTATTTTCACATTATAATATAGTTAATATATCATAATAAAATATAGTTGTACACACACACTTACACACAATTATTTCTTTTCCTCCCCCCCAATTCCTCTATTATTTGAGCAGGGAATTTGGGGGCTCTTTATTTATAGATTACCAGACCATGAGGAGCCATATCTGATCCTAAAGGAGCTAACTGTATCCCCTGGCAGTTCCAGACCTTGAAATTAGCAGATACGGACTTCGGCATGACCCTTGTAACTTTGTATCTCTTTGTCATGGGAGGGTGAGAGTCTTCATCTGTATGTGTAATAGACACATAAAGTTGATATTGTTTGGGAAATAAATATGGGTAGGGATGTGAAAACAGGTTTTGAGTAGCATAAGAGGTGAACTGAGCCAGGGGCTTGACTATTTGTTCTTAGATCCATTCCTCATCCTTCTCCTGCTCTGATTCACAAGGGGATGACTCTAGCAAATTATACTTCCAAGGTTCTGTTTCTAAAAGGATTCCGGTTAGCCTAGCCCACAGTGGAACTTGTGGACAATGAAAGCCAGTGGAGGGGGCAGAGCCACAGCATTTCTCTCAGCTTCTCTCCACTGAGGGTAACAACTTCAGAAATAGCTGTTTCTTCTCTAGCCATGTTGCTTTCATTGTTGTTCTAGTCCCTGGCACATGACCCTGATTTCTCCAGTTTTAGGAACACTAACAGCTTCTCAATATTGCTAATCTGAGTTGTCTGCTCCCCCATTTCCTGCTTGGTTTTTTAGCTCCCTCAATCTCTGTGACTGGACCCCCATCTTAAATTCCCTCTACTGAGCAATCCAGCATGGGCTGTTTTCCTGAGGAAAGTCTGACTAAACCTTGTTTCTTCTTAGTGTTTCCTCTTCTCCTCACGCTGCCCAGTTGCCTCAACTGTGTGCTATGATTTGTCAAGGGCAACGTGAAGACTAAAACACTCCTCATTAGATTAAATTACTATATACGGACATTTTGCCTCTCACATCCTTATCAAAACTGAACTGAGGAGTAAGGAAATGTGTGCCCCAATAGGCTTTCTTGGTCAAGATCTCTGAAGTTAAAAGAATTCCTCATCAGCATTTCTGCCTCTTTCTATCCCTGTTAAAACCTGTATAATTTGTCTATTGCTGCCTAACAAATTACCCCAAAACATAGCATCTTAAAACAATGAACATTTATTATTTCACACTGTGCCCAAAGGTAGAGAATGTGACCTATGTAAACTGCTTGCCTGGGTAGTTTTAACTCAGGATCTTTCACTGGGTGGCAATCAAGTTGTTGGGAAAAAAATAAAATAAAATCACATAGAAGCCTGACTTGGGGTGGAGAATTTGCTTCCAAGTTTAGTTGTTGGTGGGAGACTGTAAGCCCTAGACCCATGGGCTTCTGTATGGGTCTACTCATAACATGTCAGCTTACCCATCCCAGGGAGAGAGAAAGAGAGAGAGAGAGAATGAGAGAGGAAAGCTTCAGTATTTCATTACCAAATCTTAGAAGTGATATATACTATTGGTCACAGAGGCCAACCCTGGTATAATATATCATGAGGATGTGCTATCAGGAGGTGGGTTCACTGAGGGCCATATTGGAGGCTGGCTACCACAGAACTATGATCAGTCATTAAGAAAGTTCGGCATCCTTGGGGCACCTACCTGGGTGGCTCAGTTGGTTAAGCATCTGCCTTCGGCTCAGTTCATGATCTCAGGGTCCCGGGATCGAGCCCTGCACTGGGTGTCCAGCTTGGTAGGAGGCCTGCTCCTCCTTCTCCCACTCCCCCTGCTTGTGTACCCTCTCTCTCTGTGTCTCTGTCAAATAAATAAATGAAATCTTAAAAAAAAAAAAAGTTCAGCGTCCTTCTCTTTCAGATATTTTATATTTAATGTTTACTTCAAGAAAGATAAAACTAGCAGGGGAAAGAAGAAAATGGAATGTTACGGTGTCAATAAACCTATCTCAACCTTCCAAAACATCTTTTGTTAGGATTTATAATTTCCAAAGTGGTATTTTGTAGCCTTTATTCCATTTGTGCCTCACAAAATTGCAATGAACTTTACCACAATTAACTAAAAGAAAGAAAAGTACCATGAAGAATGTGGGGTTGACATTTTTCCCTACGTTTCATAGATGAAAAATCTGAGCCTCACGGGCCTGCTGAGGTTACTCTGAAGGAGTCAGGAGAATTCGGTTTTCTGACTTCTAGTCTGGCAGGCTCTTTAGTACATGTTGCTGCTTTATCTTTGAAATGTAAACAGATTCCAAATTCATTTGGTTTTTGTTCTAAAACAACACCTTGTGAAAGACCCAAGGTGGTTATTTTTACTGATGTAAAATCACTAACGTAAAATTGGACTTGTAATCAGTCCTCATGGATCCTCTTTCCAAAGCAACAGTTAGAGTGGTTATCTCCCTTTTAAGAGGGCCCATCTGTGTATTTAGCAAATCCACATAATTTATTCTAAGAGGTCTGAGGGGATTTTCATTTTCAGGTTTCTTTTACTCTGCAGCCTTTTAAGCTAGAAGGCTAATCATTCTGCATTACGGTGAACATCAAGTCAAGAATGGAAGGCTCCCCATACCCACAGGCCCCAACCCTGACAAGTTAGTTGTATGGTTTTGGCGGTTATTGTTATTATACTTATTTGGCTTAGTTAAATAAGAATTTATTTAGGAACCTTCAATATAGCCCTTCCGAAAATCATCATTATTAACTTTCATCTACTTGATGTTCTCTTTTCCTACAAAATTCTGCTACTTTAAATAAAAATAAAAACCCCCATCAGGGGTGCCTAGATGGCTCAGTGGGTTAAAGCCCCTGCCTTCGGTTCAGGTTATGATCTCAGGGTCCTGGGATCGAGCCCCACATCTGGCTCTCTGCTCAGCAGGGAGCCTGCTTCCTCCTCTCTCTCTCTCTCTCTCTCTGCCTCTCTGCCTACTTGTAATCTCTCTCTCTCTGTGTCAAGTAAATAAATAAAATCTTAAAAAAAAAACCCATCAGGTCCAATGTGAAGCAACCAAAATTTACATTAATAATAGGTCAGTAGTCCCTCAAGATGCCCTGGGCTTCTCTGCGGCCTTTAAACGCAAGGTTCACTTCCACCCACCTCCTCATTTCCCGTCCCTCCCAGGGAAGAAGCAGACAGTACTGACAGGCCTGGCTTGTATGACCACATGCACAGATTGAATTATAAAGCTGGCTTTGAGTCATTAGCAAGTATAAAACAGAAGAAAACAAGTAGTGCTTTTCCATTCATGTGACCCACAGTGTCATAAATGCTGTTTGAACAGTGTGTTTGACACATCACATATCACAATGCAGGTTCCCCACTCAATTTGGGGCCAGAGTGTTCTATTTCCACAGCTGCTCAGTCTCCATCCTTCAGGGCCCCCAGGCTGGCTGCTCCTTGCTGTCTAGGACCAGAGTTTGAGTCACATTCTATAAACCCCAAATCCCATGGCTAGTAAAGTTCTCCATTCCGCTTTTCTTTCTTCACTCTAATATAATTGCAGCATGGTTTGGGAAATTTAATTCTTCTTCTGAAGAAAGTAAAGTTGGAAATAAAAAGTAATAAAATAAATAAATAGATAGACAAAAATAAAAGTTGGAAAAAAGTAAAGTTGGAAATAAAACTGAAAATTCTCGATGGATGGACACTGAGGAAAAGAAAGAATGGAAGGAAGAAGGAAAGAGGTCAATAAGGAAAGGGCTTAATGGGGTTTTATAGAGAATTTGCCTTACTACTACTATATGAAGGATAGAGGAAAAACCCAATCCTTGCTCTTTAAACCGATCTGAACTTTAAGAGATCTGGCAGGTCAGAAAATGCATAACTGAAATGGGAAAAATGGAAGCAGTTTGTTGATCTATACGCCTAAATCACTGCCTTCATGTGAAATCAAGATGTGCTAAGCTGTGTTCACTCTCCAGAAATTAGCCAACAAATAATCCTTATGCTAAAGTAATTAGATAATTAATGATGTTTTTAAAATATAGTATTAATTCTTTGTTGAACAAAAAGCCACCAAAATCCCACCCACCTTAACTCTGAGGCCAGTTGTTTGGCTAATACCTGGCCCTGAATGAATCTGTCATTGAACCTCTGTTAAAGCATCTGTATCAATGGTTCTCAAAAAGAATCACAGATTATATATCTGCTTATTTAATATGCAGATTCCCAACGCCCTGCAAAGAAGCTTCACATTCAACAAGTGGGGGTGGGTGAGAGAGGAGCGGCCCTCGGTTTCTTTCTTTCTTTTTTTTTTCAAACATTTTATTTATGTATTTGACACAGAGAGACACGGCGAGAAAGGGAACACAAGCAGGGGAAGTGGGAGAGGGAGAAGCAGATTTCCCGCTGAGCAGGGAGCCCAGTGCATGTCGGGCTCCCTCCCAGGACCATCGGATCCTGACCTGAGCCAAAGGCAGATACTTAAGGACTGAGCCACTCAGGCGTCCCTCCCCTTGGGTTTCTGATAAAGGATATCTGTAGAAAAATGACGGGAACATCCTCTAAATGCGTCTACCTAGGAACTTGTTGAAATGCAGAATCTCTGGACCGACCCAGATTTACAGGATCAGAATGTGCATTTTCCTAAAATCCCTAGGTGCTTTGTATGCAAATAAAGCTTGAGAAGTACCACTCCAGAGTAAGGGTCAGCATATTTTTTTCTGTAAAGGACCAACTAGTAAATATTTTAGGCTTTGTAGGCCATGTGGTCTCTGTCACAACTACTCAGGTCTGCCAGTGCACTGCAAAAGCAGCCAATAAAACAGGGGGCTGCAAATGATGGCACATGGGCCAAATCTAGCCAGTTACCTGTTTTACACAGCCTGCTAGCCAAGAATAGTCTTTACATTTTTAAGTGGTCGGAAAAAAAAAATCAAAGGAAGAATAATACTTCTTGACATGTAAAAATTATATGAAATTTGAATTTCAGTGTCTATAAATAAAATTTTAATCAGAACACAGCCACTTGCATATGTTTATATATTGCCTATGCTGCTATTATGTTACAATGACAGAGTTAAATAATTGTGACAGAGACCATATGGCCTGTAAGCCTAAACATTTACTATCTGGCCCTTTACAGAAAACAAGTTTGCCAACTCCAGCAATAAAACTTTATTTGTGGACACTGAAATTTGAATTCATATAATTTTCACATGTCACAAAATATTGTTCTTCTTTTGATTTTTCTTCCCAACCACTTGAAAATGTGAAAGCCATTCTTAGTTCATGGGATGTGCAAAAATAAGCAACATCTGAAACCACCTGTGTTCTGCAAAGCTTCACATGGGAAACACAGTCCAGGTTTCCTGCAAAGAACAAAAATCTTCTCCAGCAAAGTTTCTGAAGCTCCAGTATGCAATGGGAATTCCATTTCTCCTTAATGAAGTCACCCCTTTGCTGGTCTCAGTTACATGGTTTGAGAGGACTTCCGCTCTCCCCAAACTCCAAGGGTGGACCCCTGACTTGGTTGAGCCAATCCTTTGATCATGATTTTGAGTTCAAGGCATGTGATTCTAAACCAGTTCCAATGAGTATAAAGACATTGCAGGGACTCCTTTCTCTGTAGGGGCTACTGAAGGAGAGAACCCTTAATGGGTGCAAACAAGTCAAAATGTAGCCAGGAGACCTGCTGATAGCCATCTTGTGACCCCAGGAGAAAGTCTGCCTAAAAATAGCACTAACACCAAGACGCCAGAGATGAGAAAGAGATTTCCTTTGAGCCTTGGTTGGCACTTCACCAGTAGTTATATCTAAACTATTTAAGTGGGTGGAGTAACAAATTCCTCTTATTGTTTAAACTAGATTGATAAGGATTTCCCATTGTTGCAAACATTGACTCTTAATTGATGTACACATTATTTCAACCCCCTCTCCTTAAAATTTTGTTTCAAATACTTGTATTCTATCTGGTCATATGTAATTCTGCCCTCACCCCCTCAAAAAAGAGCAAATCAATCCTGCAGGTCAACCTTAAAATCCAAAGATGACTATTGTGTAACCCAGATAACAAGGAACTCCTCTGGAAGTCAAATCCTTGATGCCCAGGGCAAGACTCCCGAGTTTTCTTCCCTGCTCATGGCCAAATGAAGCTGTGGTGCAGAATTCAGGTTCAATTCTTAGAAAAGTTGTGTGGTCTTCAGGATCATCCCTCAAAAGCCCAATATGTGTGGGCCACGACTCAGAGAGGGTAGTTGCATATATCAGGAAACCCATGATAGATAACGAGAAGGCTTTCCTACTCCTAAGGAGAGCTCCCATCAAAGAGGTCAGCATTCATTCAAAGTCAGCAACCTGGGTTCAAAGATACGGCCAATAGTACGACTTTGGGCATGTCACTTATTGACTCGAGCTTCAGTTTTCAATTTCCTCATCCATAAATAGGGAAACAGGGGGATTTTAGTGACCCTGCTGTCTTTTCAAACATTCTGAAATGTCTTGGTCCCTGCTGTAGTAATCCAAACTAAAGACCTCACCTCCAGCTCTGCCCTCTCTGTAACATGTTGGCGTCTAGAGGGATGGGACTTGCTGGTGGCTTTTCTTTTCCCAAGTTGCACAGAGTCAGTCATTCCAGTATCCCAGTATTCACCTTTGAAAGAAACAACAGCCATATCAGAACCAGAAGCCACCCTTTCCAATTAAGAGTGTGGTGGGAAATTATAAAAGTTATAGGTTTCAACGTGGGGCTTCTTGATTATTCACAGATGGCTTCTCAGAAGAGGTGAGCAGTCTTTGTTCCTCCTTTGCTCTGGTCAAATCTAAAGCTAAATGTGGCCAGTAGGAAGGCTGGAGTGCCATGAAGGGGACAAGCTATTCAGAAGCTTCTTGAAGCTTCTTGGTTCAAGAAGGGTGCTTGAAGGGTGCTTGAAGGGTGCTTGGTTCAGAAGCATATTCTCCGCCCCCCCGCCCCGCCTCGCCCTGATGGGCACCAGGGGCCCTGAGTCCAGTCACTCTGGGTGGAGCCAAGAAATACACAAAATTCTTAAGTGCTCTGGATGCAGGTAGACTTTGAACCACATATTAAAAAGGATGTATTTTTTTTCAAAATGTTTAAAATCAACTATAGTTCTAATAAGCTTTTATTTTTTAGTACTTTTAAAAATTTGGCTCATTGAATCATCACAAAAGCCCTGTAAAATGGACAGTATTTATTATAAAATAAAATTTATGAAACTTATTTTACAATGAAATGATGTACCTAAAAGCATCTACCACAGGCTTTGATACAGTATTAGATCTCACTAAATATTAGTTATATAATGTAGCAGTTACACGATGTAAGAAGCATGAGATCATTTAATAAAAGAGTAATGGTGGCTCAAAGGAGGAGGGACGGACAAGAAGTCATTCTGACCAGTAAAGGCCCTCGACCCCTACCAGGTATTGTATCTTCAACCCCTGGGTGCCTTCCTAGAAGCAGAGAACATTCTGAGGTTGGCTGGTTGGTTGGTTTCCCTCTAGACTCACTGAGTTGTCATCCTCTTTGAAGGGTTTTTGGAGCTGTAGAAGAGTAGAGACTAAAAGCACTGGGAGATGGGGACAGAGGAGCCTTGGAAAAAGGCAGACAAGAATTCCAACCTATCACTGCCTATCAGCAGTATGATTGATAGTTACAGAACCTCTCTGTGCCTTAGTGCCCTCATCTGTAAAATGGGGATGGTCAAATGAGATAGTACAGGATAGTACTTAGGATATTGCTGGGCACATACAAGCACTTGAAATAAGTTAATCATTATCACGAGTAATTTATTTACATGCCAGAGGAAGAAAGTCAATCTAAAAGCAGGAGGAGGCTTTGGGGGAAGCAAGAGAGCTGGGGCCAGCACCGCCTGAAGCACTGTCCTTAAGGATTGGGCTGTGTGCCCAAGCACATCCCCCTTAAGAACCATTTGCAAACATTCACTACTTAGAAGGTCACCTTAATAATTAGTCTTGCTTTGCTAATTACACTTTACTGATTAGAAACTAGTGCTGACAACACTGGGGTTGCTGCAAGTGCTAATTTTTTAGCAGCCATCCGAAAATAATAGCTACTGATTCTGCTGTCCGCCTTTTATCTTAAATGGACAGTGTCAATAGGGCATTGTGGTGGGAATGCAAAGAGGAAACTCTGGAGGCTGAAAGACACTGTCCAGTGATTCACAGTCCCGTTCCCTGGCATTTCCAGCCTAATATTCAGCTCTGAACCTGAGTCTGCCACCTCCCCACCACCATCCCCCTCCCCATAAATAACACCTTAGGATCAGAAGACAGTTGTCTGTTTGTAGGGAGATTTAGGGAAGGAAGGAAGGAAGGAAGTCTGTGCTTTGTAAAAAAAAAAAAAATTCGCTAATAACAACGAATAACCTATGCTTGAGGAGCCTACTCCTGGCTCCACATTCTACATGCATCGTCTCATGTATGTGCACAACAGGGCAGCAGTGCAGGTACTAGTACTTCTTCCATTTTACAGCTAAGGCAAATGAGGCACAGAGAGAGGAAACGGAATGCCCAAAGTCATATCGGTTAGCCAGTGACATAGGTTAAACTGGAACCCAGTCAGTCGTGAATAAAACCAGCAAGTCTGTAAGCAATCTTGGACTTCTTTGAAACATTCAACCTCGGCCCTTCTTTCCCCCTCGTTTTTAATAAAACAAACAAACAAATGGTGGGGGAGCTTAAAGGCAGACACATTTCTAGTGTAATAATAGTAGTCGTGCACATAACACTTCATATGTATCATCTGAGTTCATCTTGAGACCGTTAATCTTCACGGCAACCCCGAGTTAAGCATCTTTCCGGACTCGTTTTACAGGTGAGAGACCGAGGTTCGGGGAAGGGCGGCGATCCGCCCCAACGTCACAGAGCGAGTACGGGTGGGCCGAGCTGGGAACGGCAAATAAACGTCAGCCTGACAACGGCTGGGTCGAGACTGGCCAAGCCGCTGCCAGAGCCCGCGCCTCGGCCTTCCTCTAAGCGCCCCAGAAGCCCTGCAGCTGCGCCGCACAGGCAGCGATCTGGGGGCCCAGCCCCCCGCCCGCCCCGCGCTAATGGGGGTAAAGCCCCGCCGGCGCCATCCTGCAAGCCGAGTCTGATAATAGCCCTGATTAAATGGCGGGGCAGCCAAGGGAAGGCCCCCGCCGCCGCCAGCGCCACCGTCGCCGCGCCGACTAAGCGGGGACCGGCAGCGGCGGGGGCTCTCCCTTGGCCGTCTGGGTCCCAGCCCCGGGAACGGCGGCGGCCGGAGCCCAGGGCGCCGCCTCTGGCCTCAAGCCCTGGCTGAGCCCCGCGTGTGTCGGAGGACGGCCCGAGCGCCGGGAGCGGACAAGCGGGTCCGGCTCAGCCGTTCGCAGGGGCCCGCCAGCGTCGCCCCGGGAGGAGTCTTTAGGAGCCGGAGTCCACTTCGAGAGTCCCCAGGCGGTGGAACCAAGCAGAACGCGGCGTCCGGTGCCGTTGTCCCCCGCCGTCTGGTCTGCCTGGCGGTCTCCTAGGTCGGAGGTCTGGGGCTGACCGCCGCAGAGGCTGGGGTGGGTGGGAGGACGAAAACCAGCGGCTCCCGGACTCGAGAAGCCCGAGTGAGCGTCGCTAGCCCCTTCGCTAGGTGCGCCTCGGCGCTGCTCGGCGGCGCAAAGTACCCGCTTCCTGCCACCGCGTCACCCTACCTGGGGTCGCTGCTCCCCGTGCGCTCAGCCGGCGTCTGGCGCTGGGCGAACCTCTCTCTTCACAGACAGGGAAACTAAGTCTCAGAGCAATCCTGATAGCCCACATCGCAGGCAAATGACAAACCTGGCTTCGAACCTCCAGAAGTTGGGGGTATGCGGGCGGTAAGGCTGAACAGACTCCTGCCAAGCAGTGCGTGATCTCCCCGCCCGCCCCGCCACCCCGCCGCCAACTCTGCTGTCGCCGCGGAACCTGCAGATTACTCGGTAATTACTCTCAGAAAAAGAAAATTACAAAGGCCGCCTGGTCCCGCGGTCCACGTGCGACACCGAAAGACCTTTACTTGGCCTGCCTTCCGCTTTACGCGCCTTGAGGGTGGACCGTGGGCATGCCAGTCACATCAGCCCGCGTTTGGAGGCGCAAAGTTCCTGGTCGCGTCGGCGGAGAACAAAGACATGCACGTGTTTCCGGGCCCTGGGCTGCTATTTACAAACAGGCCAAGAAAATTGAGCCCTCTCCTCCGAACTGCCTCAGCTTCCAGAACAGGAAACCAAGTTAGTGACAGAATTCGATATGGGGCAGAGGTGAAGATTGAAGAGCAATCGAGTCACACAGCCTGGGGTCGCCTCCTGCTCCACCATGAAACTATCCGTGTGCCCTTGAACGAACAAGCTAGCCTTCCGAGACTCATTTTCTGCGACTTCAAAATGCACAGAATAATGCTACCCGACTGGTATTATCAACATTATGTGTTTCTTGGGAAGCCTAGTGCAGTGCCTGGCACATGTTAGGTGTGCAACAGAAGCTCTTTATAATGCATTGAAAAACTAGCTTCCAGGACTTGACATGTATGCAGAATGTCTTCAAACTAAGTGAGTTAATAGGGGAAAAATGCAGCGGAGAGGCCTACTGTGGGCCTCCAGCCTTTCTAGCACAGGCATTCACCATAGAACTGAGACCTAGAGCCTCCAGCCCCCACAGATGAAGCTGGTTTTTTACATTTTTTGAGTGCACGGTGGAAATCAGGACTCTTGAACACACTTCTTGATCAGATTTAATCTGTATCATCCCTAATTTGAAATGAAGGCTTTTTCCAGTTCCAAAGTTGGCCAGTAGTAATGCCTACGAAGTCCTTTGCCCTCACACCAATATTACACCATTTATCCTTCACAACAAACTCTTGATGTAGATGTTTCCATCAGTAACCACATTTCACAGAGATGGAAGAGTAGTCAGCACAGCTTGCTCCAAACCAGCGTTTCTGATGCCAGACCTCAACACTTTTCTTCTGCCAGGATTTTTATTAAAGTTGTTTATTCTGCTTTATTTTATTAACATTAAGCCATTATTCCTCTTCATTCTAAGAGCTCCATGTTGAGTAGAATGTGATATATATTCTTTATGTTGGTGCTTTTTTACACACTTCGAGCTGCGCTTTGAAGCCTGGAGGGACAGGGATGGTATGCAAATTGACCAATGCTAATCTCACCCCACCAAGCCAGTGCCTGGTCCAGAATGAATAAATGCCCACAAACAGATTGGATTAGCTATTTTTGTTTCTTGTTTCAAGTCTTTATCACAATTTCTATTTCTTGTGGGTTTTATATGCTTATTACTGATGTCTCCCACCAGACTGTGAGTTGCACGAGGCAGGAATATTAGGGTTCTGATTACTGGTCCATTCTTGGAACCTAGCACAGTACCCAGCCCAGAGTAAGTACCAGGTAATATCGAATGACTGAACAAATATTCAGCATTCTTTATCTTGTGTTAGATGTATACATCTTTGCTTCCTGACAGAATATATGTTTCAATTCTTCTGGTGCATGCTTACATGGGAATAGGAACCCAGATCTTACTGGGCGTATTCTGCCCCCCACAAGGAATAAGAGGAGTTTCAGTCGATGGTTTCTGGAGTGACTTGCTGTGGGAGTTGGCAGCAGAGGGAAGGCAAGATGTGCCCCGGGAATCACCAGAGGGGGCAGGGAGCAGTTTGTTGGAAGGCTGGATCATCTGAAATGTGGCAATTGCTTTAAGTTTAATTAGGTGACATCTTCAAAACTGATGCTCCTTTGTGAGAGGAAGGGTGCTGGCAAGCTGTGGTCACTCTTCTGCAGAAGTTGTCTCATTTAGTTTTCAGTTTGTCTTCAAACACCTAAGAAACCGAAGCTCAGGAAGCTCGCCGGGGCCACCTGTCACCCAGCCAACAGGACCTTCATCCTGATGCAGGGGACTGTCCTCTGTCGCGCTTTCCTCCTCCTAGTGGGAGTTCCCGCTTTAATCAGTGCAGAGTGCACGGTAATGGCAAGAGCGATGCTTTCCAAGCTAGGGATTTGCCTCGGAATCCCCATTCTACCGCTTAAATCAGTGTAATTTGGATCAGATTCTTAACCTTCTTGACAGGGCTGGGAGCAGGGTGAAACCCCCAAATTCAAGGGTCAAAAAACATCAGTAATCGATCATTGATACTTTAAGGCAGCAATTTAAGACATCAAAATTCATGCAAAAATTCATTATGTACAAAATATCTTAGTTTTATGTAAAGACAGGACCTGTCAGCAGCCCGGCGGTTGGGTGCGGGAAGACCTCGACCGGCCAGGCGGAGCATTGGCTGAGGAAGGCGGGAGCACCCGTGGAGGAGGAGAAAGGAAGCGGGAGGGGCGGTGGAGAGTGGGTCTGGATTCCTCGCCCCCCGGCGATGTCAGAAGAAATCTTTCTGTGCTGGTCTCAGGATCCCGCTGCGAGTTTTGCACCCAACTCCAGTGCACGGGTTCTTCTCTGGTCAGGGGGAGATCTGGGGGGCGCTGAGGGCCCACCCCTGCAGCTGGGAGCTCACGGGGGTCGAGGATCCGGAGGGTCGGGGGTCGAGGCCCTGAGGGAGCGTCCTGTGAGGAGTCTCCGAGGCCCCACGCCCGACTTCTGGCCCCAGGCTGGGGGGGGTGCGGAGCCTTTTGGTGAAAACTGGGGTTGGGGGAGGCCCGGGGTGCGCCAGAGCGGCGGGCACCCACAGCGGCAGGCCTCCGCTAGCGGGCCCTGGAGACGGGCACATCCTTCCCAAGGCGCACAAGACCTCTCTTTCCTGGGTCCCACCGGCGGGCGCGAGTGTGAAGTCCCGAACCAAAGGCGCGCGCCCGCACATGCACACCACGTGGGACCAAACAGACGACGAGCTCCAGCCGCACCCTTGGAGGAGAGGATCTCTGCCTCACGCTTAAGGCGGGTACGGGCGAGGGCGCCTGGAGAGCCAAGGCCCTGGGGCCTCCGGGGTGAGCCCGAAGGCCTGGCCGCTCCAGGCCTGTTCTTGGGGCTGCGCTGGCTGCGCGCTTGCGGGGACCGTTTGGGTTCAAGAAAACTCAACCCCGCCGGGGTGTGCGTCTGAGCCAAGGCCCGGACTCCTCCCGGGAAAGGCTCGGACTCGCAGCCCTCGCGCCAAGCGGCGGAAATCCGAGGCCTCGCCGCGCGCTCCCTTTCCCGGCGCGGGGACGTGCGCTGCGCTCCCGGGGACGCGCTGCGGCCGCCCTCCCACGCAGCTTCGGGACTTTTCTGTTCAGGAAACCGAATTTAGGAATCCCAAAGCACCATTACTGCCGCTTTTAAAGCATTTACCAGAAAGAGAAAGGGAGGATGAGGACGGGATCTCGGGCCAAGTTCTCGAGTAGCTTCCCTGGATGCCCAGAAACAGGTCTCCTTTCTCACCTTTTCTCCCGCTGTCACCCTCGGGGGCACCGCGGCGCTCTGGGTCTGGCAGGTCCCGCAGCCCCGGCGCGCTCTCGCTCCTGGTGTTGGCCGCCGGGGCGCGGGACCGGCCGGGGACGGGTCCCAGCCGCTGTCGGCGGACGGTTCTGCGTTAGCGTTCGTTCCGCGAGGAATCATTGGCCAAAAGCGGGAAACAGATTACTTCCTGGGCTGGCCTCTGGGACCACTAACTTTTGAGTTCCCGAGACTACGAATGAGAATTTGAAAGTGTGGACTGTGTAGGGAGACATCTTCCAGTCCTCCGAGCTCCGTATAACCAGACTCAGACGTATAACCAAAATGTTTAATTCTTAGGCTCCAAAGTTTAACGGGCTGTAAGGAAGGGCTGCTTATCACCATGTGACTCCACTCCTCTGCGCACATTCCAGAACTGTCTCTACAGTTACCTCGACAAGAGTGTGCGAGATACAGTTCTGAGATGGCGAAGTTGCAGTTCGAAATTTAAATATAATAACATAATGTACTTATGTTTTACATACATTGGTGTTAAGGTTTGTTATGGTTTAGGGGCTTTACGTGGTTTAGGGGCTTATCTCGTGAATCCACAAAGCCTTCTTCCAGGTAGGAATAAATTATTGGCCCTATTTTAATGTAGATGGTGAAACTGAGGCTTTGAGAGGTTTAGATAACCTACACAAAGTCTTAGGGCTAAAGCGGTCTAAAGTCAAGATTCAAAGTCTTCTCCAAGTCCGATTGCAAATTCCCAAATTCCCGTATCCGAAAACAGCCCCCGCCCGCCTGTCGTCAGCCTGAGCAGGGCCTGGAGGGAAGTGTTAACGTGATTGCTTTGTTCCAACCCCTGCGGCGGCTTTACCTGCTAACCCGCGCGAACACTGAGGTTTGGAGGGAACCTCAGAACTTCAGCGCTCCCCGCTTCCGGACGGCTTCGAATCACCCTTTGACAGCACCTCTCTACCAAGCACCGGTTCCCCGTTTTTATAGCACCATATTGATTTGCAAAGGCAATAAATCTAAGGGACGGGGTGCCCCCCCCCGATAATTATGTTGTAGTATACATTTTACTCCCATGGTTTCAACACCAGCAAGATGCATAGCTTGTTAGGGATCCCCAAACGGCTCACCTCTCGCGCCCGGATTTGTTTAAAGTGGCCTTTTCAATTCCTCTGGTTTGCCTCCTGCCTTCGCGCCTATTTAGCTTTTCGTGTTTTCTGTTTTACCTTTCATACGATGAATAGTCGGAGTTGCTGCCCACGAGAGACTCAGAACTGGGCTACGGCCCGTGGCAATTGGAAAAGGAAGTGGAAGCTGATTGGGGGCAAGTCAGCTTTCCCCTCGCTGGGCCAATTTCCCCACAAATATCCCTGTCATGAAATTATTCAAACTCCATTTTAAACCATTAGGATAATTACTAAAAGAAACGATGTTTCCTCTGTGTAGAAATGTAACGGCAAGTTTTAAAAATGGAGGTATAAGTCCGTA
This sequence comes from Ailurus styani, assembly GCA_002007465.1. NCBI lineage: Eukaryota > Metazoa > Chordata > Mammalia > Carnivora > Ailuridae > Ailurus > Ailurus styani. Next base: position 365,162 of record LNAC01000397.1, on the reverse strand, counting down.
GTTCTTGAAAACTAAAGCCAGCAGAAAGATCTTTGCCATCCCTTTGAAGCATGTATTAAGCCCTGGATCAACCATGACATCACCCTCACTCTGATAAAAAGTTAAAAACAAACAAAAAAACACACCCCTCTTGTCAGAAATCTCCCTTTCCGAGACGGGCACGGAACCAGTATGCGCCTTACGTTCAAGAGGGAAATGTCACTGTTGCATTGAAAAGGGGTTTGTGCTGGGGGGCGAAGTGGTTTTCAACAACAAGGCGGGGTCTGGGTTGTCCCCAAACAGCAAAAGACTAAAGGCTCAAGAATGGAAACCGATCGTTAGGCACACCGGGTTGGCTTAGTCTCTGTTCTTCCTGAGGTTTAATCTGAGAACCTTCTGCTCTCAGCCGGCGTTAGCTCTAGTATCGATCTCCCGAGAACAACGCAGGCACAGCTGCAGGGCCATCGTGTGACCAAGAGGGTGGCCTGGAGTCAGTCTGGCGCTGGGGTTTGCCTCTAGCTGGCTGGTCGGACTGGAGAGGAGATGTGCCCCTGCCAAGCCCTCCTTGGTGTTTCCTTCTCAAAAGCAAATGGAGATAGGCTATGGGACAGTGTAAACCCCTTCCAGAAATAAAGCCTATGATTTTACGGATTTCCCCAAATATTTGCACATACCCATTTTGTACCTGGAGACTGATAGCAGAATGCCTTTAGTCACCTGCATGCAGCACCTCGTTAGAAACTATCGATACACCAATTGGCAAGAGTGGCTTAAATCACGACTTTCCCAGATGTCACCATTTCACTTTCATAAAAGTTCTCAACTTTTGACTTTTTAGCTTTCCCGTGTAAGTTTATTTCAGGAGGCCGGGCCCGCAGGGGTGCAGGGGAGAAAAGGGCTAGTGGGAAATGGAAGCTGTTTTCTCTTTCTTTTAAATTTGAAGACCCACCAACGGGCTCCTAATCGCCAGACCGACTGCTGGAAAGAGCGCAAATATTTACATGTGCAACTTGAGTGTGTGTGTCAGCCTGAGTTTACACGGCTCCGAGCGAAGCGGATTACTCTGTGAATTCGGAGAATTTGAGTTATTCAAACTGAGCAGGGCCAACAGGACGACCCCCATAAGGCCGTGGGAAGTCTCGGTCGCAGCGCAGTTTGCGAAGGCAGAAGAGTCCCTGTCTACCAGCTCAGGCGCTGTCAATCTCGCACTCTCCCACTGCGCGTCGCGTGGTCCCCGCAGGGTGCTGCGCCCCCGGCACCGCGCCCGCTCCGCGCCTTCCCTTCGTGGAGGCCCCACTTTCCCGAGTCCCTTTCGGGAACAGGAACCTCGCATAAGTGACGCTCTGGTGTGTAGCAGAAGCCGTGGTTCTGAGAGCAGCATCCTTTGCCAGACGCTCGCAGCCCTCCCTCAGCACGTCCTTTGCAGGGCAGTGTGTGTCCAGTCCCCCAGCCGAGCAGACAGATTTTGGAGCCCAACGAGGGCGGGGGACCAGCCCTGGGAGCTGTCCCGCGAAGAGGACCTGGCCCGTAGGTGCCGGCTCTGTGGCGCCGGTTTCCGCTCTACTTAGAGCTTCCCAACTTTCTTTGGGCACTTTGAGCAACGGGAAGAGAAAGAATGGTAGACGCAGGAACTCCCCCAGGCTACCTTCTGGTCTAGGTTCCCGCACTGGGCCACTCCCAGAATCCCGCGTCCTAGCCGCTTCCGAAATACCCACGCCCGACCGCGCGCACGTCCCTTCCGCCCTGGGACTTCGGGACCAGGCCAGGGGCATCCGCGGTAGCTGGGTGGGGACACTTTTTTCCGAACCGGCGCCAGGTTCGCGGCGGGGAGCGGCGCGAGGCCGTGCGGGCACCGCGCCCGGGACGCGCCCTCCCGGCC